>CM035848.1:30296395-30854504 GCA_020510985.1 Pholidichthys leucotaenia
ATCTACTGTGATAATATTTTTCTTTAGGAGCCAAATAGTCAGAAATAGTAAAATCAAAGGTTAACAGACAATGGTCTGACAGTACAGGGTTATGAGGAAACACTACCAGATTTTCTATTTCTATGCCATATGTCAGAACAAGGTCCAATGTATGGTGGAGGTAATGAGTAGAATTTCCTACTTTCTGAGAAAACCCAATCGAGTCTAATATTGAATTAAAAGCCACATTAAGGCAGTCACTATCTACATCCACATGTATATTAAAGTCCCCTACTATAATTATTCTATCAGATTTCAGCACTAAATCAGCTAAGAAATCAGGAAATTCGGATAAAAATTCTGAATAGGTTGATGGGGAACGATAAACTATGGCAAATAAAATTGGGTTTAACCTGGAATTGCTAAAGTGTCCAATGCTGAGGACCAGGCCCTCAAAGGAATTATAACATGTTTTTTGCTTTACATTAACTAGTAATTTGGAATGGTAAATTGATGCTACTCCTCCTCCACGACCAGAACTTCTGGGATTTTGACAGTTTAAATAACCAGAGGGAGTTGATTCATTTAAACCAACATAATCCTCTTGTCCTAACCAAGTCTCTGTAAGGGAAATTAAATCAATCTGATGATCAATTAACAGATCATGGACTAACAGAGACTTGGGAGTTAGAGACCTAATATTTAATAAACCACATTTAATTTTTAAATTATGAGGAGGAACAGAGGCCAAATCATTCAATTTAGAGGCTTTATGTTTAATTTGAGTTTTACCAATATTTTGCTTTATCACTTTGGGATGCTTATACATTATATTTTTATTTACTTTGGAGGGAGCAGACAACGATTCTCTGATGGGGAAGACAGGGGCTAAGCTGAGGGGTGGCGGATGAAGAGGAGCTGCAGAGAGGCGTGTAAGACTGCGACTCTGCTTCCTGGTCCCAACTCTGAGTAGTCAGGGTTTTGGAAATTTGGATAAAAAAGATGCCAGATTGTTAGATAAATGAGAAGCACCATCCAAAGTGGGATGAATGCTGTCTCGTCTCATAAGACCAGGTTTTCCCCAAAAAGAGCTCCAATTGTCAATGTAGCCCACGTCATTTTTAGGACACCACACAGACAGCCAGCGGTTCAAGGATGACGAGCGACTAAACATGTCATCACTGGTCAGATTGGGGAGGGGCCCAGAGAATACTACAGTGGCTGACATCGTTTTTGCAAACTCACACACCGATTCTACATTAAGTTTCGTGACTTCCGACTGCCGGAGACGGATGTCATTAATGCCGGCGTGAATAACAATTGTGGAATATTTACAGTTACTTTTAGCCAGCATTTTCAAATTTGACTCGATGTCGCCTGCTCTGGCCCCAGGGATGCATTGGACTATGACCGCTGGAGTCTCTAGGTTCACGTTTCTGACTACAGAGTCGCCAATGATCAGAGTTTTTTCCTCAGCGGGTGTGTCGCTGAGCGGGGAAAAACGATTAGAAACGTGAACAGGTTGGTGGTGAACCGGGGCTTTGCGACTAGGCTTCCTTCTCACCGTCACCCACCCAGTCTCCTCGCTGCAGAGGAGAGCCGGGGAACCGGTGACAGGGGGACCTAAGCTAGCTAGCTCCGCTGCAGCTAAGGGGCGTCCGTCGAGATTAACTGGCGCAGACGGTGTTTCAATGCAGCGGAGCCGGGATTCCAAATCAGACAACCTCGCCTCGAGCGCCTCAAAAAGACAACATTTATTACATTTACCGTTATCACTAAAAGAGGCAGAGGTGTAGCTAAACATCTGACAGAGAGAGCACACCAGAGGAGGAGAGGAAAGAGAGCTAGTAGCCATAGCTAGTGGCTCGAGAGCTGGAGAGCAAACCACACAGGCAGACAGCAAAACAGGAAGTGACGATACGTTACCACAAGGAAGTGACGATTACCACCCAGAGTGAATAGCACTTGAGTCCAGCAATCAATGAGAGAAATAACAGTCCCTAAATAGGGCCAGAAATAAATTGACACAAATGATAGCAGGTGTGGATACCATGAGCGGGCAGGAGGAAACAATGATCACAGATTTGGGTCAGCTGGGAGCAATGAGAGGGGAGAAGACAGGACTGACAGCTGATAGGGACACTGCCCACAACGGAACAAAAACCCGGAAGTACCACTGACAGCTGTCAACTCGGAGAGAGTGCACAACAGTATGATATAAAGAATTAAATATCAACCAGTAAGGACTGAGAAATAAATACAAACTAATACCAAATAAAAGCGTAATAAAACTATGATGACATAAACAAGGAAATAAGGAAAATAAGAAACAAAGCGAGATATGCAGAAACCAAAAAGCACAAAATACAACAAATATACAAATTATAGAGAGAGGCCATGAGACTGAGCATGGTGGAAACCTCCAGTGCTCAGCTCATGACATTAGTGGATAAGGTATAAGGTAAATAATTTCAAAATCGTTCAGACACAAATCACCAAATGCAATCAGTTCTTTTAAAGAGGACTTGCTGAAGCAAGACTGGACAGAAGTCTGTGTATCAGATGTAAATGAAGCCTATGACACATTTATAAACATTGTAACCACTCTTTATGAAAAAAACTGCCCATTAGTAAAAAAAAAAGCTTAAACACAAATTTGCTGATAAGCCATGGTTAACCAAAGGACTACAAAAGGCGTGTAAAAAGAAAAATTTATTATATAAAGCTTTCCTAAAGAAAAGAACAAAAGAAGCAGAGCAGCGGTATAAAACATACAAAAATAAGTTAACATATATAATAAGATGTAGTAAAAGAGACTATTACAGTAAAGAACTGGTGAAAAACAAAGACAATATTAAAAATACATGGACAATACTCAACAGTATCCTTGGAAATAAAAGCAGAAATACAAGCTACCCAACTAATATTCCAAAAAATAATAAAACAACTCAGAGTCTCAATATAGCTTCACCTGCAGATGAATTTAATAATTTTTTTGTTAACATTGGACCTAAACTGGCCCGAGAAATACCCACTACGGTGCCTACAGGTAATACAATATGCAATAACACTGCTGTAAAAGACTCCATCTTCATAAAGAACACAGACGAAAGAGAGGTCATTGAAATTGTTAAATCGTTCAAAAGTAAAACATCCACTGACTGTGATGGTATTGACATGCTACTAGTCAAAACTGTTATCGAATGCATAGTAAAACCACTGACGTATATCTGTAACCTGTCTCTCCAATCAGGTATATTTCCTGATGCAATGAAAATAGCTAAAGTAATTCCGATATACAAGACGGGCGACAGAGGGGAACTCTCAAACTATAGACCAATTTCACTATTACCGCAATTTTCCAAGATACTTGAAAAAATATTCTATGAGAGAATTGACAACTTCATACTGAAGAATGATTTATTATGTGAGCAGCAATATGGGTTCAGACACAAGAGGACAACTGCATATGCCCTAATGGAATTTACAGAAAAAATATCAACAGCCATTGAAAATAAAGAGTATTCAGTTGGAGTATTCCTAGATCTTAAAAAAGCATTTGATACAGTAGATCATAATTTATTATTAAAGAAACTACAAAATTGTGGTATTAGAGGGGTAGCACTGTCCTGGTTAAGTAGTTACTTAAAGAATAGATATCAGTATGTATGTGTTAGCAACAAAAACTCAGAGTTGCTGAAGGTCACCTGTGGAGTCCCACAGGGTTCAGTTTTGGGACCATTATTATTCAATATGTATATAAACGATATATGTAAAGTTTCAGAAAAAATGGACTTAATATTGTTTGCCGATGACACTAATCTGCTATGCAGTGGAAACAATTTGGAACAACTTCTGGATACACTCGGAAAGGAATTAGGAAAGCTGAAACTGTGGTTTGATTCAAACAAATTAATGCTCAATTTAAGTAAGACAAAATTTATAGTCTTTAACAACCATCACAACAACCCAGTTCCCAAACTCAATGTAAATGGTGTAGAGATTGAAAGGGTATCTGAAACTAAATTCCTTGGAGTAATAATTGATAACAAACTGTGTTGGAAGTCACATATTAATTATATTAAAGGTAAAGTATCCAAATCAATTGCAATATTACACAGAGTGAAATATTTGCTGAATCAACCCACACTATACACCTTGTATCATTCATTAATACTCCCATACATGACATATTGTAATGAAGTATGGGGAAATACATATAAAACAAACATATATCCACTCTTTATGCTTCAAAAGAGAGCTATTAGAATAATAAACAAAGCAGCTTACAGGGAACCAACAAACCCACTTTTTCTCAAACAAAAAACTCTCAAGTTGAAAGATCTGGTTGACTTTAAAACCGCAATAATAATGTTCAATGTGAAGAATTTATCACTGCCCGCAAATATCCAAAAGTTGTTCCAAACAAGGGAGAAACGATATCACTTCAGAGGAACATGTATATTTCAAAAGCCTACAGTGAGAACAACCACCAAGCAACACTGTATTTCAGTGCAAGGAGTCAGATTATGGAACGATTTTGGACCTGAATTAAAATCATGTACAACGCTTGGACAATTTAAACAAAAACTAAAGGAAGAAATACTCCAAACATATTTACAAGACGACATGTAAACTCACATAAGGATTGACATATCCAGCCTGTATTGTGTTGTAGCTTAGTTTTTTTTTTTGTTTTTTTTTTTCCTCTGTGACATTTTGTCTTAGATTTGTTTTGAATAGTAACCGCTTAACTTAGCTTAGTTTTCTTTTTTTCTCTCAGTCACATTTTGTCTCAGCTTTGTTTTAAATTGTAATCGCTCTTGTCTTGTTTTCTCTTTTTTCTCTTTTGAATTCTTGGATGGAATATGGGTGGGCAATATAAGCTGCGGCTTCAGCCATCACCCATTTCGGATAACTCACGTGGAATTGTATAGAAGAAGGAGTCTTTGTCTAATTTGACCTTGTTGTTAAATTATAGTTTCTTTTAACCTGTACTGTACTATCCGAAATAAATAAATTCATTCAAGGTCATAGACGGATAATCATCATTTATTGGTAAAAGATGAACACAACACAAGTTCTGATCATTACAGAGACAAAAGAAAAAATGTTTATAATGATAGAATGCTACGTCATCATAAAAACATACGGCCAATCATATTGTGCGACATCAAGGGCAGGGTCAGGACCCAGAGCTGATCTGAAGACCGCAGCACATCTGTGGCCTCCACCGGTCAAAGCCAAATGTTACTTTAGCTTACAGCACAGAGCTCTCTCTTCATTAACTAATTTCATCCACTTTAATTTGTCAGTGTATGTGCTGTAGACAGTATTGATATCGGGGGGGGGGGGGGGTTTGTGTGTGTATAGAGTTCATGCTACACATTTAGGCTATGTGTCCACCAAACGCGTTTGTAGCATGCCCTGTGTCCCAGCCACAGCTTGTCACTCTCAGCTCAGCACTTCTGCTTTTTCTATGGTCAGACTTTCTACCTATTTTTTAATAGCAGTCTCTAAATAACAATTGACAGGAAACACGTTCTAGCAGCTCTGGATGTAAAATATGATGACACGGACAACAGGAGTTTGAGTAGAGACTGTATCGGCGTCCTATGTCCCACCCTTCCTTAATTCTGATTGGCTGCTTAGAAAGGTCTGACATTGACGAGCTCAGCTGCAGTCTGAAAAGTTGAACTTTTTTCAACGCTGAGCGCCCTGAGCACAAAAAACAGCCACCGCTCAAAGCGTTTCAGTGCCGAGGATGCTCAGTGCTGTAAACACTGGACTATATAGAGAATGAATAGAAAACCGTCGCCCAGAATGGAAAAAACACAATTGTTGGACACGCAGCCTTAAATCATTTTTAGATTTATAGTGTCTTCTGTTTGATTGTTAGCCTGGTTGGCTTAGCGTAGCGTAGCTGTCATGTGGTTTACATCTTTCATCCATTCATAATAGTGGTACATGAGCTCTAATGAACCTGTGAAACACATCTAAACATACATCTGACTCCCCATCATTATCTGGCTTATTTTAGTACAAGCTTATTCCGTAGTTATCGCTGTTAGCGTTACTGTTAGCTTCCCTGATTCTATGAACAATAAAATCATAATCATCACCATGACAACCATTAGTAATGTGTTTCCCAGGTTCATCAGAGCCCACACAATGTTATTAAGAGTGGGTTAAAGTTTGATGCTGCAAACTGGAAACTAACCAGGGTAACAACAATAACCGCTACTTGGATTTGACCAGAAGTAAACTGACCGCAGTGTGCAAAGCAGAGATACAGTGGTATGAAAAAGTGTTTGCCCCCTTCCTGGTTTCACATTTTTTTGTATGTTTGTCACACTTAAATGTTTCAGATCATCAAACAAATTTAAATATTAGACAAAGATAACACAAGTAAACACAAAATGCAGTTTTTAATTGAAGGTGATTATTATTAAGGGGAAAAAAAATCCAAACCTACATAGCCCTGTGTGAAAAAGTGATTGCCCCCCCTCCCCCGTTAAAACATAAATTAACTGTGGTTTATCACATCTTTGGAAAGCTGAGTTCAATTTTGTAGCCATTTCTAAAGCTTTGGGACTCCAGCAAACCACAGTGAGAGCCATTATCCACAAATGGCGAAAACATGAAACAGTGGTGAACCTTCCCAGGACTGGCTGGCCAACCTAAATTACCCCAAGAGCGCAGCGATGACTCATCCAAGAGGTCACAAAAGATCCCACAACAACATCCAAAGAACTGCAGGCCTCACTTGCCTCAGTTAAGGTCAGTGTTCATGACTCCACCATAAGAAAGAGACTTGGCAAAAATGGCCTACATGGCAGAGTTCCAAGATGAAAACCACTGCTGAACAAAAAGAACATAAAGGCAAGTGTCAGTTTTGCCAGAAAACATCTTGATGATCCCCAAGACTTTTGGGAAAATACTCTGTGGACTGATGAGACAAAGTTGAACTGTTTGGAAGATGTGTGTCCCATTACATTCGGCGTAAAAGTAGTACAGCATCTCAGAAAAGGAACATCGTACCAGTAGTAAAATATGGTGGTGGTAGTGTGATGGTCTGGGGCTGCTTTGCTGCTTCAGAACCTGGAAGACTTGCTGTGGTAAATGGAACCACGAATTCTGCTGTCTCCCAAAAAATCCTGAAGGAATGTCCGACCATCTGTTCGTGACCTCAAGCTGAAGCGCACTTGGGTTCTGCAGCAGGACAATGATCCAAAACACATCAGCAAGTCCACCTCTGAATGGCTTAAGCAAAACAAAATGAAGACTTTGGAGTGACCTAGTCAAAATCCTGACCTGAATTCAATTGAATGCTATGGCATGACCTTAAAAAGGCAGTTCATGCTCGAAAACTCTCCAATGTGGCTGAATTACAACAATTCTGTAAAGATGAGTGGGCCAAAATTCCTCCACAGTGCTGTAAAAGACTCATTGCCAGTTATCGCAAATGCTTGATTACAATTATGAAACCAGTTATTAGGTTTAGGGGGCAATCACTTTTTCACACAGGGCCATGTAGGTTTGGATTTTTTTTTCCCTTCATCATAAACACCTTAATTTAAAAAAAAAATGCATTTTGTGTTTACTTGTGCTATCTTTGTCTAATATTTACATTTGTTTGATGATCTGAAACATTTAAGTGTGACAAATATAAAAAAAAATGAGAAATCAGGAAGGGGGCCCACACTTTTTCACAACACTGTACATCACTACTATACTGCAATATTTACTTCTTGTTTTCTATTGATTTTGGGGTGAACAAAGGTCCATACTTTCTGCTAAGCTAAGCTAAGCTAACCTTTAGCATTTCACATATAGGAGAAGTAATGGAGTTGCCCTCTGACCTGCTGGTGAGCATGTCTTTGATGTTTAGTCAAATCTGAGGCAAGAAACCTGAAAGTTGTTTTGAATTTCTGTAGCAGTCGTCTTTAAGCGGGATTTAATCAGTTTCTGCTGCTTCAGTTTGTGCTGCTGGACAGAGGTCGGTTCTCTGGTTTTAGCTTCTGTCCACCTGTCCAGGTAAAGACATCTACAGGAAAGTCCAGGGACGAGAGCACCCCACCCCCTCTACCATTGTTACAATGACAGGTGAGGGCATCAGCCATCTCTCCATCTGTTCAGTTATTTATGCATCCATTTATTTACTATTGCTCCAAGTGCTGCTATCCCTTTGCTGCTGCAATCCTGTAATTTCCCCATTGTGGGACTAATAAAGGCTTATCTTATCTTATCTTAAACATCCATCCATCCTCTGATCTCAGAAGACGGGAAAGAGGAGCCTTTGACGAAGAAAGAGGAGGAGGAGAGGAGGATCGCAGAGCTGGGCAGACCAATGCTGGGAGAGCACGTAAAGATGGAGGTGATCATCGAGGAGTCATACGAGTTCAAGGTGGGAAACTTTTTCTTTTTAAAGTCAGTCCACCAAGGTTTAGCCTCTCCTATGAGAAAAACTTTAGGGTTCACAGAAACAACCTTTACTGTATCAGCGAATGAAAAGACTCAACATCAGCAGCACAATACAGTTTATAGAGGTTGTTTGCTCATGGGCAAGACATTATCTATACGTAAGCGCAATGTCAACGTCAGCAAGTTTACATCAGGAATACATTTTTTAAAGGTCTTATAGAGGCCGTTTGGTCATTGGCAAGACATTGGCTAGATGTCGGCATTATGCTGACATCTAGCCAATGTCTTGCCAATCAGCAAATGACCTCTATAAGCTATATTCTCAATGTAAACTTGCTAACGTTGGCCTGGCGCATGTGTGCTGTAGGATATATAACTTTATTTCTTGTTAATTTGATGTCGGTTTGTTGAGTTGTAGTACTGGTTTGAGCTGTCTTTTTTTTCGTGTTTCAGAGCACGGTAGATAAACTCATCAAGAAGACCAACTTGGCTCTGGTGATCGGCACCAACAGCTGGAGGGAGCAGTTCATGGAAGCCATCACCGTCAGTTCAGGTACGCTCTGACCCTCCCTACTGGAACCAGCTAGTTTAAGTTTGGATCGTAGCTATGAACCAAACTTTAACCTTCCTCCTCAGGCAACGACGATGATGACGAGGATGAAAGTGCTGAAGAAAAACTTCCCTCCTGCTTCCACTATGTCATGCACTTCCTCACCGTCTTCTGGAAGCTCCTGTTTGCCTTCGTCCCTCCCACCGACTACTGGAACGGCTGGGCCTGTTTTGTCGTCTCCATCTCCGTCATCGGGATGCTGACGGCGGTCATTGGAGACCTGGCCTCGCACTTCGGCTGTACAGTCGGCCTCAAAGACTCTGTGACCGCTGTAGTGTTTGTCGCCCTGGGCACTTCTGTACCAGGTCAAGACTTTGTTCATTCACCTCAAGAGTTCTAGTTCTAGTCTAACTTGCAAAAGATCAGCGTCAAAGTCAGTCTTACTGGGGACACAAGTCACAAATTTACAAGGCTGGGGGCAGAAGTTTTCATTCTCAGGTTCGGGCCAACATCACTTCCATTTGACCCAATAAGGCACTCGGTGAAAACAAACACGCGTGTTCTCTCATCAGTACAGCATGGATCATCTACTCCGCTATGCTTTTTGTGACTTTATCTTTAATTTTTTCTTATCTTTTACGAAAAGCAGTGTGTATGAGTCAACATAAAGTAACCAGAGATGTCATTTGACTACTTTGATCATCTTGATGAGTCGGCCAAGGCTCGATATGAAATGAAGCTTACAGCGGCAGGAATGGGTGAATGTACAAGTACGGTGAATACAAGACACCGGAATGTACAAGTATGGTGAATACAAGACACCGGCTGGATCATGGATGAATTACCCGACCAAATGGTCTGATGTTCAGTGGCTCAATGTGTATGCTTATCTTGTGGAAAGTCCAAGTAGTAATAATTAACTTGTAGCACTGTGCAAAGAAATTGGTATAATTTAATGCTTTCTGTGTCCCATTAAGCTTATAATATGTACATAATGCATTTTATCCTGATCACAAGAAGAAAAGTACAATTTCTCCACATTAATTGCATTCCATTCCAAAAATGATTGAACATTATATAACTGTACTTCTTCAGTACTTTATGATTTTGTCACAGTCTGGGCATGATCATAGGATCATGTCTACGCTTTATGTTTTTCTCATTCTCCCTGTGATTATGATTTGCATTATGTGTCTCCTGAGTTTGCCTTGGTCCGCTGTGTTATCCCCTGTTTGGTCCTGGGTCTGTGTGTATATCTGTTTACCCATTGTTCCAGCTCCTCATGTTTTCCGTACCTCTAGCCACTGCCCTCTCTGTATTACTCCTGTATTGTTGTCCTGTACGTTCATTGTTAGGTTTCATGTACATCCCCTGTCTGAGTGTCTGTACAGCCCCACCCACCCTGTTTTGTAGCTGTTCCACTGGCATCTCCTAATTAGTCCCAGCTGTCTTATGTTTAGTCAATTATCTAATTATCTATTCCCACCTTACATGTCTTGTCTTGATTATCCCCTCTCTATATATACCAGTGTCAGTCTGTCTCCATTGTGGCATCATTAATATTTCTGCCCTGTTCCATGTTAATGTTTCTGCCTGATGTACCTGTATTGTTCCTGCCGTCTGTGTTCCCAAGTTGGTTATCTGTGCTGTGCCTAGTTTAGTTTTATTTTCAGCACACGTGCTGTCAATCTTTTGTGTTTCGAGTTCAGTTTAATAAATCATTATTTGTACCATACTCCTGCCTGCGCCTGAGCCCTCCACCACCCAAATCTTATGACAGAATGACGCCACCAGTTAAGGACTCAGCAGGCAGATAGTGGTATCCCATGAGCCTGGGGTGGGAGCTGTGTAACACCCTCATAGAAATAGATGTGATTATTTCTGGTGCTCGCTCAGCTCTCACCCCGAAGTCGGCTTTGTGGTACCTGGGGCTCACGGAGGCGGCTGTTCACCGTCATCCACAGTTCACGGAGCATGCTGAGGGGGTGGAAAGGATCACTCTGGGGGCTGACCTGCAGCGTGAATACTGCGGGATGATGAGGAGTTAGCCGAACAAACTGAAGTCTGTGCTAACGAAAAAGCGTCCCCTGGCTTCAGCACCTCCTGCTCCTCACCAATAACCAGCTCCAGCCTCATCACCACCTCCCATGCAGCAGCCTTCTGCACCACAGGCACCTTGTGAGATCTCCACCATCGACATAGAGCAGTTTTGGGGATCAAGACTGACGTTCGGTGGTCCCGGATGGAAGGAAGGCTCCAGGAGACACCACTCCTCTCAACACTGTGCGCCACCACCAAGCACCATCCCTCTCCATAGCACACGCACCAACTCACGCTCCACAAGTTTCGTCTGTCACCATGTCTGCAGCTTTGCCAGAGGTTTCACCGGTTATCACGCCTGCAGTTTCACCTGTCACCATGCCTGTATAACTCCTCCAGCTGCCCGTAGGGTGTGCGTCACAGCTCCAGCCATCCCCGAGGTGCACACAACAGCTCCAGCCATCCCTGAGATATGCACAACCGCTCCAGCTGTCCCAGAGGCACACACAATAGCCCCCGCTGTCCCCAAGGCGCACACAACGGCTCCCGCTATCCCTCAGATGCATGCCACAGCTCGAGCTGTTCCCGAGGAGCATGCTAATGTTCCTCTTCTGCCCGGGGTGCATGCTCCGGCTCCTGTGGCTCATCCAGAGGTGGTCACCCCAGCAGCAGTGGACCAGGACCTCAGGCAAGTTCTTTTCTTTACTTTTAAAACATCAATATTAGTAAAGACTTGCCTAGCTCCTGGTGATCGAGGTGACGCCTCACTCACTCCCTGCCTCTCTTCTTCGTCGAGGTGATTGTAGCGAGGACGGCTCTCCAGGCATTCGGGCCGGATGCTCTTGCACCTCAGGAGTCATCACGAAAGGTCAGCACACCCCAACCATCAGCTCCTGAGGCCCGTGCATCTCCACTAAATGTTTCAGAGACCAGCGTGTCTCCACTAAGTGTTTCTGAGACTGGCGCACCTCTGACACCTGTTCTTGTATTCAGCACACCATTGACACCTGCTCCCAAGCTCAACGAACCGCTGTCATCTGTTTCTGAGGTCGGCACACTCTCACCATCAGCTCCTGATCTCTGCACACTCCAACCTTCAATGCCTGAGGTCAGCATGCACCAGCCGTTTGTTCCAGAGGCTGGTGCACATCTGCCATTTGTTCCAGAGACCGGCGCGCCTTTGTCATCAGCTGCTGAGAACAATGCGCTCCAACCATCTGTTCCTGAAGTCGGCCCATCCCTGGTAACCATACCTGAAGTTAGTGTGTAACAACTGTCAGTTCCTGAATTCACTGAGTCCCAGTCAGCTGTTTCTGAGGTCCGCATGCTGCAGCAACCTGCGGCTGACTGGAAAGCTCTTTTGTTGTTGTTACCTGAGCTAAAAGCTCCCCTGTTACAATCTCCAGAGCAAAAGACTCTGCTGTTATCAATTTCTGAACTAAAAGCCCCTATGTTGTTGTCCCCAGAGCAAAAAGCTCCTTTGTGGTCTCCAGAGCAAAGAGACCCAATGTCATCTCCTGAATTTAAAACCCCCATGTTGTTTTCTTATGCGCAAGAGGTTTATATGTTGTTTCCTGGGTTTAAAACCTGTATGTTGTTTTCTTCTGAGCAAGAAAACCCTGTATTGTTTTTTCCAGAGCTAAGAGCTCCTACATTGTTTTCCCCAGAACAAAGGGGTCTTATTTTGTCTTCTCCAGAGCAAGAGACTCTTACATTATTTTCTCCAGAGCAAGGAGTCCCCATGTTGTTTTCTCCTGACGTTAAAGATTTCATGTTGTCAGCTCCATCCATCCATCCATCCATCTTCTTCCGCTTAATCCTTTTCGGGTCGCGGGGGGGCTGTAGTCTATCCCAGCATCTTTTGGGTGAGAGGCAGGGTACACCCTGAATAGATCGCCAGTCCATTGCAGGGCCAACACAGAGAGACAGACAACCATTCACTCTCACAGTCATACCTAAGGACAATTTAGAATCCCCAGTTTTTGATGCCAATTAACCTAACTTGCATGTTTTTGGGATGTGGGAGGAAACCGGAGAAATCCCAGAGTAAATCCACGCAGACACGGGGAGAACATGCAAACTCCACATAGATCACTGTTGGTCGGGGGCTGGGATCGAACCCAGGATCCCCCGGCCAAGGGTGAGTTGCTGTGCTGCCGCAGTGCTAACCACTCCGCCACCGCATGTTGTCATTATCTCTTGAGTTTAAAGTTTCTGTGTTATCTCCAGAGCAAGATGCTCCTGTGTCATCTCCTGAGTTTAAGATCTCCATGTCATTATTTTCTGATCATAAAGTTCCTATGTTGTCACCTCCTGAGCATAAAGTTCCTATGTTAGCTCCTGTGTTAAAAGCTCCTGAGTTCAACATCCCCATGGCACCATGTTCATCCGTCTGGTGGCCCATGGACTCTGGTAGGCCAGCCGACACATTATGTTTATCTGTCTGGTGGGCCATGGATTTTGGTAGGGCAGCAGATGCACTGTGTTTCGCCCGTTGGTGGTCTTGGGACTTTGGCTGACCACCTGATGAACATTTTTTTTCCCTTTGTATTTGTGTTCTAGTTTTTTCCCCACTGTGCCTATGTCCCCCACCACCACCACCACCACCCCACCCCCCGCATAATTAGGATGTTCTTTGTTTTGTTTAGAGAGCGTCTGGAATCCGCCCTTGAGGGGGCACTCTGTCACAGTCTGGGCATGATCATAGGATCATGCCCACACTTTGTTTTTCTCATTCTCCCTGTGATTACTTATGATTATAATATGTACATAATGCATTTTATCCTGATCACAAACAGGAAAGTACCAATTTCTCCACATTAATTGCATTCCAAAAATGATTGAACATTATATAACTGTACTTCTTCAGTACTTTATGATTTTGTTACAGTCTGGGCATGATCATAGGATCATGTCTACGCTTTATGTATTTCTCATTCTCCCTGTGATTATGATTTGCATTATGTGTCTCCCGAGTTTCCCCTAGTCCACTGTGTCATCCCGTTTGGTCCTGGATCTATGTGTATATCTCTCTACCTATTGTTCCAGCTCCTCATATTTTCCGTACCCCTAGCAACTGCCCTCTCTGTATTACTCCTGTATTGTTGTCTTGTATGTTCATTGTTAGGTTTCATGTACATCCCCTGGCTGATTGTCTGTACAGCCTCGCCAGTCCTGTTTTGTAGCTGCTCCCCTGGTGTCTCTTAATTAGTCCCAGCTGTCTTATGTTTAGTCAATTATCTAATTATCTATTCCCACCTTACGTGTCTTGTCTTGATTATCCCATGTCTATATATACACCAGTGTCAGTCTGTGTCCAGTGTGGCGTCATTAATATTTCTGCCCTGTTCCAAGTTAATGTTT
Source organism: Pholidichthys leucotaenia (assembly GCA_020510985.1). Taxonomy (NCBI): domain Eukaryota; kingdom Metazoa; phylum Chordata; class Actinopteri; order Cichliformes; family Pholidichthyidae; genus Pholidichthys; species Pholidichthys leucotaenia. Next base: position 30,310,752 of record CM035848.1, read on the forward strand.
CTGCTTGATCCTTGTATTGTTCCTGCCGTCTGTGTTCCCAATTTAGTTATCTGTGCCCTGCCTAGTTTAGTTTTATTTTCAGCCCATGCGCTGTCATTGTTTTGTGTTTCGAGTTCAGTTTAATAAATCATTGTTTGCACCAAACCCCTGCCTGCACCTGAGTCCTCTACCACCCAAACCTTATGACAGATTGATTGATTTTTTTTAATGGAACTTGAGCATTGGCATTTCCCTATTCCTTCCTGGTTTATTATCTGACTTCTTTGAAACCTGGCACAGACAATCTAGGGACCAAGGCTTACAAACTATGTAGAGCTTTTAGAGTATTTTTGATTTTTCACATTTTTTTTTTTAAATTGGACTTTAGCAACTGGCATTTCAAAGTCCTTCTCCTCTTATGCTTAATGTTTTAATTCTTTTGAAAGTTAGCATAAATATTTTATGGACAAAGGTCTACAAACTAATACAGAGCTTTTTCAGAATTTCCATTTTTTTCCCAAATTTTTTTTTATTTCTTGGTGGTTGATGGCTCGTTCAGGTAAAATTGGCAGTGAGTTACAGGACTCATGGTCTATGTTTATGATTTCAAGTGTCTCTTGTAACCCCAACTTTCAAATATTTTAACCAAATACCTTTTTTAATACTCACAGGTGTCATAAATGCCTTTCGGGGCAGGAAGGTGAGACCCACATGCTGAACTGTGAGTTTGGGTAATTTATTGAGAAAAGCAACAAACATAAAATTCAATTCATTCATTCATTCATTCATCTTCTTCCGCTTAATCCTTTTTTTTCGGGTTGCGGGGGGCTGGAGCCTATCCCAGCATCTTTTGGGTGAGAGGCAGGGTACACCCTGGACAGATCAATTCAATTCAGCTTTATTTATATAGCACCATCACAACAAAGGTGCTATATAAAATAGCGCTACAAAATGCAGAAAAAACCCCACAATTTCAGAAAGACCCAGCAATCAGACGATCCCCTGTGAGCAAGCACTTAGCGACGGTGGAGAGGAAAAACTTCCATGTAACAGGAAGAAACCTCTAGCAGAACCAGGCTCATGGAGGGGCAGTCATCTGCTGCTACTGGCTGGGGGTGAGGGGATAGAGAGGACGAAAAGAACAGACATACATAAAAAACATGAAACAGTGAAAAACCAAGTACATTATTGGCGGTCATCCAGCAGTCTGAATCTATTAACAGCAGAACAGAAGCGGGGTTAAGAGACACGAAATCCCTCCCTAATCATAGGCTATATTGAAAAGGAAGGATTTTACCCTATTCTTAAAAACAGAGACTGAGTCTGACTTCCGGACCCAGAGTGGTAACTGGTTCCACAGAGAAGGAGCTTGATAGCAGAAGGCTCTGCCTCCCAATGTACTTCTGGAGATTCTGGGCACCACAAGCAATCCAGCATTTTGGGAGCATAGAGCTCTATTAGGATGATAGGATAATATCAGATCTTTTATATATAAGGGGGCCTGATTATTAAGAGCCTTGAAAGTGAGAAGAAGGATTTTAAACTTAATTCTAAACTCTATGGGAAGCCAGTGAAGGGAGGACAAAACCAGAGAGATATGATCTCTTTCTAGAGCCAGTTAAAACTCTTGCAGCAGCATTTAGGATCAACTGAAGACTTTTTAAGGATATTTTGGGACAACCTGATAATAACGAGTTACAATAATCTAGTCGAGAGCTGACAAAGGCATGGATCAGTTTCTCAGCATCATTCAGAGACAAGATGCTCCTAGTCTTGGCAATATTGCGCAGATGATAGAAGGCAGTCTTAGAAACAAATATGTGAATTAAAGGACAGATCTTGATCAAAAATAACTCCAAGGTTCCTCACAGAACTATTCAGAGTGAGAGTGGTGGCATCCAAATTAAGAGTTTGATTTGGAAAGGAATTTCTAAGGTTTTTTGGGCCAACAAGAATGACTTCAGTCTTATCTGAGTTTAGTAGCAGAAAATTACAAGTCATCCAGGCTTTGATTTCCTTAGACAGGCATCTAATTTGGCTAATTGATTACAATCATCGGGCTTCATTTACAGGTATAGTTGTGTGTTGTCTGCCTAACAATGAAAATGCATACAGTGCTTTCTAATGATATTGCCTAACGGAAGCGTATATAAACTAAAAAGAGTAGGGCCTAACACAGATCCCTGTGGAACTCCGTGACTGAGCTTAGAGTTGGAAGAAAATTCATCATTGATGTGAACAAACTGAAGTCTATCGGACAAATAAGATCTAAACCAAAATCTAAATTCAACACAAAAAAACAAATGAAGGAGAAAACTTACAGACTTAGAGCACCAGAGCAAGGCAGGGCTCTGGCGGAGACGAGGAGAATGTAAACCAAGACAGCGGCAATTGAAAATGAAAATAACTCCCCTTAAATGAGGATCAAAGCCCTTAACATAATTAATGACCGGTGTGGGTCTCTGAACTGACAGGAGAAAGCAATGACATAAAATTGGGACCAGCTGGGAATAATGAGGAAGCCATTGGGGCTGACAGCTGGCAGGGCCACGCCCACACTGAGCAAAACCCCCAGAAAGCAATTGACAGCTGTTAACCTCAAGAGAAAGAACACAACAGAATACAAACATAGTGGTGTGACAAAAAAATGGAAACAGGCAACTCAAAATACAATAAACAAACTATATTGAATGTAGACGGGAAAATAAATCATACTGAGGAACAATATAGAATAAGTGACAACTCAAAAATGACAACACAGTACAAATGAGGAAAAAAAAGGCAGACAACCTGAGCCCAGTGGAATCCCTCCATGCTCATGACAACAGGTGTCTACGCTAAGGACAACATGAATGTTGCCATGGATATAATTACTGGTATTAGGTACTCTATTTGGATTTAGACCATACAAGAACAGATATTTACGCAGGTAAATAGTCTCATGAATGGTCATACACTCTGAATAAGAGATTTTTAATGTCATTGTGCTGCAGTATCAGAAGGCTCATTTGTCTTGCATAATATTCCATCACCAAGGTTCACCAAACTTGAGCAGACAGTCATTATCTTATCAACAGTATACTAGAGAAATCCAAGTTAACAGCCTCCTCACTGCATGTTTTTACCACATTAGGGTGAGGGTTCCCATTTGCTGCCATCAGAGTTCTGTCTTCTGACCCCTTGAATCCATGCTTCATACCACTTACTTTCCTTTGGAAATACGTGAAATGATATTTTCTCATCCTGCTTCATGTTGAGATTCGAACAACCGAAAGCTACACATGATTTTGACATGTTTTTGATGATTTTACTAACTTCATCGTCCCTTTCTAAGCTTTTCGTCACCAACCGCGTCCGTTTGTTTTCACCGAGTTCCACTAAGCCAGAAGTAGGCCTGATGTTGAGAATAATACAAATGTGCAAAACTTTCAAAATTTAAAATTTATGGAGGGTTGCAAATTTTTAAAAAAGAAGGAAGCATAAATTTAGGAGACTGTTAGAAAAAAGTTGTGAATTTACAAGAACGGAAGAATAAAGTGGCAAATTTATAAATGGTCCAAACCAAATGTTCTGGGGTGCCGTATCCTGCCCCTGGACCTGATATTGGTACCTGTGTTCTAACACAACAGGTGCACAGCAGGTAAACCACTGAAGTTGACTTACCACTTACCCTTTCTTCTCTCTTCTTCAGACACTTTTGCCAGCAAGGTAGCAGCCATCCAAGACCAGTATGCCGATGCCTCCATTGGGAACGTAACAGGAAGTAACGCCGTCAATGTCTTCCTGGGTATCGGCCTGGCATGGTCCATCGCCGCCATCTACCACCAGTCTAAAGGTGACAAGTTCAGGGTGGACCCAGGTACGCTGGCATTCTCCGTCACGCTCTTCACCATCTTTGCTTTCATCTGCATTGCTGTCCTCATTTACCGTCGCCGCCCTGAGATCGGAGGGGAGCTCGGTGGACCGCGAATCCCCAAAATTCTCACTTCCTGCCTGTTCTTCAGCCTGTGGTTGATGTACATCGTCTTCTCCTCCCTGGAGGCCTACTGTCATGTGAAGGGCTTCTAAAAGATCTGCTGTGGACCAGTTCTGACCAGTTCTAAAGGACTTTGGGTTCCTACCTGTTCAGACAGGTTCCTGCAGTGACATTTATCAGAGGTTCATTCAATTTTTGAAGGTTGTAACAGTATTTTTTTACTGACAGGTTTCTGAACTTCCTGTTGGACACATTTTTGGAACCATTGTAAAGATTTCTTTTGGTTCTGTTTGGGTATTTCATGATATCACAGATACTTCAGCAGAAATAGATTTTCTGACTGACTCTTAAGGGTCTCTGAAGGACTCTAGATTAGATGTTATTTTCAAAGGTTTGGTCAATTTCTGAAGGTCAGAACCACTTTTAGAAGAGACAGACTCTTTAAGGTCCTAATGACTCTGGAGCATCCTGGTGGACTTCTTTCTGGGGACTCCTGATGGTTCTGTTGAATTTCTGTCTTTTGTTGCTTGTCTGAAGATGAAGTTTAAAGTCCAAAAGTTGTAAGAGAATCTTGAAAATAAATTTGTGAAAGATCCAGTCTGTTCTCTGGGTTCAGATGTTCAACAGGTTCCTTGATGCTCGGTTCCTGTCTCTCATCAATCAAAAAAAGGGAACAGGTTCTGGAATTGTTTTTATTACTATTATTGAAGCTTTGGTTGAATTATGAAGATGATAACAGTATTTAGCAGAGATGGATTACTGAACTGCTTCTTGGCAACATTTTTGGAAACATCAAAAAGATTTCTGTTGGTTCCATTTGGGTTTTTCATGAGATCACGGATACCTAAGCAGGAGTAAAGTTTCTGATCGACTCTTTACGGTCTCTGAAGGATTCTGGAGCATCCTGATGGATTTCTAAATGGTTTCAGATATTTTTAGTTTACTACTGATGGTTCTGCAGATTTTCTGTGATTCATTAATGGTCTAAATGTTAAGTATTCAAAGGTTGTAACGGAGTTCCTGGTTTCTGATGGATCCAGTCTGTACTTAGGGTTCAGGTGTTCTAAAGGTTCCTTGGTGCAGAGTTCCTGTGATATGCTATTTGTCAAAGGTTTGGTCAATTTCTAAAGGTCAAAACAATTTTGGGTTCATTCCAGCAAAGCCTAAAGGAGCTAATGTGATGGCATGGTGTCCGTTGTCTGTCCGTCCGTCCACATTTCATGGGAAACACTACGCAATTTCCCCAGTGCTCACCAAACTCATTCACAATGATCCTGAGAAGGGTCTACATCCAGGTTGAGGTCAAGGTCACTGTCAAGGGTCAAGAGATCATGGCATTTATGATTTCATGAAAAACGTCACTCCTCCTAGGCCAGGGGTCTGCAACATTTGCCAACCAAAGAGCCATTTTTCCTGTCTCCAACTAAAATAGAAGTGGCTGAGGGCCGCAACAGCAATTTGATCTTTAAAATAAAGATTATGCTGCTTACAAAATTTTTTATGTACATATCTCTGAGTATTATATGGCATTAATGAATTCCTATTACAACAGTGGAAAAACTGTCAAGCTTTGTATATAGCTTCATTTATTAAATAAGTGTTAAAAATATATTACAAATTGTTTTGTGCTGAAAAATAAATTTCTGAATATCTGACCATAATTTTTTGTATAGTTTTTTTTTAAATTTCAGCACACTCTTAATTTGTTTGAATCTGAAAAATATCATCCATCTCCTACTTTCAGTAGTGATCACACCACTTTAGTTCCTGATATTTTAATAAGTTAGAGACAAAGGTTTTATTTAGAAGAAACTACTTTTCATCCTTTTTATATTTCCTCATAATGCTCCTTATTCAAATGGATTAATTTAATATGAATCTGTATCCTTCACCTGTTCTCCAGACTCTCTATTTGACAATTAGTGGATTGGTTGTCTGATATTCTTCTTTGTTTATTTTAGAATAAAACAAAAAAATTCTAAACAACTTTCTAAATAATATAATTTTCAAAACCATTTGGTGCAAATTAAGCCAATTAGAAATAATTACAGCAGAGTGGAAAAACATTTTAAAAATACCTTCGTCTGTTGAGCTAAATGTTATTATTTTTTTCAATGCATGGCATTGATAGACAGCCTGCACATATAATTCACTGTCCAAAACCTCACAGGTGACAAACTAGCAGTTATCCTACAGACAAAAAGCTGAAAACATCCTTAAAATTAAAGGCTCACTTCTACATCACTGTCAGACAATCTTCTCTCCTCTTTTTTCACTCATTTGAACTCTTAATATTTTTTTTCTTTTGATTTACAGATTGTGAGGAGAAAACTGTCGGCTGTATGTTGCTGATTTCAGACAAGTATATTTAGTTGACGGCATTTCATAATAAAAGCACATAAAAACAACCATTCTGAAAACTGAATTGCTATAAAGGGCTTCTATTCTTAATAACTCAGGATGTATTCAGCTGTGACGGTGAAAATAAATTCACACTAATTCAGACTTCGGTCATGTCTGTGAATTCAGCATTTACAGCGCAAGCGACTATAAGGTTATTGAGCAGGAATTCAAGGACTGTTTCTCATTTTTAAGGATAATTAAGGTGTTGATTTTAGATAATCACATTTAAGACTTGGGCCATGTTCTCCACCTCTATTGCTGAAGCGGCGGCCCAGAGCTGCAGCCACAAGATGGTCGGTGCAGCTCGTGGTGGCAACCCCCGAACCAAGTGGTGGACACCAGTGGTGAGGGGGGCCATTAAGCTGAAGAAGGAGTCCTATCAGGCTTTGTTGGTTTGTGGGACTCCCGAAGCAGCTGAGGTGTACCGGCAGGCCAAGCGGAGTGCAGCTCGGGTGGTTGCTGAAGCAAAAACCTGGGTATGGGAGGAGTTCCGTGAGGCCGTGGAACAAGACTTTCGGTCGGCCTCGAAGAAATTCTGGCAAACTGTCCAGTGGCTCAGGAGGGGGAAGCAGCTCCCTGTCCACACTGTGTCTGGTGCGGCTGGGGCGCTGTTGACTTCGACTGGGGACATCGTTGGGCGGTGGAAGGAATACTTTGAGGATCTCCTCAATTCCACTGATACGCCTTCCACAGAGGAAGCAGGGCTTGTGGACGAGGGGGATGACTCGCCTATCACAGGGGCTGAGGTTGCCAAGGTGGTTAAAAATCTCCTTGGTGGCCGGGCCCCTGGGGTGGATGAGATTTGCCCTGAGTACCTCAAGGCCCTGGATGTTGTAGGGCTGTCATGGTTGACACACCTCTGCAACATTGCGTGGAGGTCGGGGGCAGTGCCTTTGGCATGGCAAACCGGGGTGGTGGTTTCTCTCTTCAAAAAAGGGGACCGGAGGGTGTGCTCCAACTTTAGAGGGATCACACTCCTCAGCCTTCCCGGGAAGGTCTATGTCAAGGTACTGGAGAGGAGAGTCCGGCCGTTGGTCGAACCTCAGAGTCAGGAGGAGCAATGTGGTTTTCGTCCTGGCCGTGGCACATCGGACCAGCTCTTTACCCTCTCAAGAATTCTCGAGGGTTCGTGGGAGTTTGCCCAACCAGTTTACATGTGTTTTGTGGACTTGGAGAAGGCATTCGACCCCGTCCCTTATGATTTTTTGGGGGGGTACTTCGGGAGTATGGGGTATCGGGCTTGTTGTTACGAGCTATTCGGTCTCTGTACGACCATTGTGAGAGTTTGGTTCGTATTGCCAACACTCGGTCAGACTCATTCCCAGTGAGAGTTGGACTCCGCCAGGGCTGTCCTTTGTCACCGATCCTGTTCATAATTTTTATGGACAGGATTTCTAGGCGCAGCCAGGGAATGGAGGGTGTCATGCTTGGTGACCACAGGATCTCATCTCTGTTGTTTGCAGATGATGTTGTCCTGTTGGTTTCATCCAGCAGTGACCTACAGGTCTTGCTGGGACGGTTTGCCGCTGAGTGTGAAGCAGCTGGGATGAGAATCAGCACCTCCAAGTCCGAGTCCATGGTCCTCAGCTAGAAAAAGGTGGATTGTCCTCTCCGGGTTGGGGACAGGCTCCTGCCCCAAGTGGAGGAGTTTAAGTATCTTGGGGTCTTATTCACGAGTGAGGGGAGAATGGAGTGGGAGATTGACAGATGGATCGGAGCAGCATCTGCAGTGATGCGGACGTTGTACCTTTCTGTTGTGGTGAAGAGGGAGCTGAGTTCTAAGGCAAAGCTGTTGATTTACCAGTCAATCTACGTTCCTACTCTCACTTATGGTCACGAGCTTTGGGTAATGACCGAAAGAACGAGATCGCGGATACAAGTGGCTGAAATGAGCTTTCTTCGTAGGATCGCTGGACTCACCCTCAGTGATAGGGTGAGGAGCTTAGTCATCCGGGAGAGGCTCAGAGTAGAACCGCTACTCCTCCACATTGAAAGGAGCCAGTTGAGGTGGTATGGGCATCTGATCAGGATACTTCCTGGGCGCCTCCCACTTGAGGTGTTTTGGGCACGTCCCTCTGGGAGGAGACCCCGGGGCAGACCCAGGACTCGGTGGAGAGACTGTCTCCCAGCTGGCCTGGGAACGCCTTGGTATCCTCTCTGAAGAGCTGGAGCAGGTGACTGGGGAGAGGGAAGTCTGGGCTTCTCTGCTTGAACTGCTGCCTCCGTGACCCGGACCTCTGGAAAAGCGGTAGAAGATGGATGGATGGACATTTAAGACTTTTTATGGACCTGTAGACACTAATGAGGCAGCTGTTTATCGTGTTCTTGTGGAGAAATTCTCTCCACAACAACCATACATGAACACAAATTAATCTGTCCACACAGAATTAGACTCTCTATTTTCCTCTGTGATTTTACTTTTTTCTGGATTTATTCATGTCGTACCGTTGGTGGCAGGAAGCTGCTGCTGTCTGTGCTTCTCCACATGCACTGAGGAGAGGCTGAGAGACTCTCTGTGCAGCTGCCGTCAGATGTGACAGTCACCCATGATTGACAACATAATAAATAATTTAAAATATATATATTTTACATTCATATAAGTATGCATTTCCATTGAGAAATGTATCCAATAGCAATAAACAATAATATAAAAAAATAAAATAATTAAAATGAACTCCATTAATTTCCATGTCTTTTGAGATATTAATTGCAAGGAGTCGCAGCATAGGGGCAGCATGTGGCTCCAGAGCCATGGGTTGCCGACCCCTGTCCTAGGCTATTGATCTTGACTTTAAACACATCCTAGATGGGTCTGCATCTGGTCAACATCAACAGTTAGGAGATCTGAACACTGCAGGAGTGATTGCATCAGGCTGGAATGAGCTACTCCATCATTGAGGGTCTGGTTAGTAGAGACGGAATACTGAACTCCCTATGGGACACAAACGTCAGAAAGTTTTCTGTTGGTTCTGTTTGGGTTTTTCATGATCTCACACAGCAGAAATAGTATTCTGACTGACTCTTCAATCTTCTTTAAGGTCTCTGAAGGACTCTAGAGTAGGGGTGGGCAGTGAGGGCCATTCCAGTGCAGATTTTCTGTTCCACCCAGTGTCTTCAGCAGGTGTTTTTTCAATTATTAGCGATCCTTGAAGCTGATCAGATCAAACACCTGCTGAAGACACTGGGTGGAACAGAAAATCTGCAGTGGAATGGCCCTCCATGGCACACGATTGCCCACCCCTGCTCTAGAGCGTCCTGACAAACAGTTTTCCAGTATTTTCAGTGAACTCCCAATGGTTCTGCTGATTTTCTCTCATTCCCTGATGGTCTAGAGGCGAAATTTAAAGTCCAAAAAATTTAAATAGAGCCCTGAAAACATATAGATTTCTGGTTTTTAGGTTCTGGTTTTCAACAGGTTCTCGTGGGCTATTAATGGAAGGTATAGTTGATATTGAAAGGAAACAACACTGATGGATTTCCAAAAATCCTGTTGAATGTGTTTTTGGACAATTTATTTACTTTTATTTATTTTATTTATTGAATTAGGACGGTGCACATTAATCAACATATCAAGTAAGTAAGTAAAATTTATTTATATAGCACTTCTCACAGAAATAATCACAAAGTGCTTCACAATAAAATAAAACACACAATCACAAATACAACAATAAAGGCATAAAAACAGGTATAAAGACATTAAAAACCATAATACATAATCAAACTAAAAAGTCTGTTTTGTCAGGAACCGAGCCGGCTTAGTTTCCCCGGCTCGGTCCTGGCCTCTCTGTGGGTACGTGCCACGTTGTATGTATGTTAGTATGTATTTCTGTGTGTTTTGCCGTACCCATAGCCACTGCTGTCTGGCCAGCAACGGTGAGGCAGCCTCTTGGGCTCACGCTGGAGTGAGCGCTGTCTAACTGTCTGCCGGTCAGACTACGCCCCCTCTTTTACTCCCAGCTGTTCCCACTCCCGTGTGCCATCTCCCTACTCCTCGCCCAGTTGTGCTCAATTTGCGGAGCCAGCAATGCATGTACTTAAGGAGCCTTTTTCCAGTCATGCATTGCTGGGTCATTGTGCTTCATGTGGTCATCTTTCGCCATTTGAAGCCAAGGTCAACTAAGGACTGTGTTCCCTCAGAGCCTTATTTGGACTGCTCGGACTGCCCCGACCCCGCGAGGAAAAACTGTCAGTGTTTCTGTGTGCAGTTGTGCTGCTATGCTTTATTGTAGAGTTTCACCCGTGCAGCACAACTGCTACGCTTTGGCTGTCGCTTTATTCCTCCCGTGTCTGTTGGGTGTCCTGGAGGACTCTTTATTACTCTGAGGGTTAATGTCTGTTGGAACTGTTGGTCTGTGCCTGTGTCTAATAAATGTGTGTGGTGTAACCTGCGCCTAAATCCTCGTCCTTTCTCCCCTCCTCCGTGCTCTGTCGAGAAGCGCATGAGGAGTTCATGGCAGAATGATCCAGCCAGTTCAAAGGATTTAGCGGGTTCACCCACACATCCCTTTCCCTAATTTTGTGTCATTATTTGGACTCACCTGTTGCCTGGGCGCCATGGCTGAGTTGTTGGAGAGGGAGCTGCGCTCGCTGTGTTTCCTGGAGGAGATTCTCTCATGGACACTGGAGCCCTGTTCCTCCGAAATGGCTTGTCAGGCTCGGAACACAGCGAGAAGGGTGATGGAGCAAGACAGCCTCTGGGATCATCTCGAAGCGATGGAGCTTCTCCGCGACATCTTTGCCGCGCCATGCGAGGAATCGGATGAGGATCTCCCGGTGCTTGAGCTCCTTGCAGCCACGCGGTTTCCTTCTCCAGGTAGCACGGAGCTCCTCAGCGTGGGTGACTCTCTACCCAGCACGGTGCTTCACATCCTGGACTATTTGGTTCCCGAGCCGCCCGTGAGGAAAAAGAGGAGGAACTCCCGCTGGAAGAAGCGTCCAGCCTCGCCGACAGCTTGGCCCGGAGGTTAGAGGAGTACTTCCTGGGGAGGTCAGAGCTCCAGCCAGACGACAAGCATGCCCCGACCACAGGGACGACAGCTGATGTCATTGAACCACAGGAATTCAGGCAAGTGGTTACTCAGTCACTGTTAATGGGACCTGAAGCTGCATGCCTGATTCGTGATGAATTGTCAGCTGCCGATCTTGTTTGTCCCCCTGTTTCTCCCGTTCCTCCCGTGCTCTCGTGCTTCCTGGGAGGAGAATTCCGGATGGAGGAGGGGCCTTCTCTGTAGGAACCGGAGAACACGCCGCCTGCTCCCTCTCATCGCCACCGTCCCCAGAGGACTCACCATAAGGGTCCCACCAATCTTCCACCTGCTACGCCCACCTCCACGTCATCAGAGCTGGCTCCTCAGCTACAGTGTGAAGGGGCCGAAACAGCCAGTGACATGGGGGGGGGGGGCGTGATGGTCAACTGCCCGCAGCTGTCAACATCGAGCACCAGGAGAACAGGCAAGTATTTTGTCACTTAATTCTATGTAATGATGATAAACGTTGCTTGTCTCCCAGAAGAGAAGAGAAGAGAAGAGAAGAGAAGAGAAGAGAAGAGAAGAGAAGAGAAGAGAAGAGAAGAGAAGAGAAGCTCCAGCAGTCCACTGGGCTCTCTCCTCCAGCTGCGGAGGTAAACCCTTCTCTTGTCCCTTCTGTGTCTCCCCCTTCGATTTTCGAGTGTGAGCAGAGTCACCGGGCGGTGGAGGAGCGATGGAGGAGCAGAGGCCCCCGAAGGATTCCGCGCTGGAGCCAGCATGGTGCTGGTCCCCTGCAGCCATGCCGGAGGAATCATCGGCATTGGATCTTGCTTCCCCGTCTCCGTTGGAAAGGACCGGTATGGTCGTGGACATGAACAGGGGTGACGGCCAGTCAGCTACAGCTGCGAACATCACACGCCGGGATGACAGGCAAGGGTCCTTTCATCTATTTAAACTTAATTATTTTAAACCTTGTCTGTCTTCCGAGGGAGAGGCCCAGTATCAGCAGTCCACTGAGTCCTCTCCTCCAGTGGCAAATAATGATTCTTTCCTTCCCCTCTCCATGTCTCTTCCAATTATTCCTGAGGGCCTGCCAGTCCAAGAACAGAGCTGCCAGATGGTGGAGGAGGCTGGGGTCCTGGATGATCCTGCCCAGGGGCCCGCACAGAGGCGTTTTTCTGCAGCCATGCCGGTGGAATCCCCAGCATTGGAGCCGCTGCAGGAGGACAATAGGACTGCTATTACCATCTCGCCAGCTGCGGAGGCGTCCGCAGCGCATTGGGAGCTGGACCTCTTGGAGGCCGGGCCCGAGTGTTCATCGCCAGGATCGATGGAGTCCTGGACAGCGGTGGAGCTCGAGCTCAGGTTAAGTGTTCTCTCTTCTTATGACAGTTTTAGAGAGAGCTTGTCTGGCTCTGGGTGAGGAGTCGGGCACGGCGCACAGCTGCATCTGAACTTTCTTCGCCGGGCTCCGCCGCTGCCAGCAACCCTAGCCACCTTTCTTCTCCTGCTGCCTTCGAGCCTTTGTTTAGAGTCGCTGGAGAGGGTGTGTCACGCCGAGGGTCCGGTCCAGCCGGAGGAGGACGCTGCTGCTCCAGCTCCTCCTGCCAAGGTCGTCAGGGCTCCTCTCATCAATCACCCCCTCAGCCTGGTGCCCCTGCAGGTTGGCCTGCTCACCGTGGGTGCAGCTTTGGCCCAATTGGGGTCCACCGCTGGTGCTGCAGATCCTCAGCCAGAGTCCATCACGGGTGCTGCAGAGCCTTAGCTGGAGTCCATCGTGGGTGCTGCAGAGCCTTAGCTGGAGTCCATTGCGGGTGCTGCAGAGCTTCAGCCGGAGTCCATCATGGGTGCTGCAGAGCTTCAGCTGGCGTCCATCGTGAGTGCATTGGAGCTGGCCCGGTCGGGGTCCACTGCGGATGCAGCTGGGTTCCAAGCCGGGATCACCAAGGGCACTGCAGATCGCCATGAGGACACTGTGGTCCCCTTCTCCTCCCGGTCCTACGCCATGGGGGTTCCCTCCATTCGGTCCGGTCACCCACCAGCGAGCTTTCCAGTAGGCAGGCCGCCTCATCTCGCCGGCTCTGGTGGATAAACAATGCTGGCCGGCTGCAGGAAGGATTGACTCCCCGGGTCTGGTGGCCCATGTTTTCTGGCAGACCGCTGGATTCCGTCCACCGGACCTTCTGCTGGGCCTGGGACTCTGGGCGGCCTCCTGGGCCCCAACGGCCGTGGACTTGGGGGGTTTAATTGTGGTCCCTGGGCGGGGTGTTGTGTTCTGGCCTTTCCTGTTCCCCCTACCTCCCACCCGGGTTTGTGTTGTTTGTTCCTGTTGGGGGGGGGGGGGGGGTTCTTTGGGTGTCTGGGAATCCACCCCTTAAGGGGGGGGGGGCTCTGTCAGGAGCCGAGCCAGCTTGGTTTCCCCCGGCTCGGTCCTGGCCTCTCTGTGGGTACGTGCCACGTTGTATGTATGTTAGTATGTATTTCTGTGTGTTTTGTCGTACCCATAGCCACTGCTGTCTGGCCAGCAGTGGTGAGGCAGCCTCTTGGGCTCATGTTGGAGTGAGCGCTGTCTAACTGTCTGCCAGTCGGACCACACCCCCTCTCTATTACTGTCAGCTGTTCCCACTCCCGTGTGCCATCTCCCTACTCCTCGCCCAGGTGTGCTCAATATGTGGAGCCAGCAATGCATGTACTTTAGGAGCCTTTTTCCAGTCATGCATTGCTGAGTCATTGTGCTTCATGTGGTCGTCTTTCACCATTTGAAGCCAAGGTCAACTAAGGATTGTGTTCCTTCAGAGCCTTATTTGGACTACTCGGACTGCCCCAACCCCATGAGTAAAAACTGTCAGCGTTTCTGTGCGCAGTTGTGCTGCTACGCTTTATTGTAGTGTTTCTCCCCGTGCAGCACAACTGCTACGCTTTGGCTGTTGCCTGGTTTTATTCTTCCCGTGTCTGTTGGGTGTCCTGGAGGACCCTTTATTACTCTGAGGGCTAATGTCTATGGAACTGTTGGTCTGTGCCTGTGTCTAATAAATGTGTGTGGTGTAACCTGCGTCTAAATCCTTGTCCTTTCTCCCCTCCTCTGTGCACTGTGGAGAAGTGCACAAGGAGTTCATAACATTTTTAAACAGAAGTGTCTTTAGCTGCTTTTTAAAAGCGTCAACAGAGTCTATTGAGCGCAAAGACAGTGGTAGAGCATTCCACAATTTTGGTGCCACTGCCTGAAAGGCTGTCACCTCGAGTTTTGAAATGGGTTTGAGGGACAGCCAGTAAAAGTTAATACGAGGATCTCAGACCTTGAGGGGTTGTACACTTTAAGCAGCTCAGTGATGTCTTTAGGGACTTGGTCATGAATAGCTCTAAAAACAAGAACTAAAATTTTAATTTGGAGTCCTAAATCCAATTGAGAGCCAGTGAAGTGCTGCTAAAACCAGTGTAATATGAGCCCTTTTCTTAGTGTGCGTTAAAAATCTAGCAGCCAAATTTTGAACAACTTGGAGACGTTGGAGATGGTTTTGGCTCAGACAGGTAAAAAGACTATTACAACAGTATAAGCAAGAAGAAATAAAAGCATGTATAATCATCTCAAGTTCCGCCTTCGACACCAGGGTTCTCAACTTAGAAATATTCTTCAGATGGAAGAAACAATTTCTAATTAATTGATTACTGTGGTGTTCAAGAGACATAGCCGAGTCAAAACTAACACCAAGATTCCGAAGACTTGCCTGGACAGAGGAACCTAGGGTACCCATGTGGTGCTTAATAAGCGGAATCTTGTTTTCAGGGGCGATAATTAATGTCTCGGTCTGTCTTGTCTGAGTTAAGCTGTAAAAAGTTTGCACATAACCACTGTTTGATGTTAGACAAGCAGTTAGTTAAAGATGACAGCATGTGAAACTCAGACTCTTTAAAAGAACAATACAACTGAATATCATCAGCGTAAATATGATAAATATCTTTGAACTGGCTAATTATCCATCCCAGTGGCAAAATGTATATTAGAAATAAAATGGGTCCTAAAACTGAGCCTTGTGGTACCCCACATGAATACAGTGCTGTTTCAGAAAAGATCTGATTCACGGACACGTTAAAGGTTCTTCCAGTGAGGTATGATGAGAACCATTTTAAAACAGAACCAGACAGTCCTAGCTCTTTGAGTCTGATCATTATACAGTGATCAACAGTATCAAAGGCAGAAAAAAAGATCCAGTAAAACCAGAACTGTGTATTTACCAGTGTCAGCCACCATCATGTCACTGAAGACTCTGACTAAAGCTGTTTCAGTAGAATGATTTTTCCGAAAGCCCGACTGAAATTTATCCATGATATTACAATTTGTCAAAAATGACAAGCTGCTCAGCCACTACCTTTTCCAGAATTTTTGATATGAAAGGGAGTTTAGAGATTGGCCTACAATTATTTGGCTGTGATGGATCCAAGCTCGGCTTCTTAAGAGTTGGTTCAACCACTGCATGTTTGAAGGAGCTGGGAACCACACCAGCAGAAAGTGAAATGTTTATCAGTTCAACAACTGAAGGCCCATTTGACTCAAAAACAGCTAAAAACAGCTTAGTAGGGAGAACATCAGCAGAGGAAGTGGAGGGTTTCATCTTCTGCAGCAGAGCCGTGATGTCCTGAAAGGTCACTGGATTAAAGGTGGACCAAGTACAAGGTGAGGGCATAACACTGGCACAGTTAAGAGAAGATGGTGGCAAAATGTTTTCCCCGATATCTCTGATCTTTTCAACAAAGAAATTAAGAAATTTGTTACTGTCTGCTTTACAGAACACAGGGATTAGAGAGGCGGTAGGTGAGACAAGAGTGTTAATTGTGTCAAATAAGACTCTAGGATTTTTCTTATTTGTGAGAATTATTTTTGAAAAATACTGATTCCTGGCATCCCTCAACATGTCATTTAAAGATGACATGTTGAGGACTCCCTTAGATGGAGTCTGTGAACCTCCAATTGGGTGGATTTCCATAAGCGTTCTACCTTACGACAGTTTCTTCTAAAGGATCGAATGGAGTCATTTATCCAGGGATGAGACTTTTTAGGAGAAGCAAGGACAGATTTCACTGGTGTCACTTTGTCTAAAATAGCCATACAGTGGCTGTCTAATGTCTGAGTGAAGGCATCAGGATCTTTAATTCCCAACAGTAAATGTGGGTCAAACAAATCAGAGAAGTCATTTGCTGCCTCTTGGTTAATAATGCACCTTTTTGCTGCCATTTTCAGAGGGGGAGGATTCACAGGGAAGTTAACATTAAAAAGCACACAGCTGTGATCACTGATCAGGAAGTCATCTACACACACTTTTTCAATATTCAAGCCCAAAGAAAAAACAAGGTCCAAGGTGGCCCTTAGCGTGTGTAGGGCCTGAAACATGCTGGATCAGGTTATAAAAATGAGTGATGGATAAGAAGACAGAGGATAAGACAGCCAACTTGGCCTTATATAGGGTGGGGCGGAGGCGCCACCTGGAGGTGCGTGTCCATCTTACACTGTCATATTAAATACATATGTCACATTTCTCCCCCTTTAAAAAAGTCCCAAACCACTCATTCAGTTAAGACCCTCCCCAAGACCCTCCCCAACTTGGGACCAGAATCACACACTAATAAACAAAAACTAATGTCTCTAAATGGCTTAACGCATTCACACAACAAAACCTAGAATAGCGAGGACGGGTGAACTGCCATCCTGCCCACACAGCAAGGTGGATTATTCTGCCACCTCTAGAGTAAATTAAAGTCCATTAATAACTAAAACTGTATGCTGTGCTCCTAAACTAGAACAAAACCCAAAATAATCCCTCATATAACATTTTTTTTAACAACAACACTAACACAACAACAAAAGAACTTCAATACATACTATGTATAACCCAAGTGTTGAAGTAGAAAGGGCATAACTGGTATGGGGGCCCAGGGCACCCTCTCAGCCAATGTGCTCCTGGAAACTGCCGGTCTTTGGGGTAGTGGCTGGCCCTCCGGATGCTGAAGCCTCTCCTCCTCACTCTCAACTTTGTCCCATGTCCAGCCTTGTCTCCCGGAGTCTCCTCCCAGACACACCAAAGCCGGTTTGCATGCCATACCGAGCCATCAGAGAGTCTGAAGTGCACTGCGTCCAGTCTGGCCACTATGCACAGACGCTCCTGAGGTTGTTGTCTGGCCCATCTTCATTGTGGGCGCTCCTCACCTCACACCCGGACTCAATCCAGGGCATCCAGGACAGGTCAATGGGGCCCTGCTCAGCTTGAGGAGTTGTCGCTGAGCACACCGATCTCTCGCGCTCATCGGTCTCGTCCCGACCTCTTCTAACACTGGTGTAACATGCACCTTTGTAGCTGCTAACTCTCCATCCAGTTGCAGCTAAACTCCAGAGGCATCTAGGGCTAACCCATTGGTGCCACTTGCCGGCGCAGGCGCCTCACCATCACGCTCAGTACTCCCCTTGACTGTTTCCCCGACTGTTTCACTGAGACCCTCCTGTGCTGGCCTTGAGCAAAATTGGTCCTGCTTGACTGCCATGGTGTCCGGTAGTTCTTCATCCCACACCACGTCTTCATCAGATGCTGGAATCGGAGGGCTCCACTGGCCACAGCCCGACCACTCTTCTCCAGTGTCATCTTTGACGGTGAAACCCAGCCCATAAAATAAATCACAGCGCGTAATGTTATTGCCCCGTGCTGTCACGTGGAATGTGAAGTCGAGCACCGTTGCAGACTTGTACTGAACAGTCAGTCTCGACCATGTCCATCTTCCACCTCCATAACTGTACAACGGTGCTGGGTTGCCTCTAACCCTGTGGTGGGGAAAAAGCCTGTTCATTGTGGCCCAATTCAGCAGCAAACCCTCTGCTCCTGTGTCGATCAACAGCGGCACTTCCACGTCGTCCAGCCTCACCGTGCAAAACATGTAGCCATTCGTGTCTGGGAACACCGTGTGGATGGTTGTCTGGGGTGGGTGGAGTGATTTCTTCCATGGGCTCTCCGGTTTAACTACATGGTACATCCTGGCAAAATGGTCCAAGCGACCACATCTATTACACTGTGCTCCTCTTGCCAGGC
Source organism: Pholidichthys leucotaenia (assembly GCA_020510985.1). NCBI lineage: Eukaryota > Metazoa > Chordata > Actinopteri > Cichliformes > Pholidichthyidae > Pholidichthys > Pholidichthys leucotaenia. Next base: position 30,329,147 of record CM035848.1, read on the forward strand.
AGTCCTTAGCCGTTTTCCAGTGCATCTTGGACTCACAGGCCACACAGAGGGACTTTCCCAGGGCCGACCCTTGCTTGTAGAGTTGGGATCCGTCTCCTCACCATCCCAGCTATCTTCACTGTCCAGGTCCGTGGCATTTGCTGCAACAAGAGGCTCTAGCAGATGCTGTGACTGGTTCCCAGCTTCCGCTAGCACTAGCTTGTCCACGGCTTCCATTTTGAGCGCTAGCTTGACAGCTCTGGCTAACGTGAGCTCATTTGGTGCCGTAAGTAGCCTAGCTGGCAATGTGGCGCTACACATATGCTGTGCCAGCTGGTTACAAATCATTTCCTCCTCCAAGGCTCTGAAACGGCGCTTGCTAGCAAGCTGTCTCAAATCGGCAACAAACTGCCATACGGGTTCACCTACCTGTTAACGTCGCTGCCGAACACGGATCCTTCAGACCGTCACATTATCCAGGGTGTCGCAATGACTAGCTAGCAGCTCCACTACCTCTTTGTAGGTGTCCGCAGCACCGAGCGTTCACAGGATCCACTGGCCCTCTATGCCAGAGATGTCAAACTCAGTTGCACAGGGGGCCAAAACTCAAAGCACACTTTAGGTTGCGGGCCAAACAGGATAAACATTTATTGAACACACTAAAACTAAACGTTTCTTGAACATAAATATGAATAAAACAGACAGGAATATTATTCCAGAATAAATAAACTTAAACTTTATATAACTTAAAATACTTTGCTCTCCATAAAAATATCTCTTGTCAAAATTATACAAGTTACAACCATGAACATGCTGCAAAAAAACCCCTGAAAAAGCTAAATAAAAATCATGCTTTTCTGCAAAAGTAAAAATAACACATCAAAACATTCAGTTTTCTTTGCTATTGTGCTATTTTATAAAAAATAAACTTAAACTTTAAATATCTTCAAATATTTTGCTCTCCATAAAAAATATTTCCTGTCAAAATCATACAAATTCAAAATATGAACATGGTACAAAAAACCCCGGAAATATAAATAAAATTTGTGCTTTTCAGCAAAAGTTAATATAACAAATCAAAGCATTCAGTTTTCTTTGCTCTTATGCCATTTTGTCAGAGCTGGATGCTTGGCATCTTTTCTTGACAACAAGTTGGTTTAGGTTTAGTATCAGGTTCTGTGTTGTGGAGATTCTCAGGATGGACTGCAGGTGTTCAGTGAGACGATTCCTGTGTGCTGTTTTGTTCATCTTCATTACTGAGAACAGCTTCTCACACAAATATGTGCTACCAAACATGCACAAGGTTTGAGCCACATGTAGGTGGAGCTGAGGCATCACTTCAGGAATGGAGCGAATAAACTGTGCGGCCCTGCAGTGTCATACTTTGCCTTTAGTGTCCCATTACACTGCAGCTCTATCAGCTCCATCTGAATCTGTACAGGTGCAGTTTCCACGCCAATGGCAAATGGGTTACGAAGCAGCTCGAAATTCCTTTTTTGTCCTTCAAAGTCTCCAAAGCGCCATGAGAACTCAGTGCGAAGTGCGCTCAGTTTATCAGCAAGGTGCGGATTAGGGAACATCGTTGCACCGACTTGGTTCAACATTACTTGGCAACAGGGAAAGTGAAGCAAGTTGCACTGGTGCATTTGTGTCTTCCATAAGAGCAGCTTCACTTGAAATGCCTTCACTGCATCATGCATGTCAGTGATCATGCGGTCACGTCCCTGGAGCTGAAGGTTCAAGATGTTGAGATGAGTTGTGATGTCAGCCAGAAATGCCAACTCACACTTCCACTTCTCATCTCACAAAACTGGGGAGTCTTTTCCTTTACTGTCCATGAACTGACAGATTTCCTTGCTGAGCTCAAAAACTCTATTGAAAACCTTTCCCCGACTCAGCCAACGCACCTCTGTAGGATAAGGAATGTCGGCAAACTCTAAATCTATTTCTCACACAAAAGACTGAAATTGCCGATGATTTAAACCTTTAGCTCGGATAAAGTTTACAGTTTGCGTTACAGCGCTCATTAAATGTTCCATTTTTAACACTTTACCACACAGCGTTTCCTGATGTATGATGCAGTGATATGCTGTCAACTCACCAGTACAGTTCTCCTGCATCTTTACCCGCATCCTTCCCACTAGTCCACTTTTTTCATCGCACATCGCCAGTGCTCCATATGTTGTAAGTCCGATGAGTTTGTCCCAGGGCAGTTTCATGTCGGTTACACTTTCACATATGTTTTCAAAAATGTCTTTTCCTGTCGTTGTCCTGTGCATCGATTTAATGTCCAATAATTCCTCTGTTACACACAAATTGGAGTCCACTCCACGGATGAAGATGGCCAGCTGTGCAGTGTCCGTCATGTCAGTACTTTCATCCACAGCAAGAGAGAACGCAATAAAGTCTTTGCTTCTTTCAGTCAACTGTGTTCTTAAATCAGTGGCCATCTCACAAACCCCATCAGCAACCATATTTCTACTCGGGCTTACATTTGCCAACATCTGCTTTTTGTCTGGACACAAGGCGTGGCCCACCTTCATCATGCAGCTCTTCAGAAACTCCCCCTCGGTAAATGGCCGGCCTGATGTGGCTATCTCCTCTGCCACAATTAAACTTGCTTTCACAGCAGCTTCACTTTGTGATTTCGCTCTGGTGAAAAACGTCTGCTGAGATGTCAGATTCTTCTTTAACTCTTCTACTTTCTGTAGCTTCTGCTCTGCATTCAGGTTTTTCAGCTTATCCTCATGTTTTGTCTGGTAGTGCCGTCTTAGATTAAATTCCTTAATTACAGCCATATTAGCTCCACAAATAAGACACACAGGTTTACCAGCAATGTCAATAAACATATACTCAGCCTCCCATCGGTTTTGAAAGGCTCTGTTTTCAGAATCAACTTTTCTTTTCGCCATTGTTAGGGGCTAGCTTTGACTTTACAATAGGATTGTACATTTACAGCAACAGACGCTGACTTGATTGACGCGGGAATGTTCCCGGGTAACCTATCGTTTGGCAAGGCAGCTGTTGTGCTGCATTATGGGATCTGTAGTTTGTGTGTTATCAGCGTTTCATATCGCCGGGCCATTAATAACAATAATAATATATCTATATAAAATGATCTCGCGGGCCGGATATAATTGTACGCCGGGCCGGATATGGCCCGCGGGCCTTGAGTTTGACACATATGCTCTATGCCCACATTGTGCACCAATAGCGCCTGGGTTCTCTGCTTGTCAAGCTCCCCGAGACCCAGCGCGGCAATGTAAGAAAGGCCTTGTACCACCTAGGCCAGGGCACCAGCGGTTCTCAGGGCACCTCAAGGAAAGGGCGGCTAGGGACCATGCACACCTCCATGGTTTAATCCGACGTCGCCAATGTTATGTCTGATATTACCTGCTGCACAGAAGAGGTGAGGTGACTTGGAACACAGCTTTACTGAACTTACTGATTGTGGCGGCCACTGACAGGGCCCCGACCAAGGTACAGGCGAGACAGAGGATAATAAGATGGCCGATCCGGCCTTATATAGGGTGGGGCAGAGGCGCCACCTGGAGGTGCATGTCCATCTTACACTGTCATATTAAATACATATGTCACATAGATATTTTTCAAATTTTCTGTAAAATGTAATTCTCAACAAATAGTAAGGAATAAATAAGGACCCCCCCCCATCTTTTTTAAGACACCTTCACATTCATTCCCACTAAAAATGGGTAAAATAAATGTTTAAAAATGCAAATAAAAACAAAAACAAGGCTAGACATAGATATCTGAACATTTTTTAATAAAGAACTGATTTAAAGGGGTGTCAAAATTTTTCACATGACTGTAGATATGTCACAACAAGACAATGCATAAGACAGAATACACAACATATCACAGCTAACATGGACAATCCATGGACAAAACAATAAAACATAAGACAAATGGACACATTTAACATGATAACACCAATAATCCACAAACGGAATAGTTAAAAGTCAGGATTTCCTAGAAGTCTGTAGATATGGACATCTATAATGGAGATATTTTATGAATGAGTACAGGACTAATTTGTCTTTAACTAAAACTTAAGTTTCTTTTTAAAGGCTGGATAGTTGTCACAGTCTCTGATATGAGCTGGTAAATGAGCTAACGATATGAGCTAAAGATTGCATGGGTGTTCTGTGGTTCTGTGTGGGCTCTGATGGTCTGACACTTTGGTGGTGTCCAACCAACGCCTCCACAGCCACATACCCCAACAGCATACATACAGTGGTGTGAAAAAGTGTTTGCCCCCTTCCTGATTTCTTTTTTTTGTATGTTTGTCACACTTACTGTAAATGTTTCAGATCATCAAACAAATTTAAATATTAGACACAGATAACACAAGTAAATATAAAATGCAGTTTTTAAATAAAGGTGTTTATTATTAAGGGAAAAAAAATTCAAACCTACTTTGCCCTGTGTGAAAAAGTAATTGGCCCCTAAAAATAATAACTGGTTGGGCCACCCTTAGCACCAACAACTGCAACCAAACGTTTGCAATAACTGGCAATGAGTCTTTTACAGCACTGTGGAGGAATTTTGGCCCACTCATCTTTACAGATTTGTTGTAATTCAGCCACATTGGAGGGTTTTCAAGCACAAACCACCTTTTTAAGGTCATGCCACAGGATCTCAATTGGATTCAGGTCAGGACTTTGACTAGGTCACTCCAAAGTCTTCATTTTGTTTTTCCTAAGGCATTCAGAGGTGGACATGTTGGTGTGTTTTGGATCATTGTCCTGCTGCAGAACCCAAGTGTGCTTCAGCTTGAGGTCACGAACAGATGGCGGGACATTCTCCTTCAGGATTTTTTGGTAGACAGCAGAAATCATGGTTCCATTTACCACAGCAAGTCTTCCAAGTCTTGAAGCAGCAAAACAGACCCAGACCATGACACTACCACCACCATATTTTACTGTTGGTATAATGTTCCTTTTCTGAAATGCTGTGTTACTTTTACACCAGATGTAATGGGACATGTTCAATATGTGACTTTTTTTCCTCATTTATTTGCAACCTTTTTCTCATAAATTTGTGACATCTTTTATCTACATTTGAAACTTTTTTCCTCAATTATTTTTGGAGAAATATGGAGCTACTCTTCTCATAAATTAATGACTTTTTACTCATAAATGTGTGTCTTTTTGTCAAAGAACTGTACTCCAACAGCACACATACTGTATATTGAGCCAACTGTTATGTATGGATTCTGCCGTCTACCAAAAATCCCTGAAGGAGAATGTTCGGCCATCTGTTTGTGACCTCAAGCTGAAGCGCACTTAGAACAGTGGTGAATCTTCCCAGGAGTGGCCGGCCGACCAAAATTATCCCAAGAGGTCAGCGACGACTCATCCAAGAGGTCACAGAAGACCCCACAGCAGCATCCAATGAACTTCAGGCTTCACTTGCCTCAGTTAAGATCAGTGTTCATGACTCCACCATGAGAAAGAGACTGGGCAAAAATGGACTGCATGGCAGAGTTCCAAGACGAAAACCATTGCTGAGCAAAAAGAACATAAAGGCTCATTTCAGTTTTGCCAGAAAACATCTTGATAATGCCCAAGACTTTTGGGAGAATACTCTGTGGACTGACAGAGACAAAAGTTGAACGTTTTGGAAGGTATGTGTCCCATTACATCTGGCGCAAAAGTAACACAGCATTTCAGAAAAGGAACATCATACCAGCAGTAAAATATGGTGGTGGTAGTGTCATGGTCTGGGGGTGTTTTGCAGCTTCAGGAGCTGGAAGACTTGCTGTGGTAAATGGAACCATGAATTCTGCTGTCTACCAAAAAATCCTGAATCCGATTAAGATGCTGTGGCATGACCTTAAAAAGGCGGTTCATGCTCGAAAACCCTCCAATGTGGCTGAATTATAACAATTCTGCAAAGATGAGAGGGCCAAAACTAGTTATTAGATTTAGGGGGCAATCACTTTTTCACACAGGGCCATGTAGGTTTGGATTTTTTTTTTCCTTAATAATAAACACCTTCATTTAAAAACTGCATTTTGTGTTTACTTGTGTTATCTTTGTCTAATATTTAAATTTGTTTGATGATCTGAAACGTTTAAGTGTGACATACAAAAAATGAGAAATCAGGAAGGGGCAAACACTTTTTCACACCACTATATGTACATGTGATATCTTATTTTTTATTTTTAATAAATTTGCAAAAATTAAAAAAAAAAAAACTTTTTTGAATTTGTCATTATGGGGTACTGTGTGTCCAATTTTTTTTAAGGAAAAAATGAGTTTAATCCATTTTGGAATAAGGCTGTAACATAAAATGTGGAAAAAGTGAAGCGCTCTGAATACTTTCTGGATGCACTGTACATCATTTCTTTCAGCAGTTACTGTGTTTAGAAGATTTCGGGAAAAATCTGACCTGACCTTTGACCTCAAGGTCATCCAATGAGAGTGAAATTGCAATATGTGCATCATCAGTATATATCAAACCATGGTAGCAAGTTTCAAAACAATCGGACCAAAACTGTAGGAGGAGCTGGCTCCACAGGTCAGTTACTGTCTATGAAGTGAGGTCAAACAGGAGGTCATAGGTCAGGGGCTACAATTCCTGCAAAAATCATCCAATCAGAACCAAACTGCAATATGTGCATCCTCAGTATATGTCAAATCATGGCACCAAGTTTCAAAACAATCGGAAGAAAACTGTAGGAGGAGTTGATTTCACAAAAGTGGGACAGACGGACCCTTTGGGCTTCAACTGGCAGGGGATAAAAAAAAACAAAAAAACACTCCCCACAGGATCTTCAATTAAATGTAATCAAACTTAAACCTTTACATGACACCAGGACACATTCAACAAAAATTTTGATATGATAATAAACATGTGAAGGTCATGCGACTAGACAGCAGAGTCACGGACAACGTCCCACCAACACCAAACCTTCAGGATAAAAAGCCAAAATATATCAGCTATCCAGAAGAAAAAGTAATGATCAGTTTGATATTATTATTCATGAGCAGACTTATAACCTTTATTTTATTGAGAATCGGGGTTCAACTGACGGACAAATGAGTGATGACCATCTAGAGCTGGTTTTATCAGATGGTCTTAACCACTCCTGGTCAAAACTAGTTCTGGTCTTAACTAATCCTGGTCTTTACCTAATCCTGGTGTTAAGTAGTGCTGATCTTAACAAGTCCTGGTTTTTAATTGTGCAGTTTAATAATGGTCAAGACCAAGACTACTTTACTCCTTGCTCTTGACCTCTTAAGATCTTCCTCTTGGTAAACTCTGGTCTCAATCTAGTCTTCACCCTTTGAGGTCTTTGTCTCGGTATTCTCAGGTCTCAATCTGGTCTCAACTTCGTAAGGTCTTCATCATTTCTTGGTACACTCTGGTCTTGATCCAATTTTGACCCCTTTAGGTCAAAAGGGGTCTGTTATGTCCACAAACCTGGCAATGATGACAGACGAGGATGCTGTAGTTGAACTGAACTTTATTACAGAACCGTTGTAATACAAGCACGTGTACACACTTAGTTATAACTCTCGCTCTCAGTCCTCAACTAACTCTCTGTCCAAACACCCCAGTGAAATAGCGGACTACCCAATATATAGGAGATGATGTCAGCCACAGACCACGTTCCAATCCGAATGTCCCTTATCCATATGCCACATTCTCACCCCCCTTGCAAAAATGCAGAATATTGAAAACTGGTGAATCAGCACTCCTCAATTCAGCAAATCAAAATTCCCCATGATCAACATGTACTAGCAATTAAACACACATTCTTAAGCATTATTATATATAGCAAAACATACAGTACAACATTATTGCTCAGGCCAAAACACAACTTTGCTTATTTTCAAAGAACACTCTTCTTTTTTTTTTAAACACAGAACCAAAATTAGGAACTAGGGTCTGCAGGTACACCACCGCTGGACCCGACGCAACTGGGTGGGTTATTCTGCCACCATTTCAGCCGCGCTCCTGCCTGAACAGTCTTTTTTTTTTTTTTCTTTACAGTCTTCCACAGGGAAAGCAGTTCTGCCAGAGGGGCCTTGTAGTGGGCCCGTGCCAGACTCTTCCCTGTAGCTTTCGGACCCCCGAGGCCAGAGCCAGTCTTCATGATGCTGGGGCCCGGATCCCACACTGCGGCAGCTGACTGCCGCAAAGCCTCACCATCTGGAGCAGCCACCTAGATGGCTGCCCCAGACCGTTTGTCAGTCGGAAGCACACTGCTCCCAGTTTCGCTACAATCCTCAGCGGTGCTCGTTGTCTCGTCGGCTGTGGCCCAGTCAGTCACCGTCCCAGTCTCTCACTGGTGCGAACCCAAACCCAGTCCATAACTTGGAGTGGTGCCTTGCTCGGTTTCGTGCGTCATTGTGATCTCGGTGGCTCTGTGTTCTCGTCCAGTTTGGGACCTCTGTCGTACTGTGGCGGTTCCATCGTCACTGTGTTTGTTGCAGACCCTTCACCCGTTGTCTCTGTCATTGTTACCGTAGATTGAAGCTCGTCGTGGGTATGGAAGGTGTCTGGTGTCTCTCTGGTGTTGCTCGTTGAAGCGGACTCTTCACCTGTTAGCTTGGTCATAACCTTCGTAGCTTGTTGAGCGCGGGTACGGAAGCAGTCCGCTTCCTCCTCTCTCCCGTCTGATGTGCTCTGTTGTGCCGCATCGTGAGCAGTGTTTGTACCCGGTTGTTGTTGCTGTGTTTTGGGGCTTTCTGCATGCTCGGGCTCCCTCTCCTGTGACTCCGTTTGCAGCTGAGCGAGGAACTTAGGTGAGTCCAGTCGCTGCCCCCCTCTCTCTGCATCTGAGAGCACGGGGCAGATGGTTTAGTGTTGGTGTTGTTCTGAATTGTTGTTCTGAATCCCTCTCCTGCAGCCCCAGCTACGACTGAGCGGGGAACGAAGACAAGTCAGGCTGCTGCCCCCCTCCTGGGCAGCTCTCCTCCTGAGTGCACAGGATGGATGGTGGGATGTCAGTGCTGTTCTGAATTACCTTGTCGGAGCTGATCTCAAGAAACCCAGGCTCTCTCTTCTCCAGCTCTGGCCAAGCAAGGAACGGAGGTGAGTCTGGTCGCCATTCTTCCCCCATGACGTTTCACCATCCGTGCCGTATCCACTCTCTGTGTTACATTCGCTTTCCAAGCTGTGCTCATTGGCTGCACCCACGTCCGCGAAGCCTGGGTAAACTGGGCCCGGACCATTGACTGTTTGCCTGCCGACTGTGAGAGTAAAACCCAGCTCGCAGAATAAATCCCACCCCATAACATTTTCACCCTGGCGTGTCACCTGGAACCGAAATGCTGGAATCACCTTTTCACTGTACTGCATCGCGAATGTGACATTCCTGCCAGTACTGGAGCTCCCATCGTCTGGTAGTTCCACTGCATCAAGTTGCTGGGGGGTGAGCCTCCAAACCATGGAGTCGTTTACTATGGACTCTGTGGCGGTGGTGGCCACCAGCATGGGCACACTCACGCCATCTAACTTCACTACACGCTGCAGTCCTGACCAACCTTTGGGGCCCACAATGTTTATGCCTTCTCCGTAGGGTGTGGGGTTAGCTAGCTTTGCTTCTCGTCGATGGCAGCGGGATTTTGTGCACCGCGCCATGTTGTTGGGTTTAGCAAAGTAGCTAGTTAGCATCTCAACAGCGTCCTCATAATAGTCCGTCAGACCAAGCATGTGAAAAATTCTCTGACCTTCTGCACCCAGGTGGTGGACAAGCAGTATCCACATTTTGATTTCATCCAATTCCTCCAAGTCCAGCGCTGTGATGAAGGTCTTGAACGAGCACAGCCATCGTGGCCACAGGATAGCTGGTTCACCAGGGCACTCAAGGAATGGCTTTAGTCTGAAGCACACGTCCATGGTTCGAAATTCTCATTGTCAAATGTTATGCTCACAAACCTGGCAATGTGACGGACGAGGATGCTGTAGTCAAACTGAACTTTATTACAGAACCATTGTAATACAAGCATGTGTACACAACTTAGTTATAACTCTCACTCTCCAAACACCCCAGTGAGATAGCAGTGCCCAATGTACTGTATATAGGAGGTGACGTCGGCCACAGGCCATGTTCCATTCCGAATGTCCCATCTTGACCCTTTATGTCATGGTCTCGTCTTGGTAAATTCTGGTCTTGATATGGTCTTGACCCTTTAGGTCAGTGACTGCCAACCTGTAAATTGCAATGGACTGGTTGATCTATGACACTTTCCCTGTAGCTCCAAAAAAGAGCAGGAAAATAAACATTGAACCTATATGATGCCTTATTAATGTTATGCTTTGCAACCCTTGTTTCCCCTTGGTCCCTTAGTCATCTATGTGCGATGCTTGTATTTTTTAACATGCACTAAATTGACCAATGAGATAGCAGTATGGGGGGGGGGGGGTGCTGAAAAGGTGAAAGTGGTCAAATTTGACCAAATAAGATAAGATTAAGATAAGCCTTTATTAGTCCCACAATGGGGAAATTCCAGTTTAATTTTCAACAGTCTCCCCTTCGGTCCACACACTTCTTCCATCTGTGTTGCAGCGCTTGGATCCCTGCAGTTGAAAAATAAACCACATTTGGTTAAATTTGACCACTATGAACTTTTCAACCTATGAACTTTTCAATTCAATTCAATTTTATTTATATAGCGCCAAATCACAACACAGGTCGTCTCAAGGCACTTTACAGAAAAGAGTGGGTTTAGGCCACACTCTTAGTTTATAGAACCCAGCAGAGACCCCTAAGAGCAAGCACTGCGGTGACACAGATGAGGAAAAACTTCCCTTTAATGGGCAGAAACCTCGGGCGGAACCATAGCTCATAGAGGACGGCCATCTGCCTCGACTGGCTGGGTTGAGTAGCTACATTCAAAACAAACATACAAATACAACATTCAAAGCCAAACAGTCCAGTACCAAGCCTGGTCAGGCTGCACATGCAAGCAAAGGCCTGGCAGGGGCAGCATTTCTAACTAAAGGCCTTATCAAAGAGAAAAGATTTCAACTTGCTCTTGAATAAAGAGAGAGTGTCTGCCTCCCGAATTGAACTGGGAAGACGGTTCCACAGGAAGGGAGTTTGACAGCTGAAAGCTCTACCTCCCAATCTACTTCTAGGTGCCTTGGGGACCCCTAGTAGTTTGGATTTTTGGGACCGCAGAGCTCTGGTTGGATGATAGGGAACTAGGAGTTCTTGCAGGTAAGAAGGAACCATACCATTAAGAGCTTTATAGGTTAAGAGCAATATTTTGAATTCAATTCTATATTTTATTGGGAGCCAATGTAAAGAAGCTAAAACTGGAGTAATGTGATCTCTTCTCCCTTTTCTCATAAGGATATGTGCAGCTGCATTCTGAATGAGTTGGAGAAACTTTATGGATTTATTTGGGCAACCTGATAATAGTGAGTTACAATAGTCAAGTCTAGAGGTGATAAAGGCGTGGACAAGTTTCTCTGCATCTTTATGAGACAGGATGGGCCTAATTTTAGAAATATTATTGTCACGTGGGATGAGACGCCGTGTCATCCGGGGCTCAGACCATATTACCTCAGCCCTGTTCCTTCTGTGACAGCGTCTCAGCGGGCTCCCAGCTGTCAGTTACGGGATGGCTGGAGCCCAATTAACCCTCATCAGCTGAGGCGCTGCTAATGAGCATAAGAAGGAGCAGCTCCGATCATTCGGGGCTGTGACTTAGCACATCGAAGGCTGGAACCCCTACGCCCGGCGCCAGTCCTCTGCTCGTCGTTCTACATTATTTGTAAGTGTACCACTGTATGAGTATTCGTGCTTTTTGGCCCCACGAGGCCGTGTTCCTTATCCCCTGTTCCCTGTTACGATAAAACATTGCAAACTCACTGGCTCGCCCTCGGCTCTCATTGTGTGGCTCGCGAGGGCCACACGTAATAGTAAGTCACAGCCAGATGAGTTGCCGGCGGCCGTGAGTTTGCTGCCTTGGACTGTTGCCCTTACCTGTCTAGGTACTGTCGCCGAAGCATGCCGTCATGGAGGTCCCACACTCAGGGTTTGAGTGATGTCCTCGCTGACGCCCTTGAGTGCGTGGATGACATCCTCAACACCGCTTCCCTCCTTAACTTCAGTAGCGACGTGCACCGGTACTTAGATCAGGCTGAGGAGGTGCTCGATTATCTTCCCCGCTTCGCCTGTCATCCTGAGGTGAGCGTGAGGAGATGGGACATAGCCGCACAGCGGGAAATACTCCGTGGGTTGGAGGGAAATCCCGGCAGGAAGCCGAAGAGGAGGAGATGTCAGCCTTCGCTTCGGGATCCCGTTCCTGCCTCCACTCTGGCCCGGGAGTTCGCGCCATCCAGAGGGTTTTCCCTAACCAGCACGACGTCACTCGGGATTCCCCCGGAGGATCTGCAGCTGACAGAATCAGAATCAGAATCAGATTCTGATGAATCAGATTCTGATGATTCTGATGAATCAGATTCTGATGATTCTGATGAATCAGATTCTCCTGCCATCACGAAGCACTCGGGATTCCCCCGGAGGATCTGCAGCTGACAGCTATTAAGGTCCGGGACCGAGTGGCTGCTGCTCGCTCCGCTGTGCACCCGTCCTCAGTTAGTAAGCATGTACCCCGTCTGGATCCAGTTCCGGGTCGCCGCAAGGTCTCATCCTCCCATGCAGCTGTCACTCCTGCGCCTCGTCTGAGAGGAGATCCCGCAGCCTTGTTTCCTGAGCCTCCTCCCTCCGCTGTCACGCCAGCACTTCGGGCCCGGCTCATCTCGGCTGTCACCCCCTCCTCCTCGACGCGCTCCCCGGCTGCTGTGTGCATCCAGAGTCCTGACCTGGCAAGCTCCCTCCTGGAATCTACACGAGTGGCTCCCCGACGTCCTCTCAGGGGGTCCTCCGTTACTGTCCGGTGGGGAAAGGGAGGAGCAATGTCCACTACAGCAGGCACCATCCAGCCTCCAGGAGACAGGCAAGTCCCAGTTTTTTCACATTCACCCTGTGATTTGCCCTGTCAAACTCCTGGAGGTGGAGTTCGGGGTTGGCAGCTCCCCGAACTCCCACCACCTGCTGTAGCTTTCGTCATTAATCCTGCACCCTCTGTGTCTCCCTCCGCTGAGTGGTCCCCGGCGCCAGGCCAACGTCGTGGGATGAGGAGGGGGCCTGCGGTTCTGGACAGCCTGGTCCCGGTTCCGCAGCTACGCCGTGGACGGAGGAGGAGGACGGATTGCTACGTGGAGTCTGCGCCGATGACCAAGCGTCCCCGGGTCTCCACGGAGGAGCAGTCCGGTCCAGCGGGACGAGGTTCTCCTGCCATCACGCCGTGTGGGCTGTTGGCGTGGGCACCGGTGCCGGAGGACTCACAAGCTGCGTTATCCATCATGCCAGCTGCGGAGCCCGACGCAGTTGAGTGGGAGCCTGACGACGACCTCCTGATGCTGGATCCCGGATCATCGCAGTCCTGGACAGCGTCAGAACCCGAGATCAGGGAAGTGCTCTATCTTATCTTTCTTCTCCTAACTTTAGAGCACTTTAACCTGTCTCTAGGGGAGGTGAGCCGGGTGCAGCCGTCCGCTGCGTCCAAGCTTATCTCACCGGGTTCTGGCGCTGCCGGTGATCCTGATCCCGGTTCTGAGCCTTCTCCCAGGGTCGCCGGTGAGGAGCTGCCATCACTCGTGGTGCCAGAGGGTCCAGGTTCGACATCGGAGGTCGATTCTGGTGCGGTGCCGGCCCAATCGGAGTCCGACGGGGGTTCAACGGAGACCCAATTGGGGTCCGACGTGGGTTCGTCCGAGACCCAATCGGGGTCTGACGTGGGTTCTGCACCAGCGGTGTCCAGATCCGGTGAAGGAGCTGCAGATCCCCTGCCGCCTGACGTTGGACCACCTCGTCATCAGCTCTCCCCCAAGCCTCTTCCACTAGGACCCATTTGGACCTCTCCCTTCCCCCTACGGGCCTGGTGGTTGAGTGATGCGGGTCGGCCGCCGGAGGGTCTGCCGTGCCCATTCGGCTCGCTTGTGCGGCCGCCCGACCCGCTAGACTTTCTGTTTGGCGACCTGGTTCGGCCTCCCGAGAAACTGTGTTTTCTGGCCTGGGGTTCGGGTAGGCCGCTGGAACTTTTCCCTTCACCCCTGTTAGCGGTATGGACACTGGGTGCGGGGAAACCCCCCAAACTGAATGTCTGTTGCTGTGCTTATGTTTGGGTGGGTACAGCTAAGCTGTCATTATTGTTCTGAGTTTAGCGTGATTTTTTTTTTGGGGGGGGGGGGTTCCGCTCCTGTGTGAGGGATGGCTGTATAGTTAATTTTTGCCCTTGGGAGTTCTCTTTTCATTTTGGGGGCCCTGGGGTTGATTTTTGTTGTTTGACCTGTACATGGTTTATGGGGTATTGTGGGGTTTTTTCTTCCCTGTGTGTTGGGCTGTTATCTCCACAATTTTCCTCTGCCTGAATGGGTTTTCTCTCATGTTATATTTTATGGAGTATTGTGTTGGGTTTTTCCCTTGTACTCTATATTGGTTTATTGTCTTTTTTTTCTTCCCCTTTCTCTGGGTTTTTTGCTCATGTTGTATTTTATGTAGTATTGTGTTTGGGTTTTTCCCTTGTACTCTATATTGGTTTATTGTCTGTTGTTTTTTTTTTTCCTTTCTCTGGGTTTTTCCTCATGTTGTATGGAGTATTGTGTTTGGGTTTTTCCCTTTGTACTCTGTATTGGTTTATTGTCGGGGGGGGGTTTTCTCCCCTTTCTCTGATTCTCTCCCTCCTGACCCGCGCCCCATCCACCCACCCTAGGTGGGGGGGGGGGGTGTCTTGGATGTTACGGGTCGTTTGTAGTTCGACCGTGAGGGGGGGGCTGTGTCACGTGGGATGAGACGCCGTGTCATCCGGCGCTCAGACCATATTCCCTCAGCCCTGTTCCTTCTGTGACAGCGTCTCAGCGGGCTCCCAGCTGTCAGTTACGGGACGGCTGGAGCCCAATTAACCCTCATCAGCTGAGGCGCTGCTAATGAGCATAAGAAGGAGCAGCTCCGATCATTCGGGGCTGTGACTTAGCACATCGAAGGCTGGAACCCCTATGCCCGGCGCCAGTCCTCTGCTCATCGTTCTACAATATTTGTAAGTGTACCACTGTATGAGTATTCGTGCTTTTTGGCCCCACGAGGCCGTGTTCCTTATCCCCTGTTCCCTGTTACAATAAAACATCGCAAACTCACTGGCTCGCCCTCGGCTCTCATTGTGTGGCTCGCGAGGGCCACACGTAACAATTATGCAGATTAGCATAAGCAGATTAGTCTTAATGGTTTGCTGTATATGAGAATTGAAAGACACATCTTGGTCAAAGACAACTCCAAGATTCCTAACAGCAGACGTAGAATCCAGTGCAATGCCATCTAAATGCTGTCATCTTGCTAAAAAGAGTACTTCTAGCATGTTTGGGGCCAAGAACGATGACTTCAGTTTTGTCTGTATTCAGCAATAGAAAGTCGTACTTGATCCAGGTTTTGATATCCTTAACACACTTCTGGAGTAAATCCAACTGGCTGGGATCATCTGGATTGATGGATAAATACAAGTGAGTGTCATCAGCGTAACAATGAAAATGAATAGAATGCTTCCTCATAATATCTCCCAAAGGCAGCATGTATAATGTAAACAATACTGGTCCAAGTACTGATTCCTGCGGAACTCAGGGATCAGTGGTCTGAGTAGAGGACTTGTTATGGACATGAACAAACTGAGAATGATCTGATAGATAAGACTGGAACCATCTTAGCATTGCTCCATTCAAGCCAATTTGCTGTTCAAGTCTCTCTAGCAGAAAATGGTGGTCAATGGTTTCAAAGGCAGCGCTGAGGTCCAGTAAAACAAGGACGGAGACAAGTCCTTTGTCAAATGCCATAAGGATGTCATCAGTAGCTTTCACTAAGGCTGTCTCTGTGCTGTGAAGTCTCCTTAAACCTGAGTGAAATTTCTCAAATATAGAATTTTTTTCTAAAAAGGTGCATAGTTGATTGGCGACTACTTTTTCGAGGATCTAGGAAAAGTAGATAGGCTAGATATTGGTCTATAATTGGCCAAAATCCCAGAATCAAGCGAAAGCTTTTTAAGTAGAGGTTTAATTACTGCCACTTTAAATGACTGCGGTACATGTCCTATCAATAGGGACACATTAATTATGTTCAAAAGAGATGGACTAAGCAGAGATAGCGATTCCTTCACTAATCTAGCGGGGATTGGATCTAAAAGACAGGTAGTTGGTTTAGAGGCTGACACTATTAGGGCTAGATCAGAATGATTAATACGAGAAAATTTAGAAAAGTGGAGTTCTGAGCCTGTGGGCTTGGCAGCGTTAGGTAGAGGCTTGGTATTTTTTTTTTTGGGGGGGGGGGTTATTTTTTGGAATATTATTCCTAATACTGACAATTTTATCATTAAAAAAAATTCAAAAAGTCATCAGCACTAAGAGTTGGAGGGATGTAGGGATCTATGGCATTTTGGCTTTTGGTTAGCTGAGCCACAGTGTTAAAGAGAAATCTGTGGTTGTTTTTATTTTCTTTTATCAAGGATGAATAGTACTGTCACATAGCACTATGGAGAGATTTCTTGTAGGTGGTATGGCTGGCATTCCAGGCTGAACAAGATTCTTCTGTCTTATTTGCACACCAAAGCCTTTCACAGGATCTGACTTTCTGTTTTAAATTACGGGTGTGGGAGTTGTACCATGAAGCTAGTCTCCTATTTTTAATAGTTTTCTTTTTAAGAGGGGCTATGGAGTCAAGTGTTGACTGCAGTGAGGCTGCAGTACTACCAACTAAAAGGTCTAATTCTAATGGATTCAAGTAGTCAGTGCTGTCTGCTATATTGAGACATGGTAATACAGTAAGTGCTGAAGGGATTAATTCTTTAAAGTGAGTCGCAACACTATCAGATAAGTATCTGGTAACTATATTTCTGCTTGATGTTGTGAAATCGGATAGCACAAATTTGAATGTTATCAAATAGTGGTCAGTCAGTGTAGGATTTTGAGGGATGACAAGCAGCTCATCAGTTTCTACACTGTAGGCCAAGACCAGGTCAAGGGTGTGATTATGATGATGAGTTGGTTTACTAACACACTGAGAAAAACCAGTTGAATTTAAGAGGGAGAGAAATGCTGCACTATGACTATCATTATCAGCATCTATATGAATATTAAAGTCACCAGCTATAATAATCTTCTCTGAACTAAGAACTAAAGTTGTTAAGAACTCAGAGAATTCAGCCATAAATTCAGCAAAAGAAGCACTGGGAGGGCGATATACAGTGGGGCAAAAAAGTATTTAGTCAGCCACCAAATTGTGCAAGTTCTCCCACTTAAAAGATGAGAGAGGTCTCCAATTTTCATCATAGGTATACCTCAACTATGAGAGACAAAATGAGAAGAAGAAAAAATCCAGAAAATCACATTGTCTGATGTTTAAAGAATTTATTTGCAAATTTTTATGGTGGAAAATAAGTAAGTTGGTCACATACAAACAAGCAATATTTCTGACTCTCACAGACCTGCAACTTCTTCTTTAAGAGGCTCCTCTGTCCTCCACTCTTTACCTGTATTAATGGCACCTGTTTGAACTCTTTATCAGTATAAAAGACACCTGTCCACAAGCTCAAACAGTCAGACTCCAAACTCCACTATGGCCAAGACCAAAGAGCTGTCAAAGGACACCAGAAACAAAATTGTAGACCTGCACCAGGCTGGGAAGACTGAATCTGCAATAGGTAAGCAGCTTGGTGTGAAGAAATCAGCTGTGGGAGCAATTATTAGAAAATGGAAGACATACAAGACCACTGATAATCTCCCTCGATCTGGGGCTCCACGCAAGATCTCACCCCGTGGGGTCAAAATGATCACGAGAACAGTGAGCAAAAATCCCAGAACCACACGGGGGGACCTAGTGAATGACCTGCAGAGAGCTGGGACCAAAGTAACAAAGGCTACCATCAGTAACACACTACGCCGCCAGGGACTCAAATCCTGCAGTGCCAGACGTGTCCCCCTGCTTAAGCCAGTACATGTCCAGGCCCGTCTAAAGTTTGCTAGAGAGCATTTGGATGATCCAGAAGAGGATTGGGAGAATGTCATATGGTCAGATGAAACCAAAATAGAACTTTTTGGTAAAAACTCAACTTGTCATGTTTGTGGGAGAAAGAATGCTGAGTTGCATCCAAAGAACACCATACCTACTGTGAAGCATGGGGGTGGAAACATCATGCTTTGGGGATGTTTTTCTGCAAAGGGACCAGGATGACTGATCCGTGTAAAGGAAAGAATGAATGGGGCCATGTATCATGAGATTTTGAGTGAAAACTTCCTTCCATCAGCAAGGGCATTGAAGATGAAACGTGGCTGGGTCTTTCAGCATGACAATGATCAAAAAACACACCGCCCGGGCAACAAAGGAATGGCTTCGTAAGAAGCATTTCAAGGTCCTGGAGTGGCCTAGCCAGTCTCCAGATCTCAACCCCATAGAAAATCTTTGGAGGGAGTTGAAAGTCCATGTTGCCCAGTGACAGCCCCACAACATCACTGCTCTAGAGGAGATCTGCATGTAGGAATGGGCCAAAATACCAGCAACAGTGTGTGAAAACCTTGTGAAGATTTACAGAAAATGTTTGTTATTGCCAACAAAGGGTATATAACAAAGTATTGAGATGAACTTTTGTTATTGACCAAATACTTATTTTCCACCATAATTTGCAAATAAATTCTTTGAACATCAGACAATGTGATTTTCTGGATTTTTTTTTTCTCATTTTGTCTCTCATAGTTGAGGTATACCTATGATGAAAATTGGAGACCTCTCTCATCTTTTAAGTGGGAGAACTTGCACAATTGGTGGCTGACTAAATACTTTTTTGCCCCACTGTACTGTGGTAAATAAAATAGGCTGCTCTGACCTCCAGGATGGATGTGCTAAGCTAAAAATTAAGCACTCAAAAGAGTTACAATTTGAGTTTAGCTTAGGCTGAGGGTTCATTGGTAATGTGGATTCATATATTACCCCAACACCACCACCTCAGCCAGTGTTTCTAGGAATATGAATATTACCATGGCTGGGGGGGTGGCCTCATTGATACTAGCAAAATCATCGGAGCATAGCTATGTTTCTGTGAGACAGAGTATATTTATATTGTAATCCGTGATTATATCATTAATTAAGGTTGTTTTATCTGACATAGATCTTATATTTAGCAGTCCACATTTAATTATTTTATTTAACTGTGGTAAATTAGTGGTTTTAATCTTTAAGTTATGTTGTATTTGTCTTGGGTTATAATGTTTTGGGTAACGGGAGACAGACACAATCTCTATGGGGTTATGAAATGAAGACTGATCTAAACAGCGAGAATTATTTGGATTAATAGGATTAATATGAGAAGTGTAGTGCCTTTGGCATGGCAAACCGGGGTGGTGGTTCCTCTTTTCAAAAAAGGGGACTGGAAAGTGTGCTCCAACTTTAGAGGGATCACACTCCTCAGCCTCCCTGGGAAGGTCTATGCCAAGGTATTGGAGAGGAGAGTCCAGCCATTGATTGAACCTCGGATTCAGGAGGAGCAATGTGGTTTTCGTGATGGTCGTGGCACATCGGACCAGCTCTTTACCCTCTCGAGAATTCTCGAGGGTTCGTGGAAGTTTGCCCAACCAGTTTACATGTGTTTTGTGGACTTGGAGAAGGCATTTGACCGTGTTCCTCATGATTTTTTGTAGGGGGTGCTTCGGGAGTATGGGGTATCGGGCTTGTTGTTACGAGCTATTCGGTCTCCTGTACGACCATTGTGAGAGTTTGGTTCGTATTGCAAACACTCGGTGGGACTCATTCCCAGTGAGAGTTGGACTCCGCCAGGGCTGCCCTTTGTCACCGATCCTGTTCATAATTTTTATGGACAGGATTTCTAGACGCAGCCAGGGAATGGAGGGTGTCATGCTTGGTGACCAGAGGTGACCTCTGTTGTTTACAGATGATGTTGTCCTGTTGGCTTCATCCAGCAGTGACCTACAGCTCTTGTTGGGACGGTTTGCCGCTGAGTGTGAAGCGGCTGGGATGAGAATCAACACCTCCAAGTCCGAGTCCATGGTCCTCAGCCGCAAAAAGGTGGATTGTCCTCTCTGGGTTGGGGACAGGCTCCTGCCCCAAGTGGAGGAGTTTAAGTATCTTGGGGTCTTATTCACGAGTGAGGGGAGAATGGAGCGAGAGATTGACAGACGGATTGGAGCAGCATCTGCAGTGATGCGGACGTTGTACCAGTCTGTTGTGGTGAAGAGGGAGCTGTGTTCTAAGGCAAAACTGTCGATTTACCAGTCAATCTACGTTCCTACTCTCACCTATGGTCACGAGCTTTGGGTAATGACCGAAAGAACAAGATCGCGGATACAAGCGGCTGAAATGAGCTTTCTCCGTAGAATTGCTGGACTCACCCTCAGAGATAGGGTGAGGAGCTCAGTCATCCGGGAGAGGCTCAGAGTAGAACCGCTGCTCCTCCACATTGAAAGGAGCCAGTTGAGGTGGTATGGGCATCTGATTAGGATGCCTCCTGGACGCCTCCCACTTGAGGTGTTTCAGGCACGTCCCACTGGGAGGAGACCCCGGGGCAGACCCAGGACTCGGTGGAGAGACTATGTCTCCCAGCTGGCCTGGGAACGCCTTGGTATCCTCTCTGAAGAGCTGGAGCAGGGGGCTGGGGAGAGGGAAGTCTGGGCTTCTCTGCTTGAACTGCTGCCTCCGTGACCCGGACCTCCGGAAAAGCGGTAGAAGATGGATGGATGGATGGATGGATGGATGGATTAATATGAGAAGTGGAAGCAAAGAAGGGCTGGTTAGCAGACCCAGGTACTTTCAGACCCCCATCCCCGTACATTTGACATACTGCTATCTCATTGGTTAATGTACCATGTTAGGTGTCAAAGGTGAAGATAAAATGTATAATTTCCACCCAGAATGGGAAGAAGAATTTCTTTGTGAGGTGGCATTTTCACAGATGAAAATAATTAAATCCAAGTATAGGAGCTACCCTACAGACAGACACCTCACAGACTGGCTGTCTCTAGCTATGAGCCAAACTACAAAGAATTCACTGACAGTCTTCTATCACAGCCATCACACTGACTGGAGAAACATGACTGTTACAGTTTTGCCTTCTGGTGGCAAATTAATACTCCATAGGTTCAAAGTTTCTTTATTGCCATTTAATATGCACGCTTGCACATAAAAAGCTAAATTATGTTCTCCCAGCATAGCACAGTACCACAATATGCATAGAAAATAAATTTAAAAACAACAGCATAAACAAATTAAAATACAACAATAAAATATCAATTAAATACACTATGGTCATAGTTAGATGGCACATTTAACTGCACTCAATTTAATTGCACTCACAGAGAATTTTGTTATCATAAATCACAGCTGTCCTTTCTACGATGCTAATACTAAATGCAGTAACCGGTGTTAATTATCAGTTGATAAGCAGGTTAATAAGGGCATGTTATAGGCTCACTTGAAGTCTCTTTGTTTTAATATTAAGAAAATATATTTTCACTGAATTGGAAAATAGACATTGCGCCTTTACTTTTTGTTTGGAATGAGAATGGAGTTTATGAATGAAAAGTCAACATAGCCATAGTGCAGTAAGTCCCTATTAGTGTTTTACTGTTACATTTGATTCATCTTCCTGCTGCATCATGTGTATGGAACATTTTACTGCTGTACATACTGTATTTGAGGTAGTGCTCCTTTGAATAACTGTTAGCACCCATTGCAGTTCTGCTTTCTTAACTGATAATTATAAATGCAGTAACTTACATGTAGCAGCTGATAAGCATATGTTACCAATGTCACTTGATGTGATGTACTCATTTTCTTACATTGTGGTGGACACACATATGTGACCTGCTTTGTGACTCACATTTTAGATCAGAACAAAGGCAGAGCTTCCTTGGAAATTACAGGAAGCTGCAAGGCTTGAGACTGTGGGGGAGTAATTATAGGATTAAAGAGGAGATGCATTGTTACTGTGAATTTTAATGCAACGTGGTCTGTGAGACACGTGACTTGTGAACTGTAAGAGTTCCTGGGATTTAAGGACGAGAGTTTCCTGTGTTGCTCCTCTTTCTTCTTTGAGATGTTGGTGATGTGAATAAAGCTGACTTGAGAGAGAACTCTGTCTCGTCATTCCCACATTCCCACATTGGTGACCCAAGACGTATCATGCAAGAGGAGAATTCCCCCGGGCCAGCCTCATCAGGAGCCCCCAGCCAAGCGAATGCCGCTACAGTCCAGCTACCGGACTTCTGGCAGAACAATCCGCGCTCCTTGTTCAACGTGATTGAGGTGCAGTTCAACCTCCGGGGGATATCGGTAGACGCCACAAAATTCTACCACGTAGTCGCAAAGCTGGACAACAACATGGCCCAGCATGTGGAGAGCCTGATCGACCAGCCACCGGACAGCGACAAATACGACACGTTGAAGGCTGCACTCATCCAGCAATTCACCCCCTCGGCAGAGGAGCGAGCAGAGAAGCTCCTGGCGCTGAAGGAGTTGGAAAATGACATGCCCGCAAACCTGATGGAGAAGTTGTTGAGGTTGAAAGACTCTGACGACGATCACTTCATTTTCACCCACCTCTTCCTCAGGACTCTACCGTCAGTAGCAAGAGCGACCCTGGCCAGTTCGCCACTGTTGGCCCAACGGGACTACCGCGCGCTGGGCCGAGAGGCACAGCAGATTGTCAACGCCACCAAGCGGCGCACGGCCACGGCCGCTGCAGCGGAACTCGGCGCGACGACCGGAGATGACAGGGGGCCAGAGGCAGCGGTACCAGACTCACCGACGACGGCGGCGGCAGGGGCCAGGGAATGCGGATCAGACGTCCTTTGTTTCTACCATCGCCGCTTCGCAGAGAGGGCATGCAAATGTGTACCACCGTGCCAGTTTGGGCGTTCGGGAAACGCCAAGACCGGGGGTCGGTAGCAGCCGCGGCCCTCGGGGAGGAGAACAAGCTGCTCTACTTGTTGGACGCACGATCGGGGAGGCAGTTCCTCGTGGACACAGGCTCCCAGTTGAGTTTCATCACATCTTCCTACGCGGACAGACTAGCAGGAACCAGTGGTCCCAGGGTGACAGCAGCGAACGGCTCGGAGATTAAGACCTTTGGTGAGAAGACTCTGCTTCTGTCTCTATGCGGCTGTACATTTGAGTGGACTTTTGTTGTAGCAGCAGTGAATTTCAATATGTTGGGGGCTGATTTTTTGTGCTCACATGGTTTGTTGGTTGATCTCGCTAACAGGCGCCTGGTTAATGCACTTTCTTTTGATTCTATCCCCTGTACAGCGCAAGTGGCCCTGCCAACAGCACAAGCCAACGTCACAGCTGCAAGCGGTAAGTTCTACACACTGCTCACTCAGTTCCCAGCACTCACGGTCCCCACATTTTCGGCAACAGTCGCTAAACACGGGGTGGAGCATTTTATTACCACTACCGGACCGCCCGTTTTCGCAAAAGCTCGGCGCTTGGACGCAGTTAAACTGGCCATAGCGCGCGAGGAGTTCGCCAACCTGGAGAGGTTGGGCATTATCAGGCGTTCAAACAGTCCGTGGGCTTCCCTGCTACACATGGTCCCGAAAGCTGACGGATCATGGCGACCTTGCGGGGATTTCCTCAGGTTAAACAACGCTACAGCGCACGACCGCTACCCAATCCCGCATATCCAAGATTTTTCCGTTCATTTGGCAGGGGCGCGCGTTTTTTCTAAAATACACTTGGTCCGCGGTTACCACCAAGTCCCAGTGCGCGCTGAGGACATACCCAAAACAGCAGTAATAAATCCGTTTGGCCTATTCAAGTTTTTACGCATGCCATTCGGACTTAAAGGGGCTGCTCAGACGTTCCAACGCATGATGGACGCGGTGCTTCGCGATCTCCCTTTCGTGTTCGTCTACTTGGACGATATTTTAGTAGCCAGCGCATCCAAAGACGAACACGAAAAACACCTGGCCACAGTTTTCTGAAGGTTGGGAGATCACGGGTTAATAATCAACCCAGCGAAGTGTCAGTTCGGGGTGGCGCAGATCGATTTTTTAGGACACCGCGTCTCCCCCGAAGGAGCAGTTCCGCTTCCTGACAAAGTGCGTGTGGTGGCAGATTTTCCCCGGCCGCAGACGGTCAGGGCGTTGCAGGAGTTTTTGGGAATGGTGAATTTTTATAACCGTTTTCTCCCCCGCACGGCGCAACTCATGCAGCCGCTGTATGCCGCGCTCAAAAAAGAGAAACCCGCGGATAAGGTTGAGTGGTCCCTGGAGCGGGACCAAGCGTTCTCGGAGGTGAAAGCAGCCTTGGCAAAGGCTGTGTTGTTGGCACACCCAGACCCAATGGCCAGCATAGCGCTCACCACTGACGCATCAGATGTGGCCATAGGGGCGGTCGTGGAGCAACATGTAGCTGGGGTTTGGCAGCCCCTCGCCTTTTTCAGCAGGACCTTGCGCGATAGCGAACGTAAATACAGCGCGTTCGACAGGGAGCTGCTGGCTCTCCATTTGGCCATCCGCCACTTTCAGTTCTGGCTAGAAGGACGCTCTTTCACCGCGTTCGTTGACCACAATCTGCTAACGTTCGCGATGGCCAAGGTTTCCGAACCATGGTCAGGCTGGCAGCAGAGACAGCTGGCCACAATATCAGAGTTTACCACTGATATTCAGCATGTGGCGGGCAAACTCAATGTAGTGGCAGATTGCCTCTCGTGCGCCGTGGCGGCCCCAGTCAGCGTAGGAGTAGATTACGCAGCCATGGCCGCGGAGCAGGTTAGTGACGCGGATGTGCGCGCACTTCAGTCTGGATCAACAGGGTTAAGGCTGGAGAGCAGGGTGCTGCAAGACGGTATGCCCCCCCTAATCCGCGATGTCTCCACTGGACGGCCGCGTCCAGTAGTACCGGTCGCGTGGCGCCGCCGCGTTTTTGACTCGATTCATTCTTTGGCGCACCCCGGGGTGTGTGCATCGGTCAAAATGGTAGGAGAGAAATTTGTGTGGCCGAGCCTTCGCAAACAAGTTAAAGAGTGGGCAGAAGCCTGCACGGCGTGTCAAAGAGCCAAAGTACACAGGCACACGAGGGCTCCTTTGGAGCCGTTTCACATTCCGGCCAAGAGGTTCGATCACGTTCATGTGGACCTCGTGGGCCCCCTCCCGCCATCACAAGGGTACACACACCTTCTGACAATGGTGGACCGCACCACGCGCTGGCCTGAAGTTGTCCCGCTGGCATCAACCACGGCCGAGGAGGTGGCGCGCGCATTTTTAACAGCTTGGGTGGCGCGCTTCGGCGTCCCGTCAGACATTACGTCCGACAGAGGCCCTCAATTTGTGTCTGAACTTTGGTCGACAATGGCCCGCAGCCTGGGTGTCACAATTCACCGCACAACCGCGTACAATCCGCAGGCTAACGGGTTATGTGAACGTTTTCATAGGTCATTGAAAGCAGCTCTCATATCAGATCATATCAGAGCGTCACTGACGGATGCAAATTGGGTAGACAAGTTACAGTGGGTGTTATTGGGGTTGCGTTCTGCGCCTAAAGAGGACTTAGAAGCCTCCCCAGCGGAGCTCGTGTTTGTGCAGCCACTCCTGCTGTCTGGGGAGTTTCTCCCAGATAACCCTGCGCCAGACGCCTCCCCATCTCAGCTGTTGCAGAGTAACATAGAATCAAGCACGCTGTCCGGCCCCGCGCACCACAGTTTTCCGCACGGTTTTGTGCCTAAAACTTTGAAGAATGCAGAGTTTGTTTTTGTCAGACACGATGCGCATCAAACCCCGCTGCGACCGCCTTATGACGGACTGTTCAGAGTGCTAGAAACAGGGGACAAGCAGTTTTTGCTAGATTTGGGGGGTAGGAAAGAGAAAGTTGGCATAAACAGACTCAAACCCGCTTTTGTGGTGGGAGACGAGCAAGTGCTGTTGGCAAGGGCCCCGCGGCGAGGTAGACCCCCGCGGGGAGCTTCACAGAGTAATGTTTCCCCAGAACACCCGCAGGGACTGATAAAAGGTTTCCGCCCCCAGATGGCAAACCCCCAGCGTGACGGCGCCACAGAGACGTTGAATCCCAGCTACAGCAGATACGGCAGGAGACTGAAGCCGAGACAGCATGTGGACTGATGTGTATTGATACTATCACAGCATGCATGTTGTTATTCTCTTGTTTGTTCTAAAATGTTGGGGGGGGGGTGTGGTGGACACACATATGTGACCTGCTTTGTGACTCACATTTTAGATCAGAACAAAGGCAGAGCTTCCTTGGAAATTACAGGAAGCTGCAAGGCTTGAGACTGTGGGGGAGTAATTAAAGGATTAAAGAGGAGATGCATTGTTACTGTGAATTTTAATGCAACGTGGTCTGTGAGACATGTGACTTGTGAACTGTAAGAGTCCTGGGATTTAAGGACGAGAGTTTCCTGTGTTGCTCCTCTTTCTTCTTTGAGATGTTGGTGATGTGAATAAAGCTGACTTGAGAGAGAACTCTGTCTCGTCATTCCCACATTCCCACAACATCATAGTTTCCTAAAAGTGAAATCATGACAGTTCATGTTCATTTAATATGCTAGTTACAGTGTTTTAGCCTGAATAAAAGCATACCCGTTTGAAGTACACACTGGACCATCTTTGTCCCTTAGGTCTTCAGTAGGTAGCGCTTGTCTTTCACCACAATTGGGTTGGGGATCTTGAGTTTTAAAAGGTTGGTGACCACTGCTTTACGTCATAGTCTTGTCTTGGTCTTGCTAGACTCTGGTTTGATGTGGTCTTGACCCCTTTAGGTCACAGTCTTGTGTTGGTAACTTTTGGCCTTGATGTGGTCTTGACCCAAAGCAGCCACAGGGGGTGCACAAGCCAGTGTACTCCTAGTGCCGGTCCCAAGCCCGGGTAAATGAGGAGGGTTGTTCCAGGAAGGGCATCCAACATAAAACCTTTGCCAAATCAAACATGCAGATCATGACGGATGAGACTTTCATACCGGATTGGTCAAGGCCGGGGTTAACAACGACCACCACCGGTACTGTTAACCAACAGGGTGCTGGTAGAAATTGGGCTACTGTTGGTTGAAGATCAAGGAGGAGAGGGGGAAGGCGTGTGAGGAGGGAAAAAGTGAAAAGGAAAGGTAGAAGTGTGGAGGTGAGAGTAGGGATGTTAAATGTAGGGACTATGACTGGTAAAGGCAGAGAATTGGCTGTTATGATGGAGAGAAGAAAGGTTGATGGAATAAAATTGAACTGATTGAGACTGAATCAATAATCAATAGGCGGTTTCCAAGTTCTGAGCCATTTATTCCACTCTGATCAGAGGAGGGAAAGGTTACAGCATCAACCGTCTCAGAGCCTGCTCACCCGTTCTCCCTAATATGCATTACACAACTGGGGCTCTTTATACCCTAAGCAAAACAGTCCTTGAGTTTATCAATAGGCTGAAGACAGCTGGAGACAGCTCCAGGGGATTTTCCCCCCTTGGAGACAGGTTAACTGCTTAAATCTATAGATGACTCCGGCCATCCTGACCAGGACAGGTTGGTATGACAAAGCAATAAAACCTGGGTCATTACCTACATCATTATTTACAACCTTGCTTAGCCTAATCTCACAGTGAAAAACAGACATTCCTACAGGTTCTGAGACAATGGAAAATCACAGAGAATCAGGCATTGGCTCATTATACGCACCAAATACAGACATAATATAAAAGATCAGATAAGATAAGCCTTTATTAGTCCCACAATGGGGAAATTCCAGGATTGCAACAGCACAGGGATAGCAACACTCAGAGCAACAATCAGAAGGCAAGAAAAAACAAGAACAGCTAGTATACATATGTACATATTACTATAAATATATATATAGACACACAGTGCGGAGCATTGTGGTTGGTGGATGTGCAGCAGAAAGTCTAAGCTCTCTCTCCGCGGATGCGGCGGGACAGCTGGATGTCTTTGGGCATGATGGTGACCCTCTTGGCGTGGATGGTGCACAGGTTGGTGTCCACGAAGAGAAAAGAAGAATAATACAGAGTTAAAATCATATAGAATAATATAGAGAAACATGAAATTATCCTATCATTCCCCCTTGATGCTTAAAAAACATCAGAGATGAAACATTATGACTTCTAAAACCTTATTGGGCAGCTTGCCAAGTTCTGGTGCATTTTATGCAAAATCATTTTATTGCAAAAGATCCTAACTCACTTTTTAATGAGGAAAGTCCACCATTGGCCCCGCTGCCACTCCCGACCACTGCTGGAATGCTTCATTTCCTGAGGAGTATGAGAAGATAAAACCCTTTGTTCCAGAAAAGAAATCAATCATTTAATTAAATTATAAAAGAGAAAAATTAAATCAGTAGTGTTAACTGTAAAATGAGATGAATAGTGTATGTATTTGTTGTTCTATGCGTTAGCAAATTAGCAGTGATTTAATGAAACAAGTTAGTATACATATGTAGATGTAAACCTAATAAAACCTCAATGAAGAACAATAAAAATGATCAAAAATGATTATGTGTATGCATGCATGTGTTAAAGATACATATGATCGTCACTTCCTTGTGGTAACGTATCGTCACTTCCTGTTTTGCTGTCTGCCTGTGTGGTTTGCTTTGTGGTTTGCTCTCTAGCTACTAGCTATGGCTACTAGCTCTCTTTCCTCTCCTCCTCTGGTGTGCTCTCTCTGTCAGATGTTTAGCTACACCTCTGCCTCTTTTAGCGATAACGGTAAATGTAATAAATGTTGTCTTTTTGAGGCGCTCAAGGCGAGGTTGTCTGATTTGGAATCCCGGCTCCGCTGCATTGAAACACCCTCTGCGCCAGTTAATCTTGACGGACGCCCATTAGCTGCAGTGGAGCTAGCTAGCTTAGGTCCCCCTGTCAGCGGTCCCTCGGCTCTCCTCAGCAGCGAGGAGACTGGGTGGGTGACGGTGAGAAGGAAGCCTAGTCGCAAAGCCCCGGTACACCACCAACCTGTTCACGTTTCTAATCATTTTTCCCCGCTCAGCGACACACCCGCTGAGGAAAAAACTCTGATCATTGGCGACTCTGTAGTCAGAAACGTGAACCTAGAGACTCCAGCGGCCATAGTCAAATGTATTCCTGGGGCCAGAGCAGGCGACATCGAGTCAAATTTGAAAATGCTGGCTAAAAGTAACTGTAAATATTCCACAATTGTTATTCACGCCGGCATTAATGACATCCGTCTCCGGCAGTCGGAAGTCACGAAACTTAATATAGAATCGGTGTGTGACTTTGCAAAAACGATGTCTGCCACTGTAGTATTCTCTGGGCCCCTCCCCAATCTGACCAGTGATGACATGTTTAGTCGCTCGTCATTCTTGAACCGCTGGCTGTCTGTGTGGTGTCCTAAAAATGATGTGGGCTACATTGACAATTGGAGCTCTTTTTGGGGAAAACCTGGTCTTATGAGACGAGACATCATTCATCCCACTTTGGATGGTGCTTCTCATTTATCTAACAATCTGGCATCTTTTTTATCCAAATTTCCAAAACTGTGACTACTCAGAGTTGGGACCAGGAAGCAGAGTCGCAGTCTTACACGCCTCTCTGCAGCTCCTCTTCATCCGCCACCCCTCAGTTTAGCCCCTGTCTTCCCCATCAGAGAATCGTTGTCTGCTCCCTCCAAAGTGAATAAAAATATAATGTATAAGCATCCCAAAGTGATAAAGCAAAATACTGGTAAAACTCAAATTAAACATAAAGCCTCTAAATTGAATGATTTGGCCTCTGTTCCTCCTCATAATTTAAAAATTAAATGTGGTTTATTAAATATTAGGTCTCTAACTCCCAAGTCTCTGTTAGTCCATGATTTGTTAATTGATCATCAGATTGATTTAATTTCCCTTACAGAGACTTGGTTAGGGCAAGAGGATCATGTTGGTTTAAATGAATCAACTCCCTCTGGTTATTTAAACTGTCAAAATCCCAGAAGTTCTGGTCGTGGAGGAGAAGTAGCAACAATTTACCATTCCAAATTATTAGTTAATGTAAAGCAAAAAACATGTTATAATTCCTATGAGGGCCTGGTCCTCAGTATTGGGCACTTTAGCAATTTTAGGTTAAACCCAATTTTATTTGCCATAGTTTATCGTCCCCCATCAACCTACTCAGAATTTTTATCCGAATTTGCTGATTTCTTAGCTGATTTAGTGCTGAAATCTGATAGAATAATTATAGTAGGGGACTTTAATATACATGTGGATGTAGATAGTGACTGCTTTAATGTGGCATTCAATTCAATATTAGATTCGATTGGGTTTTCTCAGAAAGTAGGAAATTCTACTCATTACCTCCACCATACATTGGACCTTGTTTTGACATATGGCATAGAAATAGAAAATCTTGTAGTGTCTCCTCATAACCCTGTACTGTCAGACCATTGTCTGTTAACCTTTGATTTTACTATTTCTGACTATTTGGCTCCTAAAGTAAAATATTATTACAGTAGATGCCTCTGAGATGATGCTGTTTCCAAATTTATGCAGATTGTTTCCTCTATGCCATGTGTCAACACAACGGAAATAAGCTATAGACAGCTTGCTCCTTCTGTAATTGATAACATGGTGGATAGTGTTTCAGCTTCTCTGCATCAGACTCTAGACTTGGTGGCCCCCTTAAAAAAGAAAAAGTCTAATCAGAGATTTCTAACTCCTTGGTTCAACACAGAAACTCGTACCTTAAAACAGAAGACTCGTCAATTAGAAAGAAAATGGCGCTCTACTAATTTAGATGAAATCTATTTAGCTTGGAGAAATCATCTTTTAATTTATAAAAAATCTCTTAGAAAAGCTAGAACAAGTTATTACTCTGCATTAATAGAAGAGAACAAGAATAATCCCAGGTTTCTTTTCAGTACTGTAGCCAGGTTGACAAAGAGTCAGGACTCTGTCAATCCTAGCATTCCCTTAGAGCTTACTAGTCAGGACTTTATGAACTTTTTCAATAATAAAATTTCATCCATCAGAGATAAAATCAATCAGATTCTTCCCACAGTTAACTTAAATACTGTAACTACTACAACTCCTTCTATTGATGTCTGTCTTGATGAGTTTACTCCAATCGACCTTTGTGAGTCAGACAAAATAGTTTCCTCATCCAAACCTTCAACTTGTCTTTTAGACCCTATTCCTACCAGGTTATTTAAAGAAGTCTTCCCACTTATTGGTAGCTTTATTCTTCATATAATCAATTCTTCATTAACTTTAGGCCATGTACCGCAGGCTTTTAAAACGGCTGTAATTAAACCCTTACTCAAAAAGCCAACGCTAGATCCAGGAGCTTTAGCTAACTATAGACCAATCTCTAATCTCCCTTTCATTTCAAAAATCTTAGAAAGAGTTGTTGCTGCGCAATTATTTGACCACCTGCAGGGAAATGGTTTACTTGAAGAGTTTCAATCTGGGTTTAGAATCCATCATAGTACTGAAACAGCCTTAGCGAAGGTCACTAACGACCTCCTCATTGCATCTGATAATGGACTAGTTTCTGTACTTGTCCTTTTAGACCTTAGTGCAGCTTTTGATACTATCGATCATAATATTCTACTTGATAGATTAGAACACTATGTTGGACTTAATGGAACTTTGTTGCAATGGTTTAGATCTTATTTATCTGATAGGTTCCAGTTTGTTCATGTAAATAATGAGTTTTCTTTCAACTCAAAGCTTAGTCATGGAGTTCCACAGGGATCTGTGCTAGGCCCTACTCTTTTTAGTTTATATATGCTTCCGTTAGGCAACATTATTAGAAAGCACTGTATACATTTTCATTGTTATGCAGATGACACACAATTATACCTGTCAATGAAGCCAGATGATAGTAATCAATTAGCCAAGTTAGAAGCCTGTCTTAAGGAAATCAAAGCTTGGATGACTTGTAATTTCCTGCTCTTAAATTCAGATAAGACTGAAGTCATTCTTGTTGGTCCAAAAAACCTTAGAAATTCCTTTCCAAATCAAACTTTCAGTTTGGATGCGGTTACTCTTTCTCTTAATAGCTCTGTGAGGAACCTTGGAGTTATTTTTGATCAGGATTTGTCCTTCAATTCACATATTAAATTTGTTTCTAAGACTGCCTTCTATCATTTGCGTAATATTGCCAAGATTAGGAGCATCTTGTCTCAGAGTGATGCTGAGAAACTGATCCACGCTTTTGTTAGCTCGAGATTAGATTATTGTAATTCTTTATTATCAGGCTGTCCTAAAACATCTTTAAAAAGTCTTCAGCTGATCCAAAATGCTGCAGCCAGAGTTTTAACAGGTACTAGAAAGAGAGATCATATCTCTCCGGTTCTGGCCTCCCTTCATTGGCTTCCCATAGAGTTTAGAATTAAGTTTAAAATCCCTCTTCTTACTTACAAAGCTCTAAACAATCAGGCTCCTTTTTATTTAAAAGACCTGATACTACCGTATTATCCTAACAGAGCACTACGCTCCCAAAATGCAGGATTACTTGTAATACCTAGAATCTCCAAAAGTACAATGGGAGGCAGAGCCTTCAGCTATCAAGCTCCTCTCCTGTGGAATCAGCTGCCAATCTGGATTCGGGAGTCAGACTCGATCTCTGTTTTTAAGAATAGGGCTAAAACCTACCTTTTTGATATAGCCTACAATTAGGGAGGGATCATGTGTTTCTGAACCCTCCCTTAGTTATGCTGCTAATAGGTTTAGTCAGCCGGGGGACCTCCAGTAATGCACTGGGCCTCACTCCTTTCCTCACTCTCTATGAAATTTTTTTTTTTTTGCTGGTCATTAACATCTGTTTGTTCTCTCCCATAGATTGAGTCCCCATCGTGCTGTTTGCTCTCTACATGTTTGTTCTTTTCTTCTTCTCTATCCCCTCACCCCCCCCAGCCAGTCGCAGCAGATGACTGCCCCTCCCTGAGCCTGGTTCTGCTGGAGGTTTCTTCCTGTTAAAAAGGAGTTTTTCCTCTCCACCGTCGTCAAGTGCTTGCTCACAGGGGATCGCCTGATTGCTGGGGTCTTTCTGCAACTGTGGGGGTTCCCCCCTACAGTTGATAGTGCTATGAGATGACTGTTGTTGTGAAATGGCGCTAAATAAATAAAGTTGAATTGAATTGAATATGTGTGTCCGTATCTTAATCTATGTGTATTAGTACCTTAATGTAAAAATGTAAACAAGCAATCAAGAATCAAAACAACAATAACTACAGTAAAACTGTATAATGGCTAAATAGTGATTAACAACATGATATTTCAAATGCAATATATTAAAACAGAATAAAGTGAAAAATCTCAAACAAGGATAAACCAACATCTCAGAACTTCAAAACATGTTTGATCACTTTTGCAAATTAGCACATTTCAAATTCACATCATGAACATATATCTCCTTTCGGTTTTCTGCATGTCAGTCATACTTTTACTCTGTACTCATAAAAACCTTAGGCTGGTGTTGTTTCCCCATCATCTCCAGTGGTGGCCTCATGATACAACACTAGGTTCACATGAACAAGTCTCATCATCATATCACGGATGCAAGGAATGACACATGAAAAGATCAAAAGTATCACTACAAAAATCACCACCAAGTTTATGACAAGACTCCTCCATGAGGAAAACAACCAGTTTATCCAGAGCGGTGCATCATTAACATTATCCTTAGCTCCAGCAGCCTGCAGAGCAGTAAGACTGCGTATGGCTGAAGCAATGACATGTCCATCTGCATCATGTGCAGGTATGAAGGTGCAACAGTACTGACCTACAATAGTGCACACACCCCCACGGGTGGCAGTCAACTGATCAAGTACCATTCTATTTTATGTCACCATGAGTCTTATAGCAGTCATTTCTTCCCTTTCACCTTTCCAGGCAGCTAAGGAAAAATTCACAAAAGACTGTAATCTATAATTAAGAGTCTCAACCCACAAAGTGCTCTTTGCCACTCCCACCCACAGCGACTGAAGAACCTTTTGGCCTGTGGTGTGTAGTTTAAACTGTTCCAGCAGGTCCGTACCCCAGATGGAATCATGTAGTGTGAAAGTGACATCCTGTGATAGGTCTCTCTTCACCCTGTCCGTCTGACCCACTGACATAATGAGGGTGTGATCAGTCACAAGGATGGGGGCACAGACTCCTGCCCAATTCATAGGCAGATGGGAATACACCCTACGACCACGCAGCCACCAACCACCTGTCACCATTTGTGCACCATACATGTGGAAGTTGCAGCTAGCAGCACTGCAGAGCTCCAGCATGGAGACAGGTCTGTAATGACAACGGTTAACTTGCGGGCACCACCTGCCACGTGATTGATCAGGGTACCAGCATCACAGGCGCGGTATACACTGTACACCGTTGCATACCGAGAAAGGGGTAGATCGCCCAGAGGGTTGTCACCGCTTCCCCTCAAACAGAAAGAGAAGTTCCCCGATGAAACTAACCTTGCCCTTACAGAGTAAGGGGTACCATAAGTTTTCTGATTAGTGGAGTGATGAAAGGTTTCACAAGAGCGATTCAGAAAAATCTTTCTTGTGTAGTCCCTTTCCATAGCCTTCTACAAGAAACAGAGAGCCTTTGCTGGTTCCATTATTCTAGCTGTAACAGCAGTCTGTCTAGTTGACAGTGGCACCAAGGAACAAACATAACAATTAGAGCGATTAGCTGATCTAGCTGTATAATTAGCATACTTCCACCATGTATTGGCAGCATATTCATGATCCTGATGCTCTTGTAGCTCCAGCCAATCATGCTGGACGTGTGCAAGATCCCTAGCACTACGGAGTATGGTTTGTGGCGTAGCTAAAAGAAACCAGAGCAAAAATGTCACCCCTAGGATGATGATGCAAAGGAAACAACAACAACCACACCATTTAATGATTGAGTGTCTTCCTTCTGCTTCTTGTCTCTCCATGATGGTCAAACGCTTGCTTCACTATTCCAAGCCAGTACTGGATGCCCCTTGTGGGACGTCGTCAGTCGACACTTGTATAGGGAAGCAATTAAAAAGTCTCTTGCTGAAAGTCTTTAATGAAATAAAGTTGGAAGTATTTATTCAGCAGTCCCTAGCTGTAAGTTCTGGGTGGGGTAAAGTTTGCAGTGTGTTAAATGCACCCAAGAGTCCCGTCCTTCAACTTTCACCACTGTTGGTGTTGACAAAACAACTTTATGTGGTCCTTGCCAGGGTGAATCAGTCCAATTCTTCTTTTTGATGACTTTGATAAGGACGAGGTCCCCTGGCTTGGCCAAGATTGGTGCAGCTTCCTCATGAACCCTCCTGGGGAGAGTAGCAGCAATAACATCTCTGTTAGTCAACATCCTTCTCATGTAATCTGCTAAACACACTTCCTCATCACTTGGGTTGAATGGTCTTAAAGGTGGGAGCAAGTATGATTTGCCATACATGATTTCAAGTGGGGACAACCCCCCTTTGGTTGGGATGTAAAACAAGACTAATGGGAGGCAATATAGCCAATTTTGTCCTGTTTCTGTCATTGTTTTTCTGAGTCTTTCTTTAATAGTTCTGTTTGTGCACTCCACCAATCCTGCAGATTGTGGATGATAAGCTGAATGATTTTTCAAACTAATGTTCAGTGCTGTGCCTAAATGTGATATACAGATGTGGACAAAATTGTTGGTACCCCTCTGTTAATGAAAGAAAAACCCACAATGGTCACATGAATAACTTGAATCTGACAAAAGTGGTAATAAATAAAAATTCTATGAAAATTAACCAATGAAAATCAGACAATGAAATTTCTGAATAATATGTGCAACTGTAGTCACAGGAACATCAAGCTGCTTGGAGATGGTCTTATAGCCTGTACCTTTAACATGCTTGTGTATAATTTTCTTTCTAATCTCCTGAGACAACTCTCTCCTTTGCTTCCTCTGGTCCATGTTTAGTGTGGTACACACCATGTCAAAAAACAGCACAGTGACTACTTGTCACCCTTTAAATAGGCTGACTGACTGATTACAAGTTTGTAGACAC
This sequence comes from Pholidichthys leucotaenia, assembly GCA_020510985.1. Taxonomy (NCBI): domain Eukaryota; kingdom Metazoa; phylum Chordata; class Actinopteri; order Cichliformes; family Pholidichthyidae; genus Pholidichthys; species Pholidichthys leucotaenia. The sequence continues at coordinate 30,365,123 of CM035848.1, forward strand.
CTGTGATGTTAATTAGAGGACACATCTTGGTTGAACATGTCCCTATGGTCACATTATTTTCAATCTTTTCTAGGGGTACCATCATTTTTGTCCAGGCCTGTTTCTCGAGTTTGTTTTTAAAAATAATTCTGTTGAACCACAGTTCAAAAGCATTGTCTGATTTTCATTGTTGTTGTTTTTTCATAGAATTTTAATTTATTACCACTTCTGTCAGATTCAAGTTATTTCGGTGACCATTGTGGGTTTTTCTTTCATTAACAGAGGGGTACCAACAATTTTGTCCACGTCTGTAACTTGATTTACAAAATGTGTACCATTATCTGAGTAAATTTTCTCAGGTATTCCAAACCTAAGTACAATTTCGGCAAGCAATTTCTTCGCCACTGTGATTGCATTTGGATGTGTACAGGGAAAAGCTTCTGTCCATTTAGAAAACATATCACAAATGACCAGACAATATTTCTTGCCTTCACATTTGTTTAGCTCAATAAAGTCCATGCAAATGTTCTTAAATGGATAAGTGGAGGCTGGAAAAGTGCCTCTTTCAGGTCTAAAATTTCCCTGTGCATTGTTTTTTGCACAAATCAGACTTTTTTTTTTTTTACAAAACTGTGTGACAAACTGGTTAAACCCATAGGCAGTAAAGGTTTTATTCAATGTAGATACCATCCCCCCCTTTGCTACATGCGAAGCGCCATGCAGCAAGGTAGAGACCTGGTGAAACAGTTTGCGTGGTAGAATAGGTTTGTTTTTGACACTTGTAGAGCTTTGAGGTGTCATCAAAAATAGCTCCCTTTTTTTAATCCACTTGTAAATTTCAGCCTGTGGTGCTGCTTTTTGAGCTTCAATGAGAATGTCATGTGACAACTCCTCTGTCAGTGTCAAAATGGAATCAGATGTACTTTGCTCAGGTTGCAAGCCTTATGCAACCGCTTTTGCAGTTTGATCCGCAAAGTGATTACCTTGGGAAACCGGATCATTGCCATTTGTATGAGCAGCACATTTGCATATGGCCAGCTGTGATGGAAGTTTGACACTTTCAAGCAACTCCAACATAAAGTGTTTATGCTTTATAGGCTTTCCTGTTGATGTATTCATGCCTCTGTTTTTCCACTGCTGTGCAAAGTGGTGAATAGTGGAAAATGCATATTGGCTGTCAGTGTAAACTAAGTTTTTTATTTTGTGCCAATTTGCATACTTCAGTCAGAGCAATCAGCTCTGTTGCTTGTGCTGAAAAATGAACTGGAAGTTTCTGGGCTTTTAAAACAGTGTCATGAGTGACAACTGCATAGCCAGAAAAATTTGATCCATCACAGTCACATTTTGATGATCCATCTACAGACAATGTGAGATCTGAATCATCCAAAGGGGTGTCCCATAAATCAGGACGTGGTAGTGTTTCATTTTCAATTTCTGCCAGTCATGAGGTTCACCTTCAGTGGAAATCAGTAAAAAGCTTGCTGGATTTAGTACTGTGCAGCGCTCAATGGTTAAATGTGGCTGTGACAGTAACACTGTCATGCATGCAAGGTGTCTAGATGGTGAGAGAACTGATATCTTGTTCTGGGATAAAATAACTGACACTGCATGTGTGACCTTCAGGGTCAAAGGATGAAAAAGAACAATTCCTGCAGATGCTTGAACTGCCATGGATGTGGCTACTACGGCCTGCACACATGGAGGAAGGGCTCTTGCAACAGCATCCAGCCTTGTGGAATGATATGCCACTGGATGCATTTTTGCCCCAAATGGCTGAAGGAGCACTGACATCATGTGTCCCTGCCTACAATCAACCATTTGAATAAATGGCTTCTTATAGTCAGGGAGTGCCAAAACTGCAGTACTGACCAAAAGCTTTTTCATCCTGACAAATGCTTCCTCTGCCTCAGGTGTCCACTCAATTTTGTCCACCTGTGCCATTGTTGTTGTTTTTTTTGTAAATAAGGTCAGACAATGGTTGCATTTCAAATGAATAATTTGCAATCCAGGAGCAACAATAGTTTAATGTCCCCAAGAAGGATATCATGTCTCTTTTTGTAATTGGTTTGGGTGCTGCCAAAATAGCCTCTTTGCAAACAGGATCAACATATCTTCCTTCTGCTGACAAAATGTAGCCTAACTATTTCACTTCTGTCTTCCACAATTGCAGCTTGGCTTTGTTGACCTTGTGACCTGTTCGAGTACCCCACGACATGACCCCATCAATCGTAGAAAGGCTGAAAGCAGTCGACCCTCCCAATCACACCGATATGCCCCCTATGAAAAGAAAACGGGGGATCCTGCTTCAACTGTCCCCAGAATACAGAAAATACCACAAGCGGGTCAGCCAGGGTCACGGAGTCAGAGAGCACACACTCCTGTGGTCAGAAAGGATGGTAGCAGACACGGCTGGTGAATCACAGAGTACTGAATGCAGAGCATTATTGAAAGCATATGCCATGAAATGCAATATCTTGTATGTAATCAATAAAACAGATGTATACTTATTGATTAAGAAGTATGTAATCAACAGAGAATAAGTGTAATCAAACTGTGTAACCATTATGTACTATTTTGACATGCACAATGAAAGGTTTATGTGGGGTCAGATTGTGAAATATGTTCTGCAAACTTGTGACTGGAAAGCATGTGAGAAAAAGGGGAACCGAAAGTGGCTGAGACAACTGAGTTGATTTATTTTGGTGATGGAAAGTGATGAAGTGAGCAGAACTGAGGGACAAAGTGCTGAGCCAAGCAAAACCAGATAGTCATGAGGGCATGAGGTGAATGTCACATGGCTGTTACTGGAACTCAGGAGGGAGACATGTGCAGATGAGGTAATTAAAAGTTAACATTAAGCCAATCACAGAAGCCAAGGAGCCTATGGGGAGATTGCTAGCCAATCACAATTGAGTGCAAAATGGTTATAAAAACTCTGTCTGTAAACCCCGCAATGTTCATTTTCGGCGGACTCCAGGACACCACTCATCCCATGGCAGAAGACTGAAGAGAAGAAAGACCACTGCAAAGAAGATGAACCAAATACCATCTCAACTCTTCAATTTTTAACAACTTTAAATCTTTTGCGGCAAGAAGGGAGAAAATAACACTTGGGTGAAGAATAGAAGAGGAAGTGGAGGCCCCCCTTCCCCTCCTCGGCTGACGGCTTCCCCCGCCTGCTGCTCTACAGACCACGGGTCCCGCTGATGGGAGAACAGGAGTTGGAGCCTCAAGAGTCCTTTGCCCAGGCCTCCTGCTTCCAAGCCTCTTCCTTCCCCTTCTCCCCGAGAAGAAGAGCATCAAAGGAGATGACCAGCTATTAATCATCCTTTTCAATCTCCCCAGCAAGGCTTTTTAGACATAACCACAAATTAGCTAGACGTTTTTACCAGGTTTTATTATCCAAAGGGTTTCTTTCATTTTGGACTCAGATTTTTTTATATTTGATTTTAAATTTTGATTTTCTTGGCTGATATGGTGATTTTGAACTTTTATATTTTTGAATGACTTCAATTTTTGATCAGATGACTGATTTTACAAATACCATCTTTTTAAATCAAGGTTTTTCAATCAGTTTTTGGGTTCATTCTGAATATTATTATCTTGATTCAATTGACTGTTTTTATACAAGTATAACCTTTTTGGCTGAGCTTTGCAGACTTTCAATAAATACTGCAGCTTATTAAGAGACAGTATGGGAGTTTGTGAGAGCACTGATTCAGTGTCCATCTTTTCTGGTTTTTCAAGAAGGTATTTTTCTACAAGAAGTGTTACATTTTTTTATGAGTTTTTAACACCTTGACGCCTGTCGTCACAAATTCGCATCAAACCGCTTCCGCTCCAAATGCAACCAAAATACCATCTGTATTCCTCCACTTCTGGATGGAGCACTTCCAACACATACCTAGGAACCTTTTGCAAGCATTAGTTTCTCGTAGGAACAGTCAGAGACGGAGCACCATCCATTTCCTGGTTGCTAGGGTTAGGGTTAAGGTTAGGGTTATAGTTTGGCAGTCATAAGAGTTGAAAATACTGAAAATAACTTTGTTGCATAAATAAAAGACTCTTCATACTTTTTCACTCTTTTAACTAACTAACTAACTAACCTGCACTTATATAGCGCTTTTCTAGTCACAAAGACCACTCAAAGCGCTTTCATTAATACTAACCCTCTATTCTAAGGGCCTATAGGAAACAGATATCTAGGGACAATTTAGAACAGCCAATTAACCTAACATGCATGTCTTTGGCATGTGGGAGGAAACCGGAGAAATCCCGGAGTAAACCCACGCAACACAGGGAGAACATGCAAACTCCACACAGATCACTGTTGGTCGGGGGCTGGGATCGAACCCACGATCCCACGATCCTCCGGCCAAGGGTAAACTGTGCTGCCGCAGTGCTAACCACTGCGCCATCTTGATTCAATTGACTGTTTTTATACAAGTATAACCTTTTTGGCTGAGCTTTGCAGACTTTCAATAAATACTGCAGCTTATTAAGAGACAGTATGGGAGTTTGTGAGAGCACTGATTCAGTGTCCATCTTTTCTGGTTTTTCAAGAAGGTATTTTTCTACAAGAAGTGTTACATTTTTTTATGAGTTTTTAACACCTTGACGCCTGTCGTCACAAATTCGCATCAAACCGCTTCCACTCCAAATGCAACCAAAATACCATCTGTATTCCTCCACTTCTGGATGGAGCACTTCCAACACATACCTAGGAACCTTTTGCAAGCATTAGTTTCTCGTAGGAACAGTCAGAGACGGAGCACCATCCATTTCCTGGTTGCTAGGGTTAGGGTTAAGGTTAGGGTTATAGTTTGGCAGTCATAAGAGTTGAAAATACTGAAAATAACTTTGTTGCATAAATAAAAGACTCTTCATACTTTTTCACTCTTTTAACCATAGATGCCTGTTGTTGCTAATTTGCATCATACCTAAAATTATATCTATTTTATGTGCTATAGTCAAATTAACTTTCAACTTAATTTAGCATCTACTTGAAAGCAAAAACAAGTGAAAATTTTTTTTCATAATTGGAAATAAATTCATGCGTTAAGGGGTTAAAGGTTACTCTTTAAGGTGTTTTTTTTTTTAAACAGATCTCCTATAGATCAATTTTCCTGATCTTAAATATTCACCCAGATTAACAAGAGGGGTTGCACGGTGGCGCAGTGGTTTAGCACTGTGGCAGCACAGTTTTACCCTCGGCCGGGGGATCGCGGGGATCATGAGATCGTGGGTTCGATCCCAGCCCCCGACCAACAGTGAGCTGTGTGGAGTTTGCATGTTCTCCCCGTGTTGCGTGGGTTTACTTCGGGATTTCTCCGGTTTCCTCCCGCATACCAAAAACATGTAGGTTTAGGGCGCTCGCGCACGCAGCAACCAGCAGCCGGTGGCTTGTCACCAGACTGCAAACCGAATCTACCTACGGGTACAAATAAGTAACAAAAAAAAAAAAAAAGAGCAAAGCAAGACCACGAGGGGCTGTTGTTAATACCAAGAGGGTATTCCAGGTGTCTGACTGGACAGGTCACTCAGTCAGGGGTCTGGTATACAGGTAAGCGGAGGTCGCCTGGTAGATGAAGACAGTGGAGCTAGGTTAACCCTCACAGTCACCAAGCACTCACACACAAATGTAACAGAATTTCCTATGAGGAAAATTCCTCTAGGAACTGCAAGCTGGTGAGCCTAACTTCAATCTTGAGGTACAAGGTCAAAGGGTCTTCGACATGGTGGCATCCCTGGGTAGGCCCCGAAGGAACACCGGGGTCCACAAAAGCTGTTGGGTTTGAGGAGCCGCAGCAGCTAAGAAGAGTCCAGCAATCAAGAGTGACTGCTGTGCCGTTCAAGAGACCCTGATCTGAGGTGCAGGTAAGCGATGTCCTGCTACAACAGTAGCCTACGAGGGAGCACCACGACAGGTAAAAATTTATCAAGAAATTGATAGGCAACGGGGGAGCACCAGGCTGCCGAGTCCTACCAAGAAGCTGACAGGGCTAGGAGCACCGAATCAGCCGGGCCTGACGAGGTCTGGGAGGAGGTGCAGTGACCTAGGTCTATCCCCTCATCCCTGTGCCCCGACACGCTAAGGGGAGGCTTTGAAGGGAAGACACACGATGAACAACAAAGAAGATGGAAAGCAAAGACAAGCTACAGCAGTACAGGGGAGACCCTGACTCCACACAGGTAACAGAGCCAGAGTTGCCACAAGACAGTGCCCCTGGGAGTTCTGTGCCAGCAGAGCTCCCCAGGGAATTTGAAGGCGAAGCAGGTCCCTCTGGGGAATACCTTGTGCTGAAGCCCCTAGAGGGAGCATCGAAAGATGGAGAAAAAGCGACATCGGCGAAGCAAGCTCCAAGAATCCATTTTAAAATGGGGGTTATGCTGCATACAGGTGACCCGCTCACCTGGAGCAGTAGAGTCCTGCAAGAAATGAGTCGCAACTACAACCAGGCCGACATGAACATTACCCCTGAGAAACTGAGGGTAGACATCAGCCGCAAAGTGAAGAAATCAAATCAGCTTCTCCTGCTATCAAGTTATCAGGGCACTTCACCTCTACTGGTGGTGAAGTGCCTGCCAGTTGCTACCCGGAAAAAGGAGATGGGGCAGTGGCTGGAATGGTGGGTGAGACAGCTAGAGCAGCTGGAAGAAGGCCTGTACAAAGTGGTGAAGCTGTACAGTTCTTGTCGAGATCTCGACCCACGGTCAAAATGGTGGCCAGGGAAATGCAAGTGTCAGCAGGTCTCATCAAGGAAGATACTCCAGTGGTGAAAAGATATGGAGAGTACACTGCTCAGCTGCAAGAACCTCAGCAGTATGACGAGAGGTGTAAGGCTCACCTACGACCACAACTTCTCCGACGGCTTGAGAGCAGCAACAGTGAGACAAATTACTTGAGCTCAGTGAGGTTGAGCCAGTACTGCCAATTGGGTGCAGATGAAGAATATGGTGAGCAGTCAGAAGACCAACTATCCCCACCAGACAGTGACGAAGAAAGACAGAAGACCCCAAGAGCATCATCTTCAGATGAAGAGGGTGCGATAGAAGCATTGGCAAGAACAGCTGAGCGGTTAACTGTTACAGTAGAGGCACTAAAGAAGCAGTTAACTCCACAGCATCGTTAAATGGAGGACAAGGTAGAAGGGCAGCAAGGAGCCAGTGCAGACTGGCAGGGGAAGCAAGACTCCCAACACCCATCAGTGAAGAAGGTATCAGTGCCTGATCCCAAACTCCTAGAGAAACTCAAGGCTCTGGCAGGAAGCAGAAAACATCAGCGTCCTGGTCGAGAAAGCCCGGTGCCGTTTCCACCAGCAACCCGGAGTACACCAGCAACAGTGGTAAGAGGTAGAGAAAAGGCACAAGGGCCGGGTGGGGCTCAACCATCAAAGTTTCCTAGAATGCCTCACCCTCCTCGAACTCAGAGCCCAGTCCCCAACGACGGCACGAGCAGAAGACTTGAGAGAAACCCCCATGCAAAAGTTGCATCCTACCTAGATACCCTGAAGTCTCCGCTCCCCCCACTCCCCCCGAAGCCCGTCTGATCATGTCAAAAGGAAAGGGCCGGGCTTATCGGTTAGTGGCTAGGCCCTGGCAGTTGGAGGCAGATGTGTTAGTGGTGTTCACCGACCATGAGCTGAGAATAAGAAATGCCCCCTTCAGAAGAGAACTCCATGTAAGAGCTGGTGATTATCAAACAGAAGTCCAAGCTGTCAGAAAAACTCGGTTTGTTGAAGGCCGGGAAGAAGGAGCCATAGAGATGGTGAGTGGGGGTGACCTTCCCTACCATATGATCCTGCTGGTTCCCATTGAAGAATTCAAAAAAGGTAAAAAGGTTGAAGTTCATAGGGCACTTATGGCTTCAAGATTAGCTGAAGCCCTCAACCGAGCCTCCTGTCTCGAACAAAGAAGAGTAGTGGTGGCACTACGAGGGGTGATCACTGGCTCTCTCTACTGAGGTGAAGTGGAGTAGGTGGTAACTGCAGCGATGAAAGACCACATGAGGACCATGAGACCACAGGTTAGGAGACTGGAGCTCGGTGAATGAAAGTCATGGTAATCTCACCAGAACAAGATGAGGAGCTGTGCCTGAAAGAAAATGCTGCTTGTAAGGTGAAGAGGGAGGAGAACTGACAGCCAAGAAGTACAGCTGACCCCGGCTCAACTAGGTGAAGGTATGGAAAATGCAGGAAAAGGTGGGGCAGGGGGTCAACGAAGCAGTAAAAGTTATGACTCTGGCTGCGGGGTGGTCCAGCCCGGCAAAAGGGAGTTGCAGCCGAACATCCCCTCTGCATCACACCACCCGTTCATCGCAAGTAAAGTCATCAGCCTCGAGAGGTAGAGAGCCATCTAAAACAACAGACAGGCCCCACTGACAGAACACAGTTGGGGTGTGGACAGAACACAGCCCAGAAAGCTATCCTGATGAATCCTTTCCAAGGAGTCAGAAGCAACTTGAGCAAAACTACCCCGAAAGTGACAACGAAAGTGTGCCATCTGAAGAAAAGCCACTGCGGCCCTTGCGGTGTTTGAGGGTCGGCAGCCGCAGGTGTGAGAAGATGACCCCCGGGTAGATATTGAAAAAGTCTCAGCCAAAATGGCCCGTGACCTAAGTTTTGGCCCCATTGAAACAAAAAAACCAGCGTAAGGCATACATGCCAGAAGTTGGGCAAGCTGAATTTGAAGTCCCAGCAAGTTGGGGTCAGCAACAAGACGCGTTCAAAACCCTGCCAGTAACAACTACATATGGCGAATGGGCGAATCTGTTAATGATGCCATCCTATGCCAGAGTAGACAAAGCAAAAGAACTCAAACCCTTCAAAAAAGCTTTCTTTGAAATAACACATGATGTTATGCTGAGAAGAATGAAGAAAGCTGCACGAAAACATGCAAAAGAAGTGTTAGAAGAAATCTCTGCAGATGATGAGGAAGAAGAACACCCTCAGAGGCAGGTATGGCAGGTAAAAGAAAAGTTGCAAAGCACAAGCCCAACTGTTATGTCAGCATCCCAACTGCAAAGAGAAGGTGCCTATAGAGACATTAAAGTTCTGAACACATTAGTACCCCCACCCAAAGCAAATCAAGCAATAGTAGACTACCTAAAAGGGGTCTGGGAGGTGGTAGAAGGCACTACACACAATGAATTAGCCAAAAAGTTATGGCTGAGCCGTGTGACCACCAGTAGGGTGCCCTTAGATGACTCAGAACCAGCTAAAACCTATTATTTGCAAATGGTGCTAGAAGATGACAAGGACGAAGACAGCATGTTGGTAACAATGAGGCAACAGTTAGATGCAGGCAGCACACTTACACATGTCTGGCACCTGGTCAAAAAGGATGCACTATGCACTAGGTGGGTACAGATTTTGAGGAAGATCACCGAAGGTAGGAGAGGAGAGGTGACATTCCACAAACTCTTGCCCTCCTCTGTTAGTGAGGGACAGCTGGATGAGAAGGTGTCTCAATGGGATTTGGAAGGAAAGTTTTATGAGAAGGAAAGAAAGCATGGTGAACAGCAACAAAAACTCAAAAATAAACCACCTGAAAGAACTCCCCCACCTCCACAGCCCCAAGGGCCGAGGCCCAAGCCGTTGTCTGCAGGCACACAAACTGCTTCAGCTACAGGCCCCAAAGGTGAAATAAAGAGGAAAAGTGGTCATTTACCACCAGAAGAGTATCAGAAATTGACCCCAGAACAAAAGAAAGCCCACCGAGAGGAACATCAAAAGACCCTCTCGGGGGGCAAAAAGTAATGGCAGCTCGGGGACAGGTCATTTTAAACGATGTCTACCAAGATGAAGAGATGTTTTACACCAACATCAATGGAGTCCGCTACTTGGTAGATACAGGAGCAGAGGTGTCGATGACCTGTCAACCCCTTCAAACAAAAGGGCACCTAACAGTGATACTTGCAGATGGGCGGACCACAAGAATGCCATATGGGGTGTGGAATGACATCGTTTTTGTGATAGGGCCACACAACTTAATCTCACACAAAAACCTAAAGGATCTGCAGGATCCTGAAGGTCGGAAGAAGAGACTGAGAGCAAGAATACAGCACCTGCAGTCCATCAAGGTCCAAATAGACTTCAGTAATCTCTTGCTGTATCTGAGTAATTTAACAGACAAAAAAAAAAAAAAAAAAAAAAGTACCGTACAAGCCAGTGAATGTGCCTACAGTGAGGGAGCAAAAAGTAGAGGAGAGTGAGCTCTCCCTCCAGGGTAAAGAAGAATTAAAGCGAATCCTTCATACTGCAAATGTGACCCATTTCAAAAACGATTGTGGGGACATGGATGCAAAATACACCCACACCATCGTAGAGGGGATTCACCCTGCAGTAAAACAGTACCCCCCAAACCCTGCAGCTGTTGACAAAATGGACAAAATAGTGAGGGAATTAAATGCTTTAGGCATAATTAGGAAAGAGTCAAATCCCCCAACAGTCCCATTAAAGCAGTAAGAAAACCAGATTCAGCTGGAGGCAGCTGGCAGCCAGTGATTAATTTCAAAGCCCTCAACAGATGAACAGTAACCAACAAAGCAAGTTTGATTAATCCACAAGGCACCCTGAAGACTCTGCAGGTGAGGAAATACAAATCCTGCATCGATTTGGCAAATGGGTTCTTCTCACTGAGATTGGTTAAAGAGTCACAAGGTAAAACAGCATTCACCCACAAAGGCCAATCTTACGTCTGGCAGCGCCTCCCCCAAGGTTACAAGAATTCACCAAATGTGTTCCAAGCAGCAGTAATGGATATACTGCAAGGCCTGGAGGCCACAATTTACATTGATGATGTGTTCATTGCAAATGACACAGAAGAAGAACACCCTAAGAAAACTGCAAACAGTTATTGACAGACTCACAACAGCGGGATTAAAACTTAACCTCACAAAGTGTCAGTTTGCCTGCTTCCAAGTAGACTACCTGGGGTTCCAAATCTCATCTGAGTTGGGGCTCTCGGGTGGTTACAGGGAGAAGTTGGGAAGAAAAAAAAAAAACAGGCCCCCCACAACAGAAAATGAGTTGCAGAAGATTTTGGAGCTTTGTAACTACGTTAGAGACCATGTTCCTGGCTATCAGAAAAATGCTAGGCCTCTGTACGCCAAGCTTAGGAAAACTGACAAGTCTTCAAATAAGAAGAAATGGGACTGGTCAGCATCAGATCAACAACATCTGGAAGGTTTGAAAAAAGCCATTCAAAATGCAGTCACCCTGGAACCCCGAAGCCTGACCACTCGCTTGGTGGCTGAAGTAAGTTGTGATGAAGATGATGTGATTGTCACTGTGGCCAATGAACTTGGTGGGTTAGTGGCCCTCTGGAGCTACACTCTGTCATCAGTGGAAAAGAAATATCCACTAGAAGAGAAACAACTGGCAGTTATAGCCAAATACTGGAGTCATCTCAAAGAGTTAGCCCAGGGACAAGGTATCAAGGTAGTCACACAAAGTCAGGTGCACAGGTATCTGACAAAAGCCACAGTAGAAAACACAAAAGCCACTAATGCAAGGTGGGGGCGAGGGGACGGTCTGCTGCAAGACCCGGACCTAGAAATAGGTCCTGCACGACAAGTCATTAAGAAGACAGCAAAACCTGACAAAGATAAAGAGCATCTGTCAAGATGGATACTCTACACAGATGGGTCTAGGAAAGGGCCTGATGACAAAGCATACTGGGGCTTTATCCTAAAAAGAGGGACAGAAAGAGAGGTGGAGAAAAAAGGGAAAAGTACTTGGTACAGCACAAACAAGAGAAGTCACAGCAGTCCTGGAAGGACTGTTGGAGTTGGAAAAGAGGAAGATAAAAGGCCACACTAATCACAAATGGTGATTACTGTGCCAGAGCACTGCAAGAAGATTTAACCATTTGGCAAGAAAATGGATTTGAAGGAGCAAAAGGAAAACCGGTGGCGCATCAAGACCTGTGGAAGAAGACTGCAGAAATCAGATTTAATATGGAGCTGGAGGTAGTGCACCAGAAAGCTCATAAGACAGGTCCTCACTGGCAAGGTAACGATGAGGTTGATCGTTATGTGCAGATGAGGAGAGTCATCCTTGTAAGTCAGGAGAACTGGGAAGAAACACCCAAGGGAAGGGTGATCCCAGAAGGTTCCGTGTGGGGAGTGGTGACTGCAGTGCATGAGTCACTGGGTCATGCAGGTACAGTCCCTACACGAAGAGACTTGGTGAAATTGCAGCTCTGGGTCCCTACACATTGCATCCGTCAGATCCTCAAGAACTGTGAAGTATGTGGAAAATACAATGCAGGTAGAAGAGGGCAAAGGGTGGATGGGTTGACAAGAGCACTGTGCCATGGGGTTCAGTATGCATGGATGTAGCTGGACCAATGGGGGTAAACAGTAAGAAGGGTGAAAAATACATCCTAGTCCTGGTAGACTCCATGTCTGGTTACATGATTGCAAAAGCCGTGCGAAAAGCCAATGGCAACAGTGTAGTTACGATGTTGGAAGAGACCTGTAAATGCTTGGGGATGCCAAGAGAACTGAGAACAGATAATGGCACTCACTTTCGCAATGCACAGGTGGATCAGTGGTGTCAGCGGTTTGGGGTAATAAGAGTTTATTCCCCTCCATACACCCCTCAAGCTAATGGGGTGGTGGAGAGAACAATCAAGCTGGTGAAGAGTTGGATTGGAAAGAATGAAAACTCCAGAGAATGGAGCACAAAGCTGTTGGAAATGGCTCAACAACTGAATGACAGACACCGCGCAGGTAGGCCCCCCTCCCTCTCAAGAGCTAAACCAACTCCCCTTTACATCTCCAGAAGTGGGGTGGAGTCCTGAAGATAAAAAGGAGCCACAGCAACCTAAGGTGCCTTTTCAGGTGGGTCAACGAGTGTAGATCAGAGCACACCAACCCGCAACCGCTGCAGTCAGGTTCAGGTTCAGGTTCAGGTTACTTTATTTGTACCCGTAGGTAGATTTGTTTTGCAGTTGGTGACATCCATATTTACAAGCCACTAATTACATTCAACATAGACACAAACACAGGCACACATCTTACAAAATAGGTAAATATAAAATATGTACAATATAATTTTTATAGCTTGTTCAACTCTTTGACAGCAGCAGGGACAAAGCTGTTTTTGTAGCGCTGGGTTCTACTTTTTGGGACAGCAAACCTCCGTCTGGAGGGAAGAAGCTGAAAGTTGCAGTGCAAAGGGTGGGAGTCATCATTTAAAACGAGTCGGCCATCCTCTGTACTTGTCTGGTGTACAGGGATGTCAGGCTCAGCTGTGACTCACCAAGCAAACGACTGGACCATCTGACTACCTGATCCAAGGATTTCCTCTGTTTCAGTTTTATCTGACCAAACCATGACATTAAAGAAAAGGATAAAACAGATTCAATAAAAGCCCGATAGAACATAGTCATTATGGTTTGGTCAATTTGGAAGCGTGCAAGTTTCCTCAAACAATGCAAATTTTGCTGACCCTTTTTGCACACCCTTTCACAGTTCACCTCAAAGTTCAATCCACTATCAATAATTGTCCCAAGATATTTGTACGATTGTACACATTCGGTGGTCTGGCCTTTTAGTATGGTGACTTTGTGCCTGGGAGTTTTCCTCCTAAAGTCAATAATCATATCTTTCGTTTTTGTTGTATTCAGCTGCAGGTAGGAATCCTCACACCAGTGAACAAAGTCATCAACTACTGGGCCGTGGCCACTCTCACCATCCTGGAGGAGACTGACAATGACTGAGTCATCAGCATACTTTATAATGTGTCTGTTGTCATGTCTGCTCCGACACATGTTTGTGTACAGGATGAAGAGTAGTGGTGACAACACACACCCCTGAGGAGAGCCAGTAGAAGAGCACTTTAGGTCAGACAATGTGCCATTGACCCTTACTCTCTGCGTCCTGTTGGTTAAGAAATCCAGAATCCAACCCACCAGATTATTGCTTAAATCAAATTGTTGCAGGAGCCTTTCAACTAAACTCAAACTAAAGTCAAACCAAAGTACGACCGAGCCGACATCGTTAAGCAAGTTTTGGACAGTAATACTGTCCTTTTGAAAGAACACGGGATCCAAGGAGTGGAGCAGTTGAAGCCAATCTCTGTTTAAGAGAAAACCAGAAGCTGAAATGTCTAACAATGCCTCTACAATACCTCCCCTCATGGAACTGGCAACGGTGAAGGGCTTGATTATTATGCGAAGAACATCATATGCGTTCTGGGTTGCCAGAGCCCTGGATTTGCTGCAATATGCTAAAAAAGGTTACTTATCCCCAGAGACAGAAACCTTAATCTGGACCCAAGCAAAAAAATTTGTGTGTGATATGTCTGAAGCCCTCCCTTCTTGAAGTATTATGGAAGGTCAATCCTATAGAAAACCAATGAAGGTTTCCGTTTGCACCGCTGGGCTTCACGGTATGACTTGGAAGCCAGTCAAGGTTCTGGATGGCCATGTTTGTGGCCAGTGCTGCCTAGAAACCTCACCTAGGGTGGTGTTTGTGATGCAATGGGGCCATCGAGATGGCACCAGTATAACACCTCAACGGTGCAGGTGTCAGTGGGATGGGTGGTATCTTCAATTGTGCCTCACTTGTAAGAGCGCAATGGGCTGAGGAAATCTTCTGGCAGCAAGGGCAGAGGGTTGGCAGGTCAGGAAGATGGTGAGTCCATTGCAAGTGCTTTCACCAGCCTTGGAGCAAGCATACAGCGAACAGGTGCTGGTACACCATATCGCTCCAGGCAAGATAACCACCCCCAGCTCAGCTATAGTACCCTCTGCACCCTGCTGTCCCATACTTCCATCAGTCCCGCTGCCCCCAGGTTTTTGCTCTGCCAACGCAAGCACCCCCTTGGCCAACCTGGCCAAGGGGCCAACCCCTCTAGATGCAGCAATACAACTTGGATGGCCCTAAAGCCCAAATATTACACCAATGCAGACACCACCCTTGGGCACTCTTCAATATCCTCAGGTTTTCAGGGTGTATCATGACCCGGAGGACCCTGATTACACACCGCTTCCAACTTATTCCTGAAGCACAGCAGGAGCAAGCACGCAACCATGGCTTCGAGGGGCCATGGCAGCTCACTAGATGGGCTACATTGATTAAAGAAGTTATTGATAACCCTACCTCCCCCTGCAAGATCTTGATCCAGTCCCCAAAGAGAAGGGTGTCCGGGAAATGTCCCTGTATGCCTGGATAACACCGCTTGATGCCATGATGCCCCCAGAGGTCAAGACTCAAGCAAAAACTGCCATATACACAGTCACCTCTGAAGATTGGGTGAGGGGAGGTCAGGTGCAGATACCCGGGACTTGGGTTGGCTGGGCCTCAGAGCCGATCCGGCCAGAAGATACTTGCAAGGTGAAGCTAACAGTTTTTTATGGTATCCGTACCATTGAGGGGCATCTACTCGGTGGGTGCTGATATCAAGGTCTTCGATGAGCCTGAGTGGCAGAAAAGCACTAAGGCCACTGAGAGTAAGAGTCGACTTGGAAGGCTCCTGGCCAAGACCATGAAATGGCCCTTGTTCCAGAGAAGAAGACGTGATTCATTGTCCCCACCCCCTGAATAGATTCCTCATGTATAAGCACAAAATACATCTCAGAACCCTCACAACACGTTCACACATACACTGCATCACACACACATCCATTGTTTTATGAATAAATCCATACACTTCTCAAGCCATACATGCATTGCTCACAAAAAAGATTTCACATACATATTTACATAAACATATACAGTATATTGGTCATTCCATTTTGAGCTGCACTGGTATATGTCAACTGAGAGATGACAGCGCCCCCGGAGATGAGAAGGAGAAGCGATGATGTCACTGGTGCAGCATAAGAACTACGCCTGTCATCATGGGTGCTCACTTAGATGAAGGGCATCTCTGAATGCAGGCCTCAGCATCCTCCACGTCAGATATGGATTGAAAAAGATAGATATCAACAGGACGCGAAACACCTGAGCTACTAAGAAGAAGCCCAGAGTAGGGGAGCCTCAACAAATGAGCAAGAAGAAGCTCTGCCTTACCCTCTTGCTCAAGTTTATGGCCATAACCATTGGTATGGTAGTGCTGGTTTCCATACTATACTGGCTGGGTTATGAACCATGGGCCCTCACCCACACCAGGGCTCAGTTTGTTACGACCAAGAGGTTTGAACAAACCTGTTGGGCAGCAAAAAGAAGAATTTACACTGCACTGCTCAGTGACTCAGTTCAACTTAACCGAGATGCAACAGATTTCCAAGCTCAGCTTTGAAGAATGGAGAAGCAAATGGAATGACACTTTGTGGTTTGAAGAGAAGCTCAACATCACTGGTGCCCAACCTGGGAGATGGGCCATTGAAGATTTGCAAGATCTCACAGGAGGAGGGGGCCTATTAAGGCTGCTCATCCTCACAAAGAAGCAAAAAAATATGAGTCCGGTACAACTGGATAAAGCCAGAACTGTATTCTTCAGCATGGTACTGTACCTGGAGATGCAAACCCGTACCAGGTAGAAACACTGGGTACTGGGAGGCTGAAGTTGTCCATGGACGGGCCCATTATCGCAACGAGACCTGTGTAGGGATATTCCCGAATTATGGGCCTTTTTGGGGTTATTACAACCTCACCTGTCCAGGTACGGACAGACGTAAGAAGGGTCCTTCCAGTAACTGGTCACAACAATTTGGCAGCTATCATAACACGTCCAACGCCTCCGCCTCAAGTAACTAGAACTCCAACTCCAGGGAGGCGCCGTTCCAGTGAAACAACTACAGCACCACCATTGCCCAGGACGACTATGAAATTTACAGAAGAGATTGTGAATAACTTCAAGCCTGTTTCCAAAGCTCAGAAATCTTACAGTCGGCAGTTGGTCACCTACTGCAAGCAAGAAAAAAGGAACAAATTGGCCCCATGTTTTTGGAACATCAACGGCAAATGCCCCAGCGGTAAGCATTATATGGTAATCACCCAGGTGTACAAACCCCTAACTGTGCTAATACCTGGCACAGCCCTCAAGTCTGAGCCAGCAGCATACCATGAAGATTGGCTGAACGAAACCCTGCCCTGGCTGTGGATGTTCAACTTAAACTACTTTCAAGGCACTTTTGCACCCAATATTCCCATTAGCCACACGGCCTGGGTGAAGTTCTTAAATCTCTGTTTTATGTACAAAGACTGCCTACTCCAGATGATCTGTTAGAAGTCCCCCAGACAGACTTCAAAAAGATTGATGAATGTGTGATAAGCACAATATTCGACTCACTTAATAGCACTGAATATGTAGCTGATTTAAAAAAAAAATTTAAAAAAAAATCACCCAGATGCCCCCTGCAGCAAGTTTGGACCAGGGTCTGGGGCACATGCTGAATGATTGCACATCGCTGAAGAAGAACAACACTATCAAAGGTATTTTGCAGTCATGGCATGAAGAACGAAAACGAGATGAGTATTTGACGTGGTGGGGAATGGAAGAAGCAGAAAAGAAGAAATGGGTCCTGCCATGTCTCACTAAATCCTCAAACTATTGGGTGAAATATCAGTTTCTGGCAACAGTGTACTCGAAGCATCGGGACATCTGGCCTCGGTCATTCATCTTCATTAATTATATCAAGCCAGCGTCATGAAAATGACCTGTGACACAAGCAAAACTACCTGCACCATCAGCCTATCGAGAGGGGATGGTGGGCAGATCCCTTATTGGAAGAAGGACTGTGAAGACTACTATGAGGGAGAATATGAAACATGGTTTGCAAACTGTCTGGAAGAAGATTAATGGTCAGTGGATTAGAGTGTTCCCTGAGAATGTGGGGTGCACCAAAGCACTTATGGGGCATTCCATGCATAAAAGGAAGCAGCTCTTGGGTCAAATTATCCCACAAGTCGTTGATGACCCCCAGTTCTATGTTGCAGAGAGCTATGCATTCAGACAAAGCCTCTGCAAAGGAAAAGAAGTAATCGGCCATGAATGGCTGGGCCAGAATAGCATCTATAATAATGGCACCTGTCACTCTCCTGCTAAGCATTGGCTTCGTTGTTGCAAGGGTAAGACTGAACATGAGTGCACTTTCCTTGAGATGGCCGGAAAGACAATCAAAGGGACCTTGGTTACGGTTCTAAGGGGAGCAGCTGAAATAGTTGAAGGGCTACAGGTCGTCACTACCTGGCTGGGAACACTGTTCAGCTGGGTATGGCCATATCTGCTGCTTGGTTTAGGCCTGCTAATAGCAGGCACAATTCTGCTGGTAATCACAGGTGGCGCCCAAGCTGCTGTCTCATCCATCTTTCGTCAAAAGAGGGTGCCAAAGAGAGGAGGGGTAGGGAAAGTCCTCCCACTAAAAGAGGAAGTATAGTTACAAAACTTCCGCACCACGTAGTTGCAGACTTCATTTGAACTCGGGCTGACAATCATCTAACACCCAACTTCCCCCCGCTCCTTGGCTTTGGCATCAGAATCTACTGGCACAGCACAGCCTGCTGTAACATGGCTACAGAAACTACAACAGTAGATGATCTCTATACTGCAGTGGACAGTTCATACAGAGTGAGTACATCACCTTCATCTCCTTGGGTTACTGTATTGACAAGAGCCAAGATACACTTTTGGGTACTGCAAGCCATCTGGGCATGCTTCTGCTGTACTGGGACCTGGTCTAAGGGGCATACCCTGAGAATTGTGACAACATTGGCTGCAATCACCTGCATCATCTTGGTCAACATTATATTTGGCAAGTACAATCACACTTTGACCCTGTTTATCACCTACATGTTAGGTCGTATTACACCACGGTGTGATCCTGAAGGCATTGCCCGCACAGTAATAATCCTCTTCTGGGCAATTATCAACATGCTCTCCATCTTCTACCCTGCCTGCGTCATAGTAAATGTGGCTTGTGTAGGGTCGATGGCAGCGGCGCTGCTGGGTCGTCAAATATGGTTGGTGATTAAACTGAAAGAGTGGCGGCAACATCTGGGTCAGTAGGCTGGCAGCTGTTGCCTTTTGGGGAGTGATTTGGGGGGGTTCTAACAGTGGTGTGGTGGATGGATCTCATCTGTGCCTCAGCCATGATAGCATGGATGATGTCCTACGCAGCATTCTTCCCCACAAAGGTGGAGGGCTACATAAAAGAAATTGCCATACTCAACACAGCACCGAAGTCTTTGCAGTCTGTAACTGTCAACAAGAACTGTGCTTCTGCATAAAAGGGGAGGGTAAAACCTCCTGAAGATTCTGCTTATAGCTAACTACAGCCTGCTAGCCTGCCTAACAGAACTCCAATTACAAAGATGTGCTCTGTGTTTCACCTGTCTGTTGCAGGATGGGAGAGTTGCCTGCCTATTCTACCGTACACCCCTAGCTCAAGTCAAGTTTCTACGGAACATCGGTGGGGGTCTTTGGTGTAACAGCTGCTGCCCAGGTCCCAACTCAATTCCACCAGTAAGCATGGATGGTCTTTTCTGTCAAAGAGAGGGTATCGCTATACCCCCAACTGCACCTGCTTTGAGGTGGACCATGCAAACAACAGGGAAGTTGCTTCACGACACAGCAAATCAGGAGCTCAGACCACAGTGGAGACTTATCAAGTACAACAATGGCTTCTACTATCCACTGTATCAGAGAACTTGGGAGCTTCCAGATGGATCTGTGGCGTTCTCCACCCACCTTACCTACAACAACGCATGGTTGGCTTATATCCAAGCCACACCATCACAGCCTATATCAAATGACAGCCTGTACAATGATGCTATGGATGCTCTTTCACAGCTGACGCAAGAATTCGGCGAGGGGCAGACACCTCCACATTCCTCGGGGTCCCGGTCCTCTGTGGCTCAGGTTCCTGCAACAACTGTAACTGCCACTTTGGGGGTCGTCAGTCTTCCTACTGCATCTCCACAGGTTGATCAACCAACCTCTACACAGCTTACTTCACCGCCTACTCGACCTCCAACTCCAGGCCAGCTTCTCATAATAGATGAGGATGGGGATGAGCCACCTGATGAGCCTCCTCCGCATAGCTTGAGTACAGCTTCATCTCGCAAGTGTCACACCTCACCAGCAGCGGTACGTCACAGCTCAACTCTGTGAGAAGATGTTATCTCTCTCACAGCTGATGAAGACGACGTTCTTCTGGATACCACTCCACAGATCCGTAAAGGTGCGGGGGTCACAGGATCCCCCAACCGAGGGGTGTTCGAGTACCCCACAACATGACTCCATCAATCGTAGAAAGGCTGAAAGCAGCCGACCCTCCCAATTACACCGATATGCCCCCTATGAAAAGAAAACGGGGGATACTGCTTCAACTGCCCCCAGAATACAGAAAATACCACAAGGGGGTCAGCCAGGGTCACGGAGTCCTCAGAGAGCACATACTTCTGTGGTCAGAAAGGATGGTAGCAGACGCGGCTGGTGAATCACAGAGTACTGAATGCAGAGCATTATTGAAAGCATATGCCATGAAATGCAATATCTTGTATGTAATTAATAAAACAGATGTATACTCATTGATTAAGAAGTATGTAATCAACAGAATAAGTGTAATCAAACTGTAACCATTATGTACCATTGTGACATGCACAATGAAAGGTTTATGTCGGGTCAGATTGTGAAATATGTTCTGCAAACTTGTGACTGGAAAGCATGTGAGAAAAAGGGGAACTGAAAGTGGTTGAGACAACCAAGTTGATTTATTTTGGTGATGGAAAGTGATGAAGTGAGCAGAACTGAGGGACAAAGTGCTGAGATAAGCGAAACCAGATAGTCATGAGGGCATGAGGCGAAAGTCACATGGCTGTTACTGGAACTCAGGAGGGAGACATGTGCAGATGAGGTAATTGTTATATAAAAGACCCTGCTCAGCTAAAAATTTCAGCAAGGCAATGATGTCTTTTTTGCATGTGATTTCATCGGGGATGCCAGCAAAATGTCATCAACATACAAGAGTAATTGACTCCCATGAGGTGGAACAAACTGGGCCAAATTTGCTGACACTGCATGTGAAAAAAATGGTTGGTGATTCATAACAGCCCTGTGGTAACCTCGTGAATGTGTACCTCTTGCCTTCAAATGTGAATGCAAACCAGAACTGATGATCTGGATGAATGGGAATGCTCAAAAAAGCATTACTGATGCCAATCACTGAAAAATTTCACCTGTGATTGTAGATCATTTAACAAAGTGTGAGGGTCTGGGACTGTTACAGCCCTAGGAATGATGGTTCTGTTCACCGCCTGGAGATCTTGGACCATACTCCAGCCAGAGGATGGTGCAGCCTTCTTCACAGGGAAGAGAGGCGTGATGTGTAAAATCACACATGGTGATTTTAGACATGGTACGATAACCCCTGCGTCTATCAATTCCTGTATAACAGGTTTAATGCCTTCCTGTGCTTCTGGGTGTAGAGGATATTGTCTCTGATAAGGCCTAAAATGGGATTTTGCATTTATTGTTACCAATTCTGCATTTTTCACTAAGCCTACATCTGCCTTCCCTGTTGACCACAAGGAATTTGGAATTTCTGAGAGTTCATCTTCCTCTCCCTCCATCAGAGGAAATAGTCATGCTTGTGATTCAGGGACGTCAATGCTGATGTCTTTTTGGACTTGTGCCACCCAGTTCAAAGGCAGTCTGTAGGTTTCAAGCTTCAGACAGTACTGAACTCTTGGATCAGGTGTGTCCTTCCATGATTGGTCACATTGTTCTGCTGTGTTCACAAATCTACCTACATCCTTCCACTGCATGTGTTTAGGTTTAATCAATGCAATGTGTGGTGACTCCCAGTGTTTGAAATGGCTCTTATCTTCAGATAACCTCAGATGCCCCTGCATAGCCCTTTGGTAACCAGTATAGATTTGCAATGACTATTCTGGAAGATGGGTTTGCTGCTCCCTGAAGCCAAAGTCTTTTTTAACCTTGAGCCTTACATCTGGGTTGGGAGGAGGAGGAGGCACAGCAGGAGAGGGGGAGAGAGGAGGTGAGTCCGCTGCTGGAGCTGTGGGGGTGTCCCTGCTTTGAGGCTGGGATAAAGAGGAGGAGGAGTCCTACGCCAGCCCTGGCCAACCCGTTCTTCCTCACCTCGGAATTTTGAGAAAGAATGTGCATTAGTTCAATTCAATTCAATTCAACTTTATTTATATAGTGCCATTTCACAACAACAGTCATCTCATAGCACTATTAGTCAAATCCTTTTCATTATAAGCATCCGAGTCCTTTGAAGTCTGATTCTGTCTGTTTACCGTTACCTTATCTAAATCAGCCTGATGCTGTCTTGCAACTTGAAGCCATTGTTCAGCTTCAGTGAGTCCATATTTTAACTCCTTGCGTCTGCTTCCATCTGCCGCTAATCTAATGGCAGAGACTAAACCCTTGCAGTCATTAACTCTTGAGTTTACCATTGAAATTAAATTTTCTCCTCCATCTTGCTAGAAACCTTGTGCTATTTCTGTCTTCTGTTCATAAATTTACCATCTCCAGATAATACAAAAATTTCATTCTCATCTTGCTGTGTTCTGCAACCCTTACAGCAAAACAAGCCATTTTTTCTACCTGTCTGAATATTTTGACGCTGTCTTATGCCTTGTTTGCTATAACAAGGCATGTTTACAGAGGTTTTTTTTTCCCTTTTCTCTCAGTTCTCACACAGTTCAGTAGTTACACAGCCTCTTTATTTTTATTCTCCAACCACACACAGGGCCCAGACAAAAATACTCCTCTGTTATCTACACAAGCTCACAGCTAGACAAAACATACACACTCAATGAAAAGCTTCAGATTTATGCCCACACACAAAGCAGCTCAAAAATTATTTTAATTAATTTCCAAAACTAGCAACTTTAGCGGAGAACACGCACATCTGGCAACCACGCACTCACTGCAGTGTGAAGGTCCTTTTACTTTTTCTACACTGCCGTGAAAACACAACACAAGTCAACTCCTTTTGCTCAAAATTACAATTTTCAAACACCCATAATTTTAAACATTCCTCAAGAGGATAACAATTAACCAACTTTTATGCTCCACAAATACCAGAGGAAAAACAAAAAAAAAAACAAAAACAATTTTACAGCCCCGTGCAGATGCTTTCTCCGCATTCGTGGAGAACCCCACCACTCTCTCACACCAGACCAGATTTCACGAGACACAGAGACAAAAACAGACCAACTGCAGTAACTTTTATCCAGTGCTACAACAAAACTTTAAAAACAAAAATCTACCAGTATTTTTCAGCGGTCACACGACCTCCCGTGGTGTGCCGAGAGGCCAGGTCTCATGCCTCTGCCACGGCATGAATTTCCCTGAAAATCTACTTGTGCACAACTTCCGAACCTTCACCGCTGCTGACAAAGTTCCAAGAGCAACGAATCCTGCCTCCCCCCCCCCCCACCGGGTATTTTCACCACGGCAGGGGGACCAGCGATTTAGTCGCAATGAGGAATTTAAGGCTTTGCGGTGTCAAAGCGGTCCGGGCCAAACCCACATCATACAAACATATTTTACTTCAATAACCAACAACTGAAATAAATTACTCACACTTGGTATCCACCGTGTTGAGTTCTGGAAGACCTGTCAGAACCCACGCCGCGTCCCGACGTCTCCAAGGCTTTGTAGAGGGCTACTGCGTCTCTTTTTAGTCACCCCAGAAATGTTGGGTTCACCTCTTGACTGTGCACAGTCTTCAGTCTGGATTCGCCAGAAAACACCGTGGATTTCTTATGTGGGTCCCCTGTTTGGAGCGCCAAATGATGGAATAAAATTGAATTGATTAAGACTGAATCAATAGGTGGTTTCCAAGTTCTGAGCCATTTATTCCATTCTGATCAGAGGAGGGAAAGGTTACAGCACCAACCGTCTCAGAGCCTGCTCACCCGTTCTCCCTAATATGCATTACACAACTGGGGCTCTTTATACCCTAAGCAAAACAGTCCTTCAGTTTATCAATAGGCTGGAGACAGCTCCAGGGGATTCCCCCCCCCCCCTTGGAGACAGCTTAACTGCTTTAATCTATAGATGACTCCAGATATCTTGACCAGGACAGGTTGGTATGACAAAGCAATACCTGGGTCAATACCTACGTCATTATTACAACCTTGCTCAGCCTAATCTCAGTGAAAAAAGACATTCCTATAGGCTCTGAGACAATGGAAAATCACAGAGAATCAGGAATTGGCTCATTATACGCACCAAATACAGACATAATATAAAAGAAGAATAATACAGAGTTAAAATCATATAGAGAAACATGAAATTATCCTATCAAGGGTAGATATACTGCGTGTTCAAGAAAAAAATGGAAGGGAAGCAAGGCTAGGAGCGTTGGAGGTGGATTTAAACTGTTCTACCATGGTGTAGATAGGAAGAGAGATGGAGTAGGAGTAATCTTGAGAGTATGTAAAGAGTGTTCAGAAGGTAAAGAGGGAGTCCGACAGGATCATGAGTTTGAAGCTAGCAGTCAAAGGTGTGATGTTGAATGTTGTCAGTGCATATGCCCCACAAGTTGGTTGTCAGGTAAAAGAGAAAGAAGAATTCTAAAGTAAGTTGGATGAAGTGGTAGAGAGTGTTTCCAGGGGAGAGAGTGGTGATTGGGGCAGACTTTAATGGACATGTAGGTGAAGGGAACAGAGGTGATGAGGAGGTCCTGAGTGCGTATGGTCTTAAGGAGAGAAATGTGGAAGGACAGATGGTTGTGGATTTTGCTAAAAGGATGAAAATGGCTGTGGTGAACACATACTTGAAGAGAGATGAACATAGGGTGACTTACAAGAGTGGAAGGAGGTGCACATGGGTGGACTACATTTTATGCAGAAGGAGAAATCTGACAGATAGGAGACTGCAAGGTGGTGGCAGGGGAAAATGTAGCTAGACAGCATCAGATGATAGTCTGTAGGATGACTTTGGAAAGCAAAAAGAAGAGCGAAGGCAGAGCCAAAGGTTGAGTGGGGGACATTACCGAAGGAAGAAGGTTACATAGTTCAGGAAAGAGTTGATACAGGCTCTGGGTGGTAGGAAAAAACTACCAGATGACTGGGAAAGTACAGCAAAAATATTGAGGGAAATGAGTAGAAAGGTATGTGGTGTATCCAGTGGACAGACGAATGAAGACAAGGACATGGTGGTGGAAAGAGGAGGTACAGGAAAGTTTCTAAAGGTTAGCAAAGAAAAAGTGGGATAGTCAGGGAGATGAAGAAAGTAGACACGAGTATTTGGAATCTAGGCACATGGCAAAGAAAAAGGTGGCAAAGGAAAAGGCATGTAGTGAGTTGTATGAGAGGCTGGACACTAACGAAGGAGAAAAGGACTTGTATCAATTGGCTAGACAGAGATCAAGCTGGAAAAGATGTACAGCAGGTTAAGAACAGAAATAGTAATGTACTAACAAATGACAAGAGTGTGTTGAGAAGGTGGAAGGAGTACTTTGAAGGGCTGAGAGAGAGCGCGAGAGAGAGAGCGCGAGAGAGCAAGAGCGCGAGAGCAAGAGCGCGAGAGAAAGAGAGCGAGCCCACTAACAACTGTTACACTCACACTACACAATGACATGCAAATATACACACACTGCTCTCCCTCCCTCTGCTGTGTGATTGTATCTATTGTCTGCTAATGCATGAGGGGTTTTTTTTCTGTGTAGTCAAAATTTGGCTCATATACGAGCGTTTATTCTGATTACTATGTTTTTTCTCTCTCCTATTGTGTTTTCCTCCCCCTCCCCTCCCCTCTTTACCTCCACTGTTGACAGGCGCCTTGTATGGCGACGCGTCATTGGATGCGCCTAACGTGCGCGTCCAATGTCAAGTCAAATTCCTCGTGTGTTTACTTGTAAATATACTTGGCAATAAAGCTGATTCTGATTCTGATTCTGAGCGAGAGACTTGACTTTGACTTTTAAAATAAGCTTTTATTGCACACTTCAAAAAATGTAAGCACACCAACATCATTCCTCCAAGTGTGTCACATTGGAAAAAGTGCAAACTGAAATGTTCCCCCCCCACACAACACAGAGCAGTCCCTGCAGACCACCTATTCAAAGATCCAGTTCTGTGACAGTCAATTACAGTCAATTAAATGTCATATACAAGTCTGTTCAAACAATATCCCAAAAATGTGTAAAACAGGCAGAGGAACGACCGCCATTCATTCCTCCTGTCGGGTGCGCTTGACCGGCGTTCCCCCTGCTGCTTTACACAGGGCTGTCAGGTGTTTCTTGAGGCGATAACGCTTCCTTTCATCCAGGAGGTCAAGACCAACCTGCCTTCTTAGCACATCCACAGACTTAATGAATTTATCAGTGTCACTGAAGTAGTCGGCGACCCTAATGGCTTTGTTATAGGTTTCATCCAGAAATGCATTCATTTCTTCCAGTGAATACAAACTCGTGTTTGTACCGCATTTTGCCTCAATAGACTCAGCATTAGACACAGTGTCGTTCTCAGATTCCATTTCCTCGTCAGCACAACTCAGCTGACTGCTTGGTTCTCCCGGGCCAGTGGATTCATCATGGGCCACATTTTCCTGGACGCCACCCTCAGCAGCTGACTGTCGCTGTTCCATCCCCCGCTGTGTAACGGTAGTAGCCTCCGGAAGCACAGCCGCTGATGTCACACAGCGAG
The DNA here is from genome assembly GCA_020510985.1 of Pholidichthys leucotaenia. NCBI lineage: Eukaryota > Metazoa > Chordata > Actinopteri > Cichliformes > Pholidichthyidae > Pholidichthys > Pholidichthys leucotaenia. The sequence goes on from CM035848.1 coordinate 30,391,683, forward strand.
ATTCTGACGCACCATCAGGTCGGTGCTCCGTCCCCTCCTCCGAAGCGGCAGCAGCTGGCGGAGGCACAGCCGCTGACGTCACACAGCGAGATAATTGTGACGCGCCATCAGGTCGGTGCTCCGTCCCCTCCTCCGAAGCGGTAGCCCTGAGAGAGAGAGAGTGAGAGAGAGAAAGGATGATGGAGGGAAGATGGTGAACAAGGAAGTCTTGAGGATTAGCAAGGCAGAAGTGAGGGCAGCTTTGAAGAGGATGAAGAATGGAAAGGTGGTTGGTCCAGATGACATACCTGTGGAGATATGGAGATGTTTAGGAGAGATGCAGTGGATTTTTTAACCAGATTGTTGAGCACAATCTTGGAGAGTGACAGGATGCCTGAGGAGTGGAGAAGAATTGTTTTGGTATCAATTTTCAAGAACAAAGGTGATGCTCAGAGCTGTAGTAACTACAGAGGCATAAAGTTGATTAGCCACACTATGAAGATATGGGAAAGAGTTGTTGAAGCCAGGTTAAGAGGAGAGATGACAATCAGTGAGCAGCAGTATGATTTCATGCCAAGAAAGAGTACTACAAATGCAATGTTTGCTCTAAGAGTGTTGATGGTGAAGTATAGAGAAGGTCAGAAGGAGTTGCACTGTGTCTTTGCGGATCTAGAGAAAGCATATGATAGGGTGCCAAGAGAGGATGTGTGGTGCTGTATGAGAAAGTCAGGAGTGGCAGAGAAGTATGTAAGGGTGGTGCAGGATATGTATGAGGACAGCAAGATGGTGGTGAAGTGCACTGTAGGAGTGACAGATGGGTTCAAGGTGGAGGTGGGATTACATCAGGGATCGACTCTGAGCCCCTTCTTGTTTGCCATGGTGATTGACAGGCTGACAGACGAGGTCAGGCAGGAGTCTCCGTGGACCATGATGTTTGCAGACAACATTGTGATTTGCAGTGAGAGTAGGGCACAGATGGAAGAGAACCTGGAGAGGTGGAGGTATGCTCTGGAGAGAAGAGGAATGAAAGTCAGCAGAAGCAAGACAGAATAGATGAGTGTGAATGAGAGGGAGGCAGGTGCAACGATGAAGATGGAAGGAGTAGCGGTAGCAAAAGAAGATGAGTTTAAATACCTGGGGTCAACCATCCAAAGCAATGGAAAATGCACAAGAGGGGTGAAGAGAGTGCAGGCAGGGTGGAGACTGGTGTTTGGGGTGATTTGTGACAGAAACATAGCAGCAAGAGTGAAGGGGAAGATTTACAAGACGGTAGTGAGACTTGCCATCATGTATGGTTTGGAGATGGTGGCACTGACAAAAAGACAGGGAGAGCTGGAGGTGGCAGAGTTGAAGATGATAAGATTTTCATTGGGAGTGACAAGATTAGAAGTGATTATATCAGAGGGACAGCTCACTTTGAGCAGTTTGGAGACAAAGTGAGAGAGGCAAGGCTGAGAAGGTTTGGACATGTGCAGAGGAGGGATAGTGGATATATTGGACAAAGGATGTTGAAGATGGAGCTGCCAGGCAGGATGAAAAGAGGAGGACCACAGAGAAAATTCATAGATGTAGTGAAGGAGGACATGGACAGGGTTGGTGTTACAGAGGAAGATGAAGGGATAGGGTGAGATGGAGACAGATGAACCTCTGTGGAGACCCCTAAAGGAAGCAGCCAAAAGAGGAAGAAGAAGAAGTGTAGTCTTGACCCCTTTAGGTCATGGACTTGGTCTTGGTAAACTCTGGTCTTGGTGCGGTCTTGACCCTTTATGTCATGGTCTTGTCTTGGTACACTCTGGTTTTCATTTGGTTTTGATTATTCAGTGTTCTTCTCCAGGAGGACAGTCTGGGTCCTACTGTTAACACAGAGACACTGAAGCATCGAGAGATAAAAACCTGAACCCAGCAAACACGGGTTCAGTGAAGTTGGTGTTGTATTTGTAGAGGTGCTTTAGTGAGCCATGGGATACTTCATAGAAGGACAGGGAGCTTGGATAGTGCACATACACTCTTACTGTTAGAGGATGGTGCAGAGGACAGCTCTATTGGTTTGTTATCATGACTAACACGGTAAAGAACGTCATCAGAGCACCACAGACTCCAGGACTGGTTGTTCCTCCCAAACAGTTATCATTCTTGCCACTCCGGGAGATTCTTCTGTAGCTCACTGTTATCTTGACTGCTCCTCTCCACCTCCACCTCCCAGGAAGAGCGATCGGTCAGACCGGGGCAGCCCAGCAGCTGGTGACATGATTCAAATCTCTGAGGAATTGGGGTATGGCTGATTCTCTCCAACTTTTGTAACCATCTTGTTGTTGAAGAGTTTGAGCTTTCTGTGGGCCGTGTTTGGGTCCAGCGTAAGTTCAGAGAAATCTGAGTTAGAAAAGAAGATGCAAACACAGCAGCAGTTTAATCATATAGACCTCATCTGATGGTTTTAGCTGCAGTTTTATGAACACATGGACTGTTAGTGAGTAGTGGTGCAGCCAAGACCACATCAAGACCAGGCCAGAGCACCAAGAACAAGACTTTAAGGGTATGCAAATACAGAGCTCTTGGTCTTGATATGATCAGTGCCTGTCTTTGTCTTGGACTTGACATCTTGATTCCTTAAGTCCTGGTCTTGCTACATTTTGGTCTCAAATTGGTCTTTGTGTGGTCTTGACTACAACACTACTAGAGTGGTTACAGAGGAGAAAACTCTGAAAAGCCACAACCCTGCCACTGTCTTAGTGCATCTTCCTAAACCTCAAAGCAAGGAAAATTGGGGTACACTTCACAGGTATTTCTGCACCATGAAGTCAGATATTTTGCTACAGAAGGTATGATGAACCTCCTGTAACCCAAGATCCCATAGTGGAATTCTGAAAGTAAGAAGTGAGGGAGACTCTGGTTTTGATGAGATCTTGACTACAAGTATAGAATGAAACAAAAGATATCCAACAATAAATATTCCTGAGGAGATTCAGTGTATTCCATTGAATAATAATCTAGAATGTCATGAGATTGTAGGGGTTCGTTTTCTTTTTCAGGGAAGCCAATTTCAGCTAGACGTTGGCAATGTGCAAATGACCTCTATAAGACGTACAGCGGGGAAAATAAGTATTGAACACAACATTTTTCTCATTAAACATTTCTGATGGAGCCATTGACCCAAGATTTTCACCGGATATCAGTAACAACCCAATAATCCACACATACAAAGAAGTCAAGGCAACTGTGTTCATAAAACAAGCCATATTTAATAAAGTGGAATGGCACAGGGAATAAGTATTGAACACACGAAGAAAAAGCGGTGCAAAAAAAGCACAGAAAGCAAGGAAACCAGTTGAAATCTATCAGAATTTAGGAAGCCATCACATCTCCCATCATTTTAGCTGGTTAACTCTTGAGTGATGGCCTTTAAAAAGTTCTGTGAATATCAGATTGTCACACCACAAAGAACTCATGATGGGTAGAAGCAATGAGCTCTCTCAAGACCTTCATGACCTTATTGTTGCAAAACATAATGATGGCATTGGTTACAGGCGCATTTCTAAATTGCTAAATGTTCCAGTGAGCACTGTTGGAGCCACCATTCAGAAGTGGAAACATCATTTTACCATAAACTGGCCACGACAAGGAGCTCCTCGCAAGACTTCTGATAGGAGTCAAAAGAATTATCAGAAGAGTACTCCAAGAGCCAAAGACCACTCGTGGAGAGCTCCAAAAAGACATGGAGTTAGCATGTACTGCTGTTTCAAAGAAAATAAGTAATGCGCTTAACTGACATGGGCTCTACTGTATGCCTGCTCACCTCGCAAGACTCCATTGCTGAAGAAAAAGCCTGTTGGAAGTTTTTTTTTTTTTTTTAAGTTTGCTGTGCAACATTTGGGCAAGCCAGTATAATACTGGGAGAATATAGTCTGGTCAGATGAGACCAAAATTGAACTTTTTGGATGCCACAACACAGCATGTTTGGAGGAGAAATGGCGCTGCACATCAGCCCAAAAACACCATACCAACAGTGAAGTGTGGAGGTGGGAGCATCATGGTGTGGGGTGTTTTTCAGTACACAGTACAGGCCGACTTCATTTAATTGAAGGAAATGAATGGACAAATGTACAGAGACATCCTTGATAAGAACCTGTTGCCATCTGCCAAGATGCTGAAGATGAAATGAGGGTGGACATTTCAGCAAGACAATGATCCCAAACACACAGCCAAGGAAACTCAACTGGATCCAGAGAAGAAAAACTAAGTTGCTAGAATGGCCCAGTCAGTCACTTTACCTGAATCCAAATGAAAATCTAAGGAATGAATTGAAGATCAGAGTTTATAGAAGACACCCACGGAACCTTCCAGATTTGAAGACAGTTTGTGTGGAAGAATGAGCTAAAATCACTCCTGAGCAATGCCTGAGCCTAGTTTCTCCATACATGAGGCATCTGGAAGCTATTATTACCAACAAAGGCTTTTCTACTAAATATTAAATGAATTTCACCAAGCGTGTTCAATACTTATTCCCTGTGTCATTCCACTTTAAATATACTGTAACTTGTTTTGTGAACACAGTTGCCTTGATTTCTTTGTATGGATTACTTGGGTTGTTACTGATATCTGGTGAAAATCTCAGGTCAATGGCTCCATCAGAAATATGTTTGATGAGAAAAATGCTGACGTGTTCAATACTTTAGTTTTTTTACTCATTACTTATTTTCCCCTGCTGTATTCCTGATGTAAATTTGCTGAAGTTGGCCCAACGTATGTGTGCCCTTGAGGTACATCACTCAATTGTGATGGCACCAAAGTGGGAAAAAAAAAAAAAGGAAAACCATGTAGTCAAGTTTTAAAAATGTACTGCTTTGTTTTCAGGAATCAAAGACAACAAACTCACACTGCATCTCTCCAGAGTTCAGGTTCTTCTGTCCACCATCTTTGGTCCTGGAGGAAGAAAAAGTCTGACTGAGCCTTCATAAGCTTCTCCATCAATCATCACAAAGATTCAACAATGAAGACAAAACAGCTGCATTTATGGTTAAAGACGAGCCGACATCTGAACTTCACACAAAACTTTCTTCACAGTAAAGTCGGGCTGGTGTGGACTAACCTGTCTTATCCGTATATAGATAGCTGAAGGCTAATATATTCAGGAACATCTGCAGGTCTTTCTCTAGGATTTCTGTCATAGAGTAGCTAAACCAAGATGATAAGGGATACACATAATTAGTTAAGGCCACCTAAACTTTAAATAATTTTCTCATGTATGTTTGCAAGACCTTTTTTTTTAATTTTTTTTTTTTTTTTTTACAAGACTTACACACTATGACATCCTAGTGGCTGATTTTTTTTGTCTGGTCACATTATCCAGGAAGTGGGACGGTGGAAGTACCCCCATGTGATTTATCTAAACCTGCCTACTGTAAGTGCTACTGTGGAGTTAGCTTACCGTTAAGTTGCGCTGTCAGTGATTGTCAATGTCAATGTGAGCGTTAGCTTAACTGATCATTGATGGTTGGTCTTTTTGGACATTTCCTAGTTCCTCGAGGTTATTTTAGCTTATTTTGCTGTAACATGTTATATACTCTGGCTGAGACCAGCAACAGTTAGCTGCCATTAGCAAAGCTAGCTAACTGAGTCGAGCCTATGACCAAATCACTATGGTGATATATTCATTGGTACTGCACTCACTTTTGTGTAATATTGCTGAAATGTGTTTTGTGTGTGGTATATTTCCATTTTAATGAGGATTTACCCTGCAGGAGGAGGAGCTGGAGGCTGAGGTGATGTGGGCGGTTGGTACTCTGAATCCTCATCTCCTGATGGACAGACAGACAGACAGACATTACCTATGCTGAAAACACCACTGTACCAACAGATTTGTCAGTCTGACATTCCTCCATGGTTGGGGGTGTCGCTGTAGCGTTAGCCAGTAGGTGATTTGAGGAGGAAGTCCAAAAGAGTCCAAGGACAGGATAATAATGAGCTACATTTTACTACATTTTCACAAGTAGCTTTTCATTTTTTACAACATTTATACTTAACTTTTCCCTCTAGTTTCTTAAATTTGCAACTTTTTCCTCATTTTATAAATTTGTGACTTTTTGGTCCATTTCATAAATTTGTGACTTTTTCCCCCGGTTTCTTAAATTTGTCAGTATTTCCACTAGTTTTGTAAATTTGTCACTATTTGCACCAGGTTTTTTTTTTTTTTTTTTTTGTTAATTTGTAATGTTTTCCCCCACTTTCTTCAATTTGTGACTTTCCCCCCCAGTTTCTTGATTTGTTCCCCCAGTTTCGTAAATGTGTGACTTTTCCCCATTTTGTAAATTTGGGGCATTCCCCCTGAGTTTTGTAAATTTACGACTTTTTCAGACCAGTTTTGGAAATTTGCAACTTTCCCCCCATTTCGTAAATTTGTGACTTTTTTTTTTTTTCCACAATATCTTTATTGAACCTTTTTTTTTTTTTTTTAACAAACATGATACAAACAATCAAACACTAACACTAAAGTACTACAAAAAAAAAAAAATGCACTAAAAACACCAACAACCACCAACAAAATCAAGTCTTCAACAATGCTCCTCTGTTTAGTCTAGACAATCCAATAAATTAGTATACATATTATGTTCACCAGTTTGGAATTTACAAGGTCCACACACATCATTCACCTTCTTCTTCAAGAGTTATGTTTAAATTTTTTACATAATCAATAAAAGGTCTCCATATATTCTCAAACACAATTTCCTTTGATTTTAGTATATATGTTATTCTTTCTAATGGAAGGTTTGTTAACATCTGTCTTAACCACTGAGTCACATCTGGTCTATGAGTCTTTTTCCATAATAGTGCAATACATTTTTTGGCATTAAGCAAACTGAGGTCTATGAATGTTCTTTCACTTTTATTAAAATTATGCTTTTCTGGGTACAGACCCAACAAAAACAGTTTAGGATTCAATATGATTTGTTTTGAGATTATTTTTTCAATTGTTACCCTCACCTCTTCCCAAAACATTCTTATTAATCTACATTCCCATAAACAATGAAATAGGGTTCCTTTACTTTCCATGCATTTTGTGCATGTATCTGGTATATTTTTGTTATATCTATTTAACTCCTCCGGTGTAACATACATCCGCATTAACCATTTGAAATGTATCAATTTAAGGCGTGCATTTATTGATTTGGTTTGAGCTTCTGTACAAGCCAATTCCCATTGTTCCTCTGAAATTTCAATTTGCAGATCTTCTTTCCAGTAGTTTAATCTTTTCAGTGAATTTTCACTTGAAGATAGTGTCAATGAGTTATAAAACTCTGAAATAATACCCTTTCTTTTACTATCTTTCATCATCATTTTTTCCAAGGATGAATAAATAGGTCGAGTGAGAGTTTTATTTTGATTTGATCGAATAAAGTTTCTAAGTTGAAGATATTTAAAAAAATGTGTTCTATTGAGATTAAATTTGATCCTCAGCTCTTCAAAAGACATTATGTTGTCTGCACATGGCAAATATAAATCCTGAATCTTTTGTATCCCTTTTAAATTCCATACTTTAAATACAGCGTCCGCTCTCCCTGGTTTAAAATATTGATTACCCCATATTGGACTAAATTGTGACAATAACTGTGGTTCTTTTAAATAGTTTTTAGCTTCACACCATATTTTGATCATATGCTTTACAAATGGATTTTTAACTTGTTTTTGTAATTTTTTTGCCGAATCTGAGTATATGAATATGGGAAGAGGTAAAGGTAAATTGTATGATTCCATTTCAGTCCAGTGAGGGAGATCATTTGATGAAAAATAATATGTCATAGACCTCAGTTGTGCCGACCAATAATACAACATAAAATTTGGACATTTCAGACCTCCACGATCAAATGGTAAATATAATAAAGACAAACGTAATCTAGCCCTCCTGTTGTTCCATATAAATTCCACTAACTTTTTTTTTATTCTTGAGAATAGATCTAAAGGTGGTGATAAGGGAATGTATTGAAATAAATAAAGTATTTTAGGTAAAATATTACTTTTAAGTATATTGATTCTCCCGATCATCGACATTGGTAGTGACATCCATGTCTGAGTTAACTCACTGATATCTGACATTAAGGCTTCATAGTTGACACTGGCGACTGATTCTAGCTTAGGCATAATTTGGATTCCTAAATATTTAAACTGATTTACAACATTGAATTGATTTACCTCAGGGGCTGGGTAATTTCTCTGGGTCTCATTTAGCATTAATATTGAAGATTTAGTTTTATTTATTTTATATCCTGATATTTCCCCAAAATTCTTTATTAAATTCAACAAGGTTGGAATTGATTTTTTTAGATTCGACATAAACAAAATTATATCATCGGCGTACAGGGAGATTTTATGTTCTGTTGGTCCAACTTTAATTCCATATATTTGTGAATGTAAACGTATCGCTATCGCTAAAGGTTCAATTGCCATAGTAAACAGTAAAGGTGAAAGTGGACAGCCTTGTCGACATCCTCTATTGATTTTTATTGGTTTTGAAATATTGTTATTTGTTAGGATTTCTGCTGTAGCATTATTGTATATTATTTGAACCCATTTTATGAAATTATTTCCAAGTCCAAACCTTTGTAGGACTTCAAAAAGAAAGGGCCATTCAACTCTATCAAAGGCCTTTTCGGCGTCCAATGATAGGAGAGCTGTATCCGGTGCTTCTTTATTAAAATAAATAATATTAAATAGTCTTCTTACATTATGGAAGCCTTGTCTACCCTTTATAAAGCCATTCTGATCTCGATTAATAATATTTGGTAAAATTTCTTGTATTCGTCTTGCTAAAATTTTACAGATTATCTTAAGGTCGGCGTTTAATAGGCTTATTGGTCTCATATTTTCACATTTATTAGAGGGCTTACCTGGTTTTGGCAGCAGTATAATTAAGGCATTATTTATGTATGATGGTAAATTATTATTTTGAAATGCTTCTAAAACCATTTCCAAAAAAGGTTTTATTAATTTATTCTTAAATTTTTTATAAAGGTCAACTGGAAGACCATCTGGTCCTGCACTTTTTCCTGATTTCATATTATCAATGGCTAGCCCAACTTCTTCTTGACTAATTTTAGACTCCAATATCTCCCTGTTTTCATTTGGAATACACGGTATAGATAGTTCGTTCAAAAACCCATTTAGTTTTGTTAAATCAGGTTCATTTTTGGTATCATATAATTTTTCATAGTAATCTCTAAAGGCTCTATTAATTTCTAAAGGATCTATAACTACCTGTCCGTTACTTATAATACTGGTAATTGGTGTTTTAATTTCCAATTGTTTAATCTGCCATGCTAATAATTTTCCTGATTTTTCACCTTGTTCATAAAAAGATTGTTTCAATCTTAGAAGACTCGAGGCAGCTCTATTCGCTGATTTTTTGTCGTATTCAGCTCTCAAAATCAGTAATTCATTCTCCAACCTTGGGTCACTTCCTGCATACACTTTTTCCTGAAGATTTTTTATTTTATGTTCCAATTTAGCTCTCTCCTCTCGAGTCTTCTTAGATTTTGATCCTGTATAACTAATAATATGTCCCCTAATAAAAGCTTTGAAAGCCTCCCACTTTACACATGCTGATGTTTGTGTAGTATTGATGTCAAAGAACTCGTCTATCTGTTTTTCTATATACTTGACAAATTCCTCATCCTGAAGCCATTTATGCTGAAATTGCCATCTACCTGATTCCTTTGTCAATTTTTTATCTACATATATTAGACAACAGGGTGCATGATCAGAGATCACGATGTTATCATAAAAGCAGTTTTGAATCTTGGACCTTAATTCTGTGGAAATCAAAAAATAATCAATACGTGAGAATGTCTTGTAGGTACTGGAATAACAAGAATAGGCTTTAACTTGTGGTTTCATTTCTCTCCATATATCTAACAATCTCAATTCTTTCATAAAATGATTAATAGTCATCCTACATCCAATGTGCGTACAATCCAGTCCTGTTGATCTATCCACACCTGGATTCAATGTACAATTAAAATCCCCTGCTATTATATGTTGCCCTGTAAGTGATGATAAGATGAGAAATAAATTAGCAAAGAACTTCTGATCATCTATATTGGGACCATATAAGTTCACAAGATTTATATTTTCTAATAGCAAAGAACCTTGAATGATTACATATCTTCCAAATTTGTCTCCAATTACATTTTTCACTTGAAAAGGAACTGATTTATGTATGAGAGTCATAACTCCCCTGGCTCGGGATGAAAATGAAGAGGTGAATACACTTCCCTGCCATCTACTCCTAATTCTTTTAACATCCTCCTCTATCAGATGAGTTTCTTGTAAAAACACAATTCTTGAACCCATGTCCTTTATTTTATTCATAACTTGTTTAAGTTTTTTTAAATTTTGTAGACCTCTGCAATTCCATGAAGTTAAATTAAGATTAACACTTTGGTCCATGATCAATAGAGAGTTTGGGATTACCTTGCAGTGTAAACATGCTCATACAGAGAAGCAAAAACATGAGTGGTTGAACATTCATCCTACAAACTACACACAAACAAATTTCCCCTTCCCACACTTGTGGCAAACCCCCCAAAATCAAAAGAAAAATTCTGTCTCCCGATATAGCCATCGACCGTTCCACACCCACGGGGAACAGCCTAAGCCACTCCTTCTTCATCCTCCCAATCACCCTAACTCTACTGCTTTTAATGACGTAACATTAACTCTCCTCTGTAGTTTTCCAACTTAACTCCAAAATTTTTAACAACTTTGTACATCAGTTTTTTTTTTGTTTGTTTTGTTTTTGTTTTGTTTTTTTTAATATATAATACAATCTATATTTTGTAAACTTACTATTTACTTCAAGTCAGTCAGATGCCTGTGCAAATGCTTAATTATTCTACCTTATATTTTGTTCATGCTTAGCTCCCACCAGTCTCTTCTTCTTCTTTGGTCTTCTTGATGAACTCCTGCGCCTCCTCTGGGGTCTTGAAGATGTGGGTTCTGCCCTCATACGTGGTCAGCAGTCTCGCAGGATAGATTACACCATGACGAATCCCAAGGTTGCGCAGCTCCTTACGTACGGGATCAAACTGCTTCCTCAATTGCTGGATTCCTGTGGCCAAATCTGGGTAGAACCGCACCTGCTGGTCCTGGTGTTTAATCTCTCCTTTAGCACGTGCAGCGTTGAAGATCTTCATCCTGTCTCTGTTGCTAAGAAACTTCATAATTAAGGTCCTCGGCGGTCCCTTATCTCTCCGTGGGCCAATACGATGTGCTTTTTCCAGAACCACTGCTGATTGCAACTCCTCGCTGCCCAGCACCTCCGGAATCCACTTTTCCAGAAAGGAACATACGTCCCGACCTTCTGATTCCTCTGGAAGACCCACCAGCCTCAAATTATTCTGTCTCGACCGAGATTCCAAATCCAAAATATTATCTTCCAGAGATTTATTTTTTTTTCCAAAGTGCGCACCTTTAATTGAAGACGGGTGACGTCATCTTCAGCACTAGCGAGACGGAGCTCCATCTGCGCCGTTCGTTCTACACAGTCACCCAATTCCTTTCTTATTCCTTCCAACGCTGTCATAATCCCATCAAATCTAGAGGAAAAGTCCGCTCTCATTGAACTCATGGCAGCCATCAGCGCATCTGCGCCATTCCCCGCAGAAATCGCACCGCCGCCAGCCTCCTCCGCCATATATGGAGTTTTGTTTGCTGCGTCACAGACCTGAAAGTCCGTTAATTTGGACTGTTTCGGCGGCTCGCTTTTTCCTTTTCCTGGTTTTCCAGCCTTAGGCTTCGCCGACATATCCTCGCTCAAATGCTGGGATACGTTCTGTCCCAAATGAGAGAGTTATTTGCCGATTTTTTTTCTCCAGGAGCAGAGCAGAGCGAGACACGTCCGTCCTACGTGGCAGCCATAACCGGAAGTCCAATTTGTGACTTTTTGGTCCATTTTGTAAATTTGCGACTTTTTACCCAATTTCATAAATTTGTGACTTTTCCGCCCAGTTTCTTGATTTTGCAACTTGTTCCTCCAGTTTTGTAACTTTACAACTTTTTGGTCCACTTTACAAATTTATGACTTTTCTCCCCATTTCGTAAATTTGCCACTTTTTCCTCATTTTGTAAATTTGCGACTTTTTGGTCCATTTCATAAATTTGAGATTTTGGTCCATTTCGTAAATCTGTGACTTTTTGCCCCATTTTGTAAATTTGCGACTTTTCCACCCAGTTTCTTGATTTTGCAACTTGTTACTCCAGTTTTGTAAACTTACAACTTTTTGGTCTATTTTGAAAATTTATGTCTTTTCTCCTCATTTCGTAAATTTGTGACTTTTTGGTTCATTTGGTAAATTTGCAACTTCCCCCCCCAGTTTCTTTAAATTTGTGACTTTTTCCCCAGAGTTTCATGAATTTGTGAAACTTCCAGTTTCGTAAATTTGAAACATTTAAGATAAGATAAGATAAGCCTTTATTAGTCCTACAACGGGGAAATTCCAGGATTGCAACAGCACAGGGATAGCAACACTCAGAGCAACAATCAGAAGGCAAGAAAAAAAAAAAGCAAGCAAGCAAGAGCAGCTAATATACATATGTACATATTACTATAAATAGATAGACACAGATAGACACAGAGACACACAGTGCGGAGCAATGTAGCGAGATGGAATAGATATATAGATATATAAATATAAACACACCCAGTGCGGAGCATTGTAGCTAGATGGAATAATATGTAGATATATAAACACACAGTGCGGAGCATTGTAGCTAGATAGAATAAATATATAGATATATAAATATAAAGCTAGATGGAATAAATATGTAAATATATAAACACACACAGTGCAGAGTATTGCTGCTAGATGGGATGAAACAGCACAACCGTCTACTTAGTTATCCTACATGGTGTAGAAGAGCTGGAAATAACGAGGCAGTTTTGTATCACAAAAGCAGAGTCTTTAATGAACAACTCTTCTATCTTGTCTCATCATGGTGCAGAGCTTGGCAGAAGGCAAAGAGCAAGAATTCTGCCCAGCTCGCTGGTTAAATACAGGCACACATCCAAGACATGCAAAACACAAGCTGAAATCCCCCGTGATCTAAATCCCCATTAGTCCTGTTAACTCCTCCCTCCGTCTTGGGAGGTGATGGGAAAACCTCTCCTCGCCTAAGGGGGTGAAGGTGTCAAGTCTGTTGCCATGGCGTCCTGTGACGTCATTGGTCTTCACACGGCGGTGAGATTCCTTTGTCCTTTCAGAGGTGTGAAATTCCTTTGCATATGTTGCCCCACACATTTCCACATGCTCCAACGTATGCAGGTATGGAATATATGAGTAATATATACCACAGGCCCCCCAAACAACTAGGAAAGGACACAGAAAGATTCACAGTCTAGGGTAATTACTAAGATATACTATGTGTTACAGCTGTTGTCACAGAAGAAACTTCCAAGCAGCCATGCTCCTAAGAGAGTTCAGTGAAAATATAACAGCATAGTACAGTATAATCATAAGTCAGTCCTAAACTGTTGCGGCACAATTAGCGAAAAATTGCAGAGTGGTGTAATCAGTCCTTGTGCAGTCTGGGTTTCAATCTTCTCCCAAAGCTGCTGTAGGCTGGTTTAGGCGTCCTTCTGGGACCTTGTTGTGAGGACTCTGCAGTGTGGGAAGGAGAGAGATTATCTGTTCCCTGCCTGGGGGCTGAGACTTTTTCCTTGGGGGGTCTACCTCGCCGAGGTGCTCGCGCCAACTGTGCAGGTTCGTCTCTCAACAAGAAGGCAGGTTTGAGTCTGTCAATGCTGACCGTTTCATTTCTATCCCCATAATCAAGCACAAAGTGTTTGTCACCATTTTCCAGCACTCTGAACGGGCCATCGTATACTGGGCGTAACGTTGGTTTAAGGGCTTCATGCTTAACAAAAACAAACTCGGCGTTTTTTAAAGTTTGAGGAACAAAAACTCGCGGAAAGGAGTGATGAGCTGGACCGTGTAGAGAGTCCGGTCTGTTACTGCCTAAAAACCTTGGGACTGGGAGGTGCCCTGGTTCCGGGTTTTCTGGTAAAAATTCACCTGGTAGTCTAATAGGCTGAGCAAAGACTAATTCTGCAGGGGAAGCGTCTAAATCCTCTTTAGGTGCCGCACGCAACCCCAATAAAACCCAGGGAAGTTTATTTACCCAATTTGTGTCCGTTAATGAGGCTCTGAGGGCGGCCTTTAAGGACCTGTGAAAACGCTCGCATAACCCATTAGCCTGAGGGTGATAAGCAGTGGTACGGTGAATTGTTGCCCCTAAACTGTTGGACATGGCTGACCAGAGCTCCGAGACAAATTGAGGCCCCCTATCTGACGTGATATCTGATGGGACGCCGAAACGTGCCACCCAATTTGTTAGAAAAACGCGAGCGACTTCCTCCGCTGTAGTTGCCGCTAGAGGGACTGCCTCTGGCCAGCGTGTGGTGCGGTCTATCATTGTTAGCAGGTGTGTGAAACCCTGGGAGGAAGGCAGCGGCCCCACGAGGTCGACATGAATGTGGTCGAACCTTCTAGCAGGGATGGGAAAAGGCTCCAGAGGGGCTTTTGTGTGTTTGTGTACTTTGGCGCGCTGACAAGGAATGCAAGTTTTTGCCCATTCTTTTACGTTTTTGCGCAGGCCTGGCCACTCAAACTTTTCGGCAACCATTTTGACCGAGGCGCGCACACCTGGGTGCGCGAGGGAGTGAATTGCGTCGAAAATACGGCGGCGCCAAGCAGCCGGTACTAACGGGCGAGGTCGGCCGGTTGAAACATCGCATATTAGGGGGGGGCACACCGTCGCGCAACCCTTTTTCCTCCAGCCTTAACCCTGTTGGTCCAGACAGGAGCGCGCGCACGTCCGCATCACTACCTTGTTCTTCCGCCGTGGCTGCATAATCTATCCCTTCATGGATAGGTGCTGCATATGTGTTTGCGTTAGAGAAAAGCTCAGCTGCTGAAGCAGTGTAATCTGTCTCCTCGTGCTCTGGCGGTGCCACAGCACGAGAGAGACAGTCCGCTACTATGTTAAGTTTGCCCGCTACATGTTGAATGTCTGTGGTGAACTCTGAAATCGCAGCTAGCTGTCTTTGTTGTCTGCCCGACCAAGGTTCTGAAATTTTAGCCATAGCAAAAGTGAGCGGTTTATGGTCCACAAAAGCCGTGAAACTCCGCCCTTCTAACCAAAACTGGAAGTGGCGGATGGATAAATGGAGCGCCAGCAGCTCCCTGTCAAAAGTGCTGTACTTGCGTTCCGTCGGGTTTAGCGATTTGCTAAAAAATGCTAAAGGTTGCCAGACCCCCTTGACAAGTTGTTCTACAACTGCCCCTATGGCCAAGTCTGAAGCATCTGTGGTTAGAGCAATGCGGGCCGAGGGATCTGGATGGACTAACATTGTGGCGTTAGCTAGGGCGTTTTTAACTTCCGCAAAAGCGCGTTCGCGTTCTGGGGTCCATTCGACCGCGTTGGAAGCTCTCTTTTTTTTGAGCGCGTCATACAGGGGCTGCATGAGCTGAGCTGCATGAGGGAGGAAACGGTTGTAAAAATTAACCATCCCCAAAAATTCCTGTAGCGATTTGACCGTTTGGGGCCGTGGAAAACCTTCTATCGCATGAATTTTGTCTGGAAGCGGAACTGCCCCTTTCGGGGAGACTCTGTGTCCCAAAAAATCAATTTGCGATACGCCGAATTTGCATTTGGCTGGATTAATTATTAATCCGTGCTCTTCTAGCCTCTGAAAAACGGCAGTGAGATGCTGCTCGTGCTCTTCCTCCGATGAGCTGGCTACCAGCATGTCGTCGAGGTAGACGAAAACAAAGGGGAGGTCGCGTAAGACTGCGTCCATCATACGCTGAAAAGTCTGAGCAGCACCTTTGAGGCCGAAAGGCATTCGCAGGAATTCAAAAAGGCCGAAAGGGGTTATAACCGCTGTTTTAGGAATGTCTTCAGCTCGGACTGGAACTTGGTGATAACCGCGGACTAAGTCTATTTTTGAAAAAATGCGCGCACCCGCTAAATGTAGTGAAAAGTCCTGTATGTGAGGAATGGGGTAGCGGTCATGCGCTGTAGCGTTGTTTAATCTGCGGTAATCTCCGCACGGTCTCCAAGAACCGTCGGATTTCGGAACCATGTGAAGTGGTGAAGCCCAAGGGCTCTTTGAACGTCGGACAATGCCTAATTTTTCAAGAGCTGCAAATTCGTCCCTTGCTATGTTGAGCTTGGCCGCGTCTAAGCGGCGAGCTTTGGCAAAAACGGGAGGTCCCGTTGTTGGAATGAAGTGTTTAACCCCGTGTTTGGCTACAGTGGCTGAGAATTTGGGGGTTGTGAGTGCTGGAAATTGGGTGAGGAGTTGCTCAAACTTACCTCCTGCCGTGGTGACGTTGGCCTGCACAGGTGGTGGAGAGACTCGAGCTGAGCAAGGAATAGAAGCAAAAGACAGTGCATTAACCAGGCGCCTATTTGCTAGATCAACTAATAACCCTTGTGCACACAGAAAATCTGCGCCTAACAAGTTAAAACTCACCGCCGCTACAACAAATGTCCATCTGTAGCTGCAGCCGTGAATGAGGAGATGCAGGCTCTTTTCCCCGAACGTGTCGATGTCAGAACCGTTGGCTGCCACTGCTCCATTGCCCTGGGTGCCCATGGCTCGATCTGCGTGGGAGGGCATGACGAAACTCAGCTGGGCTCCTGTGTCGATGAGGAACTGCTTGCCTGTGTGTCCATCCGTCACGTATAACAGCTTATTTTTCTCGCCGAGAACCGCTGCCGTTAACGGCCCTCGGCTTTGGCGTTTCCCGACATCGTAAACTTGCAGGGGGGGAACACATTTCCGGGCTTTCTCGGCAAAGCGGTGGTGATAATAACAGACGTCATTCTGTTTGTTGCGCTTGGGCCGCGCTGCTGTCACCGTGGGTTGAGCCTGCTCCGTGGTTTGTGACTCTCCAAGGTTTGAGGCGTCAGTTTTGAGGTCTGTGGATGCCGCTGTGGGTGTCCAATCTCTGCAGGTGTTGACGAGTCGATAAGCCTCGTTGGCCAGCGTGCGGAAGTCCTGATGATTGTTGCACTTCATACCGGCGAGTGTTCCTCTCATGTGTGGTGGTAGCGTGCTGAGGAAAATAAATTGAAAAAGGAAATTATCATTGTCCTCCTCCTTGAGCTGCAGTAAATCCTCCATGAGGGTCTTTGGATTGCCCCCTCTGTGGCCGTAGACTGCCAGGATTTTTTCGGCTCTTTCTTCCGCCGACGGGACGTAATTCGCCACGATGGTCGCCTTGAGTGTCTCATACTTGTCCCGGGCCGGTGGTCGCTGGATCAAGCTTCGCACACACCTCGAAGTGGCGGAGTCGAGTTTGGAGACGATATGGTAGAACTTAGTATCGTCTGCCGTGATGCCCGCCAGTATGAACTGGGCTTTGGCTTGGAGAAACCAAGAGGCCGGGTCTTCTCGCCAGAAATCTGGCAGTTTAACAGCGACGGCGTTTGTGCACATCATCACTGTTGTGCCCGCCGGGTGAGAGTGCCTTGCCTCGGCTCTCACGGCGGTGCTGGAGCTCGGTTGAGCTCTCTCGGTACCCTCTGCCGGGGGGAACAGCTGTCTGCTTGTTCCCTCGTCTGCGTTGTCGCTGGCGTAAGTCAGATTCGCCGCGGATGAGTCGCTTGAAGAACGCCTCAGGTCCATACTCGCGTCAAGGTCACCAGTGTAGAAGAGCTGGAAATAACGAGGCGGTTTTGTATCACAAAAGCAGAGTCTTTAATGAACAACTCTTCTATCTTGTCTCATCATGGTGCAGAGCTTGGCAGAAGGCAAAGAGCAAGAATTCTGCCCAGCTCGCTGGTTAAATACAGGCACACATCCAAGACATGCAAAACACAAGCTGAAATCCCCCGTGATCTAAATTCCCATTAGTCCTGTTAACTCCTCCCTCCATCTTGGGAGGTGATGGGAAAACCTCTCCTCGCCTAAGGGGGTGAAGGTGTCAAGTCTGTTGCCATGGCGTCCTGTGACGTCATTGGTCTTCACACGGCGGTGAGATTCCTTTGTCCTTTCAGAGGTGTGAAATTCCTTTGCATATGTTGCCCCACACATTTCCACATGCTCCAACGTATGCAGGTATGGAATATATGAGTAATATACAGTATACCACACATGGTATGATTATGTACCCATACATATTCTCACCCTCCATAGCGACCGGTATAGCGACCGGTATTTTCCTAGTTGTATGCCGGAGGGGACCATTGTGTAAGTCTATTGCATCTTTTGCATTCAAAAAACTATTAGTTTGTTACGTCTTTTTGCTATCTCTGCGAGCAGCCCTGCTTAGGTTGTACAGTCTGACAGCCGTTGGTAGGAAGGACCTGCGAAACCTCTCGGTTGTGCACCTGGGATGATGTAGTCTGCTGCTAAATGAGCTCCTCAGTGCATTCAGTATGTCCTGCATAGGGTGGATCTCGGACTCCAGCAGAGATGACAGTTTAGCCACCGTCCTTCTCTCTCCTATCTCCTCCACTGGGTCAAGGCGTTGCCCCAGGACAGAGCTAGCTTTCTTGATCAGTTTGTTCAGTCTCTTCCTATCGGCTGCAGTAATGCCACTGCCCCAGCAGACCACTCCAAAAGTGATGGCTGATGCCACCACCGTGTCATAGAATGTCTTCAGCAGCGCCCCTTGTACACCAAAAGACCTGAGTCTCCTCAGTAGGAACAGCCTGCGCTGTCCCTTCTTGTAGAGTGCGTCAGTATTGTGTGACCAGTCTAGTTTATTGTTCAGATGAACACCCAGGTACTTGTAGGATGTCACCATCTCAATGTCTGTTCCCTGTATATTTACTGGTGCTGTGAGGGGTTGTCCATGCCTGCGGCAGTCCACCACCAGCTCCTTAGTTTTCCTCGCGTTGATCTGGAGGCAGTTCCGATGGCACCAGTCCACGAAGTCCTGGATAAGCCCTCTGTACTCAGCTTCATCTCCATTGGAGATGAGGCCAACGATCGCAGAGTCATCAGAGAACTTCTGTAGATGGCAGTGTGTTGTGTTGTGTGAGAAGTCCGCAGTATAAAGAGTGAACAGGAAGGGAGCCAACACCGTTCCCTGGGGGGCCCCCGTGCTACCAATGATCGTGTCGGACACACAGTCCCGGGTTCTCACAAACTGAGGCCGGTTTGTGAGGTAGTCCAGGATCCATGATGACAGGTGCTGGTCCACCCCTGCGCGCAGCAGCTTGTCCTACAGGATCATCGGTTGGATGGTGTTGAAAGCACTGGAGAAGTCAAAGAACATGATCCTCACCACATTCCCGGGCTTCTCCAGGTGGGACAGAGAACGGTGAAGGAGGAAGATCACCGCATCCTCCACCCCAATGCCATGCTGGTAGGCGAACTGGAGTGGATCCATCGCTGGTTCCACCAGGGGGCGGAGGTGAGCAAGGAGCAGTCTCTCCAGGGTCTTCATCAAGTAGGACGTCAAGGTCACCGGTCTGTAGCTGTTCAGGTCTTTGGGGTGGGAAGTTTTTGGTACAGGTACCACACAAGATGTTTTCCACAGCTGTGGTACCCTCCCCAGCTTCAGGCTCAGGTTGAAGATGTACGTCACAATCCCACACAGCTGGTCTGCACAGGACTTGAGGAGCTTTGCACTGATGCCGTCCGGTCCCGACGCCTTCCTCGCCTTGATCTTCCTCAGCTCCGTCCTCACCTGGGTCCTGGTCAGGGTCAGGATGGGGGGCTGTGTGTTGGGAGTGGGGGTGTGTTGGTGGAGTGGGGAGTGGGCAGCAGGACTTGATGTCTTAAGAGGCAGCAGTGGTTGTTGTGCAGTCAGGGGGGAGGGCGGTTGGTCAAACCTATTGAAAAACAGATTCAGATTGTTCGCCCACTCCCTGCCCCCCCGTGACCTGGGGGGAGGTATTCTGGAGCCCAGAGATGGTTTTGAGGTTTCTCCAGACCCCGCTTATGTCGCTCTGTTGCAGCTTGTCCTCCATCTTCTTCCTGAAGCTGTTCTTGCCTTCTCTGATCTTTCTCCTCAGCTCCCTCTGTACGGACTTCAGCATCTCCCTGTTCCCCGACCTGAAGATCCTCTTCTTCTCTCTCAGAAGTGTTTTTATCTCAGGGTTGATCCAGGGTTTGTTGTTTGAGCAACACCGTATGGTCTTGGTGGGAACGGATTTGTCCACATAGAAGGTGAGGTAGCCCGTGAAGGTGTGATTGAGGCCATCGATGTCCTCACCATGTGGATCGCAGAGCTGCTTCCAGGCAGTGGTTTCAAAACAGCCCTTTAGAGTGTCCATTGCCTCCTCAGACCATAACTTCACGGTGCGCATGGCCGGAGGTTGTCTGTGCACTAAGGGTTTGTACACCGGCCGGAGATGAACCAAGTTGTGATCCGATCTCCCGAGTGGGGGGAGTTGTGATGAGGTGTATGCCTCCTTAGTGTTTGCGTAGAATAAGTCTAGTGTTTTATTGTCTCTAGTGTGGCATGTGACATACTGGGTAAACGTGGGTAGAATGGGAGACAGTGAAACATGGTTGAAATCGCCTGAGATGAGGAGAAGAGCATCTGGGTGTTCTGTCTGCAGCCTGCTGGTTACTGAATGGATGACGTCACGCGCTGTCCCAGCGTTCGCCGTCGGATTTGCATAAACAACATTGCAGATCACGTGTGAGTATTCTCTCGGGAGATATGTAGGCCGCATGCTAACAGCTAGCAACTCAATGTCTTTGCTGCAGTGTCGTTGTTTAACAGTGATATGTCCCGGTCTGCACCAGTTGTTGTTAACATACATTATCACTCCACCGCCCCTTGCTTTGCCACTGTCTGGTGTTCGGTCTGCCCGTATCATGTGGAAACCCTCCAGCTCAATGTTAGCATCTGCTGCTAGTTCAGTTAGCCACGTCTCAGAAAACAAAAGGAGAGAGCATTCCCGGTATGTGCTATTGTAACGGCAGATAGCCGCTAGCTCATCTACCTTTCCCAGTAACGACCGTACATTTCCCATGACAATAGATGGAAGGGAGGGTCTGTACCTTATATTTTTTGTCCTCCGCCTTACTCCAGCCCGGCAGCCGCGGCGTTTTCGCCTCAGTTCTCTCGGTATGTCGAGTTTTTCCAATAGCACCGGGTGGCGGTTGAATGCTAGCAGCTCCTCCCTGCTGTATCGTATCCTGCTATAAACAGTGGCTCCGTCCGCCGGCTCAGGAGACATTTGGGACGATCTGTGTGTCCGTGATATATTTTCCCCTCATTTTGTAAATTTGCAACTTTTACCCCAGTTTCATAAATTTGCAATTTTTCCGCTTGAATTTGTTTTTACCCCATCTTATAAATTTGTGACTTTTTAATAAATTTAACTAAAATATTACTTTAAATTTTACTAACCTTGAACATTGGCAATACACCGACATCTAGCCAATGTCTTGCCAATGTTCAAGCAACCTCTATAGGTCGTATTCCCCACGTAAATTTGGCACGTCGGGCCAATGTTGTACAGAAATCTTTCTCCTGCATATGTACACGACAATAAACACCACCCTCTGGTAGTGGTTTGATATTCCATCTCCTCCACAGAGGAGAAAACTTTTCACTTCTGGGCCGAGTCTGAGATGGCGAAGGTCATCTGCGATCTTCTGAACCATCTTTACCATCTCTCACATCCCCTGATAGACAAAGACAGAGTCAACGTTAGATCAATGAGATGGATTCTCTATGACCTAAAACCACTGCAGTACCACAGTCACTTCCTGTTTCCTCCTCCTCCTCTGACCAACCTTCTAGTTTGGATAACTTCTGTACCAGGTCAAGCCTATTGATATTGTTCAGGACCTTCTTAGTTACCTCTACAGCTCTTTGAAGACTGTAGGTCTGCACCATCAGGTCCACAATGTCATGTCTCTTCGCATTCTCCAGTTTAGAAAATGGTATGTCCTGAAGGTCTGGTAATATACCTACTTGCCTCAAATGCCAACTAAATCTGTCAACCTCCTTTTCTCCCAACCTGTCCATAATGTGTAAGAGGTCTTTTACTGTCATCTTTGCTGCCTGTTGAAAAAAAACAAAAAAACAACTGTCAGTCATGTTCTATTTATCAGTTTCATGTCATGAGCAGGAACAGGATATAGTTTGGGGAATGTGGGACCAAAATCAGTCCAGTATAACTACTGTTATCTGTTGTTGTTAATGTTTTAATATTCTGTTTGGTGTTGTAGTCCAGACCACACCAAGACCAGGCTGAGACCAGGATGTACCAAGACAAGGCATACCAAGGTTTTAGGGATCAAAACCACTTTGATACCCATCTTAGCTTGGTCTGGTGTGGTCTTGACTACAACACTAGTCCTAAGTGGGCAATGTCTGCGTTGAAGAGTCACACTACCCCATTTCCATTTGTGAGTTTTTTCCCTGTTTTGTAAATTTGCGGCCCCCCCACCCCCGCCCCCCAATTTGGTAAATTTGCAGCTTTTGCCCGCAGTTTTGTATGTTTGTGACTTTTTCCCCAGTTTTGTAAATTTGTAACTTTTTCCCCAGTTTTGTACATTTGTGACTTTTCCTTCCAGTTTCATAGATTTGCGACTTCCCCCCCCCCCCCCCCCACAATATCTCCGACTGCCTGTAACCAATCAAAAGCCAACAGGAAGTGCCAAACAACTTCCAGAAAAAGAGCATAGAGAACATATAAAGCTGCAGTGACTGTGGTGGGGAATGGTCAGCTTGACTATACTGCATATTCCCAATGCAGGGAAACACAACTGCAATGTTTCTCATAAAAGTGCAACTTCTTTTCTTGTAAAATTACAACTTTTTTCCTCATAAATTTGAACTTTTTTTTTAAAACCTTTTTCTTGTAAATTTTAAACTTTCTTCTCTTAAATTGTGACATTTTTGCAAAATTTCAACCTATAATTGTAAAACTGCAACTTTTTTCCTCAAACATTTGCCACTTTTCCTGTAAATTTTAATTTTTTTGCTTGGAAATTTTATACTTTTCCCTCATAAATTTGCAACTTTTCTTATAAAATTTCATCTCTCTTCCTGTAAATTTTCAACTTTTCCTGTAAATTTGCAACTTCTCATAAAGCTGCATTTTTTTCTGATAAAATCAAAAAAATTTTGTAAACATGCAACTTTTATCTCATGAATTTGCAACTTTTATCATAAAATTTTTCTGCTGTAAATTTTCAGATTTTTTGCTGTAAATTTGCAACTTCCTGTATATTTACAACTTCTCTCATAATTATGACATTTTTGCAAAATTTCAACTTTTATCATAAAATTGCAACTTTTTTCTTCAAAAATCTGCTATTTTTTTCTCACAAATTTTCAGCTTTTTTCCCTCAAAATTACAACTTTTTTCTCTCCATGATTTTTTTTTTTTTAAATTTCAAATTTATCATAAGATTGCAACTTTTTTCCTGTAAATTTACATGAGCACTTGGATACTGGTTAAATTTTTACTCTATGTAATTAAATTCCAATTTCCAACTTTTTTTTATTTTAAATTGGCATCCTTTACCTTTATTCTTGCAAATTTGTAACTGATTTATAGTTCTGCATTTGTACGTCTGTCGTATCCCCATGCGCTTTTACGCAGCGCACGGAGAATAAAAGACTAAACCCAGACGCAGAGGAAGGTTAGTGCATATTTAATAAAAAATTAGTGAATACAGTCCAACAAACAAATAGATAAATGGCACCAGGAGTATGAGGAAAAACTGCAAGGACACTCAACGGCACATTGGTGAGTACTAATAGGAGAAAAACAGTCCCAAGGCGCAAGCAGACGGAACTGCGGTGTAGGAACGAATAAATGAGCCCAGGAGAACTCTCCAGGCGTGACTGGAAGGCAGGGGCAAAGCATACAGTACTCACGGGGGCTGGAGCAGTCCGAATGAATTAGTCCAAGTACAGTCCACGGTGAAGAACAGAAACAGGAACAGAAAAGAAGACTAATGACCTGCTGAGTGATGCAGTACCAAATAGCGGGCAGGGCATCTAGTCAAGCAGCCACAGTCAGGGTAATCCAAACGACAGACGCTGAGCGTACAATAATTCTGCAATCACTACTGGCCGGGAAGAGCTTAAGTAGCCAGACTCTAATGGCCAGAGTGATTGCCGGTGTGAAGGTGCGTGGGAGTGAACCTGAGCGGGGAGAGGCAGATAATAACAGACTGGGATCACCTGTCAGTAGCAGGCAGGAGAGGGAGGTGTGGCCACTAGAAATAAATAATATAAAAACCAACACAGACTGTGGGATAATAACAAATGACACAAACAATGACCCATGAGCAAATCGTAACTGAGGAGCATCAAAAATACAGCAGAACAGACTGAACAATGAAACCCAATATGGAACTCAAAAGGATACAAGAAACACAATTAACCAAGAACAGAAAGATGCCATGAAACCAAGCCCAGCCCGCTTCATGACGTCATGCTAAATTTGTAAATATCAACCGTTCCACTTGTTAAAAAATCCAGAATCACCTGCTGAGCATAAGTATAGGGTTAGTTTGTCAGTGGTGACCTGTTAGAGTCCAGCTGCGGTCACAGAGATGCTCCTCACTCACTGCTGCTGCACACAGACGCAGACAACAGAAACAAGAGATGCTTATCACACAGTAAATCTGACTTCTGTGGAACTGATCATCATCCCATCACACCGGTCACACTGGTTTGGTTTCACTCAGGAATGATTATGAGAAAACACACATCTGTCATTGACACAGCACTGTCAACAGAAAAAATGTCACTAATTTACAAGGAAAAAAGTCCTACATTTACCAGAAAAAGTCACAAATTAAAAAGGAAAAAAAATGTGCTAATTTACAGTGGTGTGAAAAAGTGTTTGCCCCCTTCCTGATTTCTCATTTTTTTGTATGTTGGTCACACTTAAGTGTTTCAGATCATCAAACAAATTTAAATATTACACAAAGATAACACAAGTAAACACAAAATGCAGTTTTTAAATGAAGGTGTTTATTATTAAGGGAAAAAAAATCCAAACCTACATGGCCCTGTGTTGCCCCCTAAACCTAATAACTGGCTGGCCCACCCTTAGCAGCAACAACTGCAATAAAGTGTTTATGATAACTGGCAATGAGTCTTTTACAGCGCTGTGGAGGAATTTTGGCCCACTCATCTTTGCAGAATTGTTGTAATTCAGCCACATTGGAGGGTTTTCGATCATGAACCGCCTTTTTAAGGTCATGCCACAGCATTTTAATTGGATTCAGATCAGGACTTTGACTAGGCCACTCCAAAGTCTTCATTTTGTTTTTCTTAAGCCATTCAGAGGTGCACTTGCTGGTGTGTTTTGGATCATTGTCCTGCTGCAGAACCCAAGTGCGCTTCAGCTTGAGGTCACAGATGGCTGGACATTCTCCTTCAGGATTTTTTGGTAGACAGCAGAATTCATGGTTCCATTTACCACAGCAAGTTTTCCAGGTCCTGAAGCTGCAAAACAGCCCCAGACCATCACACTACCACCACCATATTTTACTGTTGGTACGATGTTCCTTTTCTGAAATGCTGTGTTACTTTTGCGCCAGATGTAATGGTACACACACCTTCCAAAACGTTCAGCTTTTGTCTCGTCAGTCCACAGAATATTTTCCCAAAAGTCTTGGGCATCATCAGGATGTTTTCTGGCAAAACTGAAATAAGCCTTTATGTTCTTTTTGCTCAGCAGTGGTTTTCGTCTTGGAACTCTGCCATGCAGGCCATTTTTACCCAGTCTCTTTCTCATGGTGAAGTCATGAACACTGACCTTAACTGAGGCAAGTGAGGCCTGAAGTTCTTTTGATGTGGTTGTGCGGTCTTTTGTGACCTCTTGGATGAGTTGTCGCTGCCCTCTTGGGGTAATTTTGGTTGGCCGGCCACTCCTGGGAAGGTTCACCACTGTTCCTTGTTTTTGTCCATTTGTGGATAATGGCTCTCACTGTGGTTTACTGGAGTCCCAAAGCTTTAGAAATGGCTTTATAACTTTTTCCAGACTGACAGATCTCAATTACTTTGTTTCTCATTTGTTCCTGAATTTCTTTGGATCGCAGCATGATGTCTAGCTTTTGAGGAACCTTTGGTCTACTTCACTTTGTCAGGCAGGTCCTATTTTAAGTGATTTCTTGATTGAGAACAGGTGTGGCAGTAATCGTGCCTGGGTGTGGCTAGAGAAATTGAACTCGGCTTTCCAAAGATGTGATAAACCACACTTAATTTATGTTTTAACGGGGGGGGGGGGGGGGGATCACTTTTTCCACACAGGGCCATGTAGGTTAGGATTTTTTTTTACCCTTAATAATAAACACCTTCATTTAAAAACTGCGTTTTGTGTTTACTTGTGTTATCTTTGTGTAATATTTAAATTTGTTTGATGATCTGAAACATTTAAGTGTGACAAACATACAAAAGAATGAGAAATCAGGAAGGGGGCAAACACTTTTTCACACCACTGTATAAAAAAAGATGAAAAAAAAAATCCCTAATTTATAAACACTATTGATGGTGACTGATGATGTTAATATTGCTGAAAAGTGGAAATGTCAATATGAAGCTATTTTCAACTCAGTCAAGAATGTTTCAATGAAGGATTCTGTTATGCACGATATTCGCCTGTATAATGACATGTTTGATACCTCCGATATTTCTGCTGTTACTCCTGTTGAAGTTGCTTCACTGATCAAAGTTCTCAAGAAAGGCAAATCAGCTGGCCCTGACTGTCTCACCAGTGAATGCCTCATCAATGCTGATTTCAATTTGTGTATTCTGTTATCACTGTGTTTTAACTGTATGTTTGTTCATGGTTACATGCCAGATATGTTGATGGACTCTGTTATTATTTCCTTGGTGAAAAACAAGTGTGCCAGTCTGTCTGATATGAACAACTACAGACCTATAGCTATTGCAAATGTTATATCTAAATTGTTAGAGGGTTTAATTCTGAACAGAATTGAGGATTATCTGTGGACAAACGACAATCAGTTTGGTTTCAAGTCAGCCCATTCAACTGACAAGGCTGTTTACCTACTCCATGAATTTGTTGACTACTTCAGAAGCCAATCCACTAGTGTCTATGCTACGTTTTTAGATGCTAGCAAAGCTTTTGGCAGGATTAACCACTGGTGTTTGTTTAGAAAACTGATCGATCGAGGTATTCCTATTTACATTGTTAGCATCCTGTTATACTGGTACAGAAGGCAGTCTATGGTTGTTAGGTGGGGCAATGTTACCTCATCCAAATTTCATGTGACCAATGGTGTTAAACAAGGTGGTATACTGTCACCCTTGTTGTTTAATGTCTGTGTTGATGATCTCAGTGTACTGTTGAACAATACTAATGTGGGCGGCTCCATTAACGGTGCACTGTTAAATCACATTTTCTATGCTGATGACCTCTGTTTGTTAAGTTTGTCTACTGCAGCGATGCAACATCTCCTTTCGGAATGTGAAAAATTTGGTGAAAAAAATGACATCTTGTTCAATTGTACTAAATCTATGTGTATGGTTTTCAAACCGAAGGGTGTCAATACTTCGAATCCTGTTATGCCACTTTGTGGTAATAGCTTGAACTTTGTTGAAAAAGTCAAATACCTAGGTGTGTGGATTGAATCTGATAAGACCAATGTTGATTGTAACAGGCAACTCAGGAAACTCTATGCTCAAACAAATTTACTGTTGCGAAATTTCCATAGATGTTCCCCTGATGTTAAATGTATGTTGTTCAAGACCTTCTGTACCTCAATGTATTGCTCGCCTTTATGGTTTAATAGCAATGTTGCTGTTAGGAACAAAATCCGCATTGCATATAATAACTCCCTAAGAAGGTTGTTAGATGTACCACGAAGGTCGAGTGCAAGCAAGATGTTTGTGTCCTTGAACATTCCGTCTTTTGGCGAGTTGATACGAAAGAATGTTTACAGTTTTATGAGAAGGTTGCTGGCATGTAACAATCATCTTATATTAGCAATTGTCAACTCGTCACTCACACTTCACTCCAGCACTTGGAAGTGGTGGCGTTCCATTTTATACTGAGTCCAATATTGTATGTTATTGTTGTTACAAGAGCGCCGAGTGACTGCTGATCTGTATATACTTTTATTTATTTATTTTCTACTCGTTTTAGTTCTGCATTTAATATGAACCCTGAGTTTGAAATAAACGTTTGAATTTGAATTAAAAAAAAGTTGCAAATTTACAAGAAAAAAAAAGGCAAATTTAGAAGTCACAGATTAATATGGAAAAAGCTGCATATTTATGAGAAAAAGTTAGTTAAGTTTATTTCATCTTTTCAGAAAAATAAACCAGCAACTTAAAAACAAAGCTAACAAAATATCCATAACTGAAAGAATGAAAGGGAGCAGAAAGAAGAAAAAAAAATCTTATAACGTCTGCCCCTTTATCACACATAGACTATTATTCTATATTAACAATACAAAAATTTAAGGAGATAGAAATTTACAAGAAAAAGTCCTAAATTTAACAGAAAAAGTCACAAATTAATCAGGAAAATGTGCTAATTTATATAAAAAAAGATGGAAAAAAAATCCCAAATTTATAAGAAAAAAGTTGCAAATTTACAAGAAAAAACAGGAAATTTAGAAGCCCCAAATTAATATGAAAAAGCTGTGTATTTATGAGGAAAAAGTCACAATTTTACATGAAAAAAGTCCTAAATTTAACAGAAAAAGTCACAAATTAATAAGGAAAAAAAATGTGCTAATTTATTTAATAAAAAGATGGAAAAAATCATAAATTTATAAGAAAAAAAAGGTCCAAAAACTTCCAAGAAAAAAATTAGCAAATTTACAACAAAAAAGTTGCAAATCTATGAAGAAAAAAAGTCCCAATTCCAAGTAAAAGGTCACAAATGAATCCAAAAAAGTTTCAAATTTACAAGAAACCCCCCCAGCAAATTTATATGAAAAAGCTGCATATTTATGAGTCAAAAGTCACAAATTTACATGAAAAAAAAAATCTGCAGTTTAAGATAAAAACCTCCTAACTTTATGACAGTAACGTGGTTACTCAGTACTCAAGTAATGTTTGTGATAATCTTTGGTTATATTCTAGTAATTCAGTGTGTTCAATCACATTCACATCAGTGTGCGAATGTGTGTGTGAATGGGTGGTGTTATGGCCACTTGGATCCTATAGGGGGTGCTGTGCCATAGTTTGACGATGGTGAGTGATTGCCAAGTGGGTGAGCGGTGACCTCAGCAGAGAGGCCATTCCACTTGGGTTGCTCCATCCCATCACTGGGGGTTGGAGACCGGGCCTCGCACCTCTTTACCCCTCTAACCATTGTTTGTGCTTTTTCCCCCACAGGCGATCCTCTGCCCTAGCTTGGTTTGGTTGTGTTTGGTTAAGTTAATTAGGTTTTGCACTACTCAGCACCACTACATCATATTTTACATTCACTCACTCCCTACACTAATGATGCTACTGATGGAATACTTAGATACTGTAAATACTTCAGTTATGCTTTTTCCTTAATTTGGTCTAATTTGGTTTAATAAAGTTATGTTTAACTCCATCTCCACTTGGTGCGTACTTTTGTTTGTTGTTGCCCTTGAGCCAGGTCATAACAAATGGGGGCTCGTCTATTAACTGCAAAATAAACTAGAAAAGCACTCAGAGAGCGCAGACCTCCGCCAAGCGCCACAGTTCCCCCCATACAGTGTTTAACCATGCACAAATAAAAATATTGAAAAAATATTGAATATTGATGGAGCACCACCAAAATCTAATCATCTGTAGGATACCCCATTTCTGACAATCTCTGAAAATTTCATGAAAATCCGTGCATAACTTTTTGAGTTATCTTGCTAACAAACAAACAGACAGACAGACAAACCAACGCTGATGAAAACATAACCTCCTTGGCGGAGGTAAAAATGCCAAATACCTTGGCTCGTATATAATGGACTCTCAAAAGGATATGAAGTCTCGTAAAGCTCTAGCATGGGCAGCGTGTAATAAGCTTAATAAGATATGGCATTCGACTCTCAACAACCAAAAGAAAATTCACGTATTCAGGACGCTGATAGAGCCAATTTTGCTATATGGCTCAGAGACGTGGACTCTAACTGCACGTCAAGAAAAACGACTGGAAGGGACATATACGAACTTACTGAGGCGTATACAAAACATCCATTGGTCCGAGCATGCCACTCTCGAGTATATATATGGTAACATCCCGCCCCTCTCTCAGAGGTTCACCAAACGGAGACTCAGATTTGCTGGCCATTGCTATCAGGCCACCAGGGAGAATATACACTCCCTGCTCCTTTGGAAGCCTATTGGCCCAGTCCAGTCCCGGAAACTTACATTCCCAGAGGTACTGTCGAGGGATTCGGGGAAAGCAAGAGAGGACTTGGCGACAGCCATGGAAAATTGCACAGTGTGGCAGCAAGTTGTTCAGTGTGTCCCAACCCTTCGGGGCGCTACATGATGATGATGATGATGATTAAATGGAAGCTCATTCAATTTGGATCATTTGGCGTAATTGTTTGTAGTGGGTTTTGTGATGGGGCAATAATTGGCTCAGTGATTTCAGCTATGGGTGCTTCAACGGCATGGTGTGGGCACACCGTGTGCTTGAGAGCTGCTGAGGTTTCGGCGTCGTGGTGGAGTTTTTTTTTTTTTGACAGAGGGTAAGTGTTGCTGTCTATCACGTATTCAGAGGTTTCTCTGCAAGGCTGAAGAAATGCTTCCCCTTTGGGTTGCGTTTGTTTGTTGTTTTTTAGTGCTGTGCGGAATGGTTAGTGTTAGTTGTCTGACAACTATCTCGGGGGCACATCCTCGGTCTGTGTGGCGATCTGTTGAGTCGCTGTCAGATGGGAGGTTTCAGTGCTTAATACACCCACCGCAAACCACATGAAGACTAGGTGGAGTTTTATTTAGTTTAGTTTTCTTGGCTAGGCAGTTAAGGGGGAAATCCTCTAGGGCATTGGGACAGCCTTTATACGTGTGTGGCAGTGAACACATTACACTCTGTCAATATGTAATTTGGCGTTATGGCGTCATCATCCGGGTTTTTTGATGCGCCTTCTGCAGCTTATTTGAATAGCTGTAAAAAGGATCAGCTGTTTAAAATGGTGAGCCATTAAGACACTAATGTCTCAGAAAAAATGTACAAAGCTGAGGTAAAAGAGATGGTTTTATCAGCTTTATTGGAACAAGGGGTGTTGAGGAAAAGTGAAGTTGGTGTGGATGTGCCTTGTTCTGTGTCTGCGCCAGGGGTTGCGCAGGCTGCTGGTTTGACTTTTGAGCAGCAGGAGTTACTGGCTATGCAATTTGAAAAACCTGAACAGCAAGAACAATTACAGCTGAGGATAGACATGGAAAAACAACTGGAATTAGAGAGGATTTGTCAGGACACAGAGAAAATTAAGTTAGATCTGGAGCATGTTAGGCTGCAGTTGATCCGTGAGGGTAAAATTTCACCGGGCGATGTATCTGCGTCTAGGAGTGTGGATGTGGCTGCGTGGATGCGTTTGGTCCCTAAATTTAATGAGCGCGAGCCGGACGCTTTTTCCCCCCCACTCTCTTTGAGCGGGTAGCTGAGGCACAGAAATGGCCTGATAATGAGAAGGTTCTCCTGCTACAGTGCGTTTTTATGGGGAGAGCACAGGAGGCGTTTTCAGCTGTTTCCTCAGAGGGTGATTTGAGTTATGCTAAAGTAAAATCTACTGTGCTTAAGGCATATGAATTTGTTCCAAAGTCGTATCGATAAAAATTTAGACAGTGGGTAAAGGGGGCCAAACAGACAAATGTTGAGTTTGTGCATGATTTATGGTCACATTTTACATGGTGGCATTCAGCCGTAAAAGCAGATGATTTCAAAGGTCTCTGTGAGTTAATGGTTTTGGAACAGTTTAAGAACTCTGTTCCTCCACGAATAGCAGCCTATATAAATGGGCGTGAGGAAGTGAGTGCCCTTAGAGCGGCTGAACCGGCTGATGATTTCACCCTAACTCATAAGATTAGTTTCCCTGATGTGCGTTCTGGTAATGAGTGGAAACTGGCGGATGATAGTGGCTGGAGTCAGTGGGCTGGGGGGAAAAATATTAAGTCGTCTCCCTCACGGAGGTTTGCTACCATTTGCAATTACTGCCGCAGTGAGGGTCACTGGAAGGACCAGTGTGTTAAGTATGAGGAAAGGAGTCGGAGTGTCTCGTCATGCAGCCAACCAACCACTCTTTATTGAAAACACAGAACTATATATACAGAACAGCCATGCCTGCCTGACGTCACATTAGGGGCGGGTACGGCAACACACACACCACACAACATTCCCCTCCCCCTTTCAAAAATGTAAGACCACACACACAATCGAGACCTCCCCAATTTAGGACCCGAATCATGCACTAAGAAAACAGGGAATAATGAACTGTAATAAAACGGCCTACCACATTCACACAAAACAGCTAAAATCAGACCATGTCTCTCAAAATAAGTAAAATAATCCCATATCATACATACTCACATGCATGCTATCAGGGTATATACTGTACATATTTACATTGTAGTGTTTATATGACACCAATGTCCACTGGCAGCCAGGGGTAAAACCAGCCCAGGGGCCCAGGGCAGCCCTAAAGCATGCACACCCCTGGCCCCCAAAGATAAGACCAGCTCGGAGGCCCTGGGCAGCCCCACGACATGTGTGCCCCTGGCCGACGTCCACCTCCAGGATCAAAACCGACCTCTCCTGCAACAATGCCTCCTCTCACCACCGACTGCCTCACTCCTCGGGACTCGGGATAAGTGCTGCTGCCCGGCACACCGTCCTGCCGTGCTCGTCAGTCTGCTCCCAACCACTTTCAACATCGCCGTCATGGCTCCAAACACTCCGGCCCCCTGTGGCTGAACTCCAGGAAGACCTGAAGCCTGCTCGTCGGTGCCACTTACTGCCTCGGGCGCCTCGCTGTAATGCCCAGCACCCTTGTCCAGGGGGTGCCGCTGCACTGTCTCCGTGTCCAGCTGCTGTTCGCTCACTCTCGGGGTTCACAGCGTCACTTTCGCCAGCGTTGTTCGCCAACCCAGGAACCTCGTCGCTGCTCCCAGCACCCTCGTCCCAGGTGCTCTGCTGCGCTGTCTCTGTGCCCGGCTGTAGCTGCTCTCTCCCGGGGTTCTTGGCTTCACTCTTGTCGGCGTCACTCTCCAACCCAGGCGCTTCGTCGCTGCTCTCAGCACCCTCGTCCCAGGCGCTCCGCTGCGTTGTCTCCATGCCCGGCTGTCGCTGCTCTCCCCCGGGGTTCTCAGAGTCACTCTCGTCAGTGTCACTCTCGTCAGCGTCACTCTCCAACCCAGGTGCTTCATCGCTGCTCTCAGCACCCTCGTCCCAGGTTCTCCGCTGTGTCGTCTACATGCCCAGCTGTCGCTGCTCTCTCCCGGGGTACTCAGCCTGCATGTTCCCCCTCTCCTGCTACCCAGCCTCCAGCTGCGGGGATGACTCCCGTCACTGCTCTCCCTCTCCGCTGTCATCGCTCGCTGGCCTGCTGTCTTCAGTGACCGGGGACTCCTCCACTCATGGCCCCGGTCCCACCTTGATGCCTAGCTGGTAGCCTACTTCTTAAGAAGTAGGCCAAATCAGTCGAGTGAAGCCCAGAGGCAGGAGAACCCCCACAGTCCTCAGGGTATCAGCACTTCAGATGAAGCTCAGCTTCACATGGACCCTCCTTCAGTCTCTAACCTGGAGCCCAACCAGTCACAGCTTGCAACAGTCTCCAGCCCAGAACCAAGCCAGCCACAGCCAACACTTGTCTCTGGTCCAGAGCCAAGCCAGTTACAGCCAGCAGTAGTCTCCAGCCCGGAGCATAGCCAGCCACAGCCAACACCAGTCCCTAGCCCAGAGTCCAGCTCACAACACTCAGCAACAGTCTCCAACACCAGGTTCAATCAACCATTGCCAGCAAGGGAAAGGAAGATGGAAGGAAGGAAACCTCAGATCCAGTGGCCTAAATCCAGCCAGAGGAGAGAATAGGAGACCAGTGAATCACATCTGGTCCTCCTGCTGAAACAACAGAAGGGTCCTGTTGAAAAAAAGCTGGAGAACATGGGATCCATCATCTACAGCTATGGTACAGGGAAGTTTGGGGTAAAGGGCAGGACACTGAGGCAGCAGAAAGCCCCTGTGGACCAGCTGAAGTCCAGGAGACAGAGGGAAATTGACAGATTGGTGAAAGAAAGGAGACAACTGAGAAAGCGTTGGAAGAAAGCCACAGAGACAGAAAGAGTGGAACTTGATGACTTGCAGACTGAAATAAAGCAACGACTGACAAAGCTGCAGAGAGCAGAGCACCTCAAATGGCAACGCAAGTGGAAAGAACGGTCAAGGACCCTATTAGCAATCCCTATAGCTTTGTTAAAAGCCTGTTTGACTGAGAGAGGAGTGGGAGCCTTAAAGTGCCCATAAAAGATCTGGAAGAGCACCTGAGGAAGACCTGCTCTGATGATTGGAGGCATGAGCCAGTCACCGTCCCAAATGACATGCCACCAAAGCCAGCACTTCAGCAGCAAATAGACATAAGGCCCCCCATGTGGAGTGAGGTGGAGAAGACCGTGAAGCAGGCAAGATCAGCATCAGTCCCTGGGCCAAATGGTATCCTGTATAGGCTCTATAAGAACACCCCTGGAGCCCTTAAATACCTCTGGAAGTTGATGAAGGTAGCATGGCAGAAGGGAGTGGTACCGAAAGCACGGCGAAGAGCGGGAGGCATCCTGATCCCCAAAGACAAGAACGCTTCATCCATCAGCCAGTTTCACCAGATCAGCCTGCTGAATGTAGAGGGAAAGATCTCCTTCAGTGTTCTGGTCCAAAGGCTCTACATTCCTGCAAAGAAACAACTTCATTGATACGTCAGTGCAGAAGGCAAGGATCCAGGGTTTCTCAGGATGTCTGGAGCATGCCAATATCATCTGGCACCAAATCCAAACTGCCAAGAAGAAATGGAGAGGCCTGCATGTAGTCTTTTTAGACCTCGCCAATGCCTTTGGCTCAGTCCCGCACAAGATCTTGTGGACGCCCTTCGAGTACTTCAGCATATCAAACCACATCACACAGCTGGTCAAGGGCTACTTTCAGGATCTCCAGTTTTGTGTGACAGCCAGGAACAACACCACAGCCTGGCAGCACCTGGAAAGGGGCATCATGGCAGGATGGACCATTTTCCTCCTAGCATTCATCATGGCAATGGAAGTGGTCATATGGGCATCCCGTTGGGTAGTGGGTGGTGAGAGGACCAAGAGTAGCCTGCGTCTTCCGCCAATTAGAGCGTACATGGATGATATGACCATCATCACAGCAACAAAACCATGTACTAGACACTTGCTGCAGAAACTCCAGGAGAACATTTAGTGGGCAAGAATGGAGTTTAAGCCAAGCAAATCTCACAGCATCTCCATTGTTAAAAGCCAACTAACAGGAGTGCGGTTCCACATCAGCGATGAACCAATCCCCACAGTCTTAGAGAAGCCCATCAAGAGCCTCAGACAATGGTATAACACAGACCTCAGAGACACCCAACAACTTCAACAACTCCGGCAGGACACAGCTAACGGCCTCAGGCAGATTAATAACTCCGCACTTCCAGGGAAACTGCAGCTCTGGTGCCTCCAGTTTGGGCTGCTGCCCAGACTCCTGTGGCAGATGACCACGTATGAAGTCTCCCTAACCCATGCTCAGCATCTGGAAAGGCTAGTGAGCTCTTATGTGAGGAAGTGGCTTGGCCTCCCAAAATGTCTTAGCAGCATTGGACTCTACAGTGATGGAGCCCTGTCGCTGCCATTGTGTAGTCTCATTGAGGAAATCAAATGTGCCAAGGTGAGGCTAGACATGCTGCTCGCCAACTCCCGGGACCCTGTAGTAAGAGGTGCTGCTCCTACCTTGGCAACAGGGAAGAAGTGGACCCCAAGCATGGCTGTATTAAAGGCCAAATCTGTGCTCCTCCATCGTGACATGGTGGGCAACGTCCAACAAAGTAGAGGAGGCCTTGGCTTTGGAACAGTAACACCTCTTTGGCAAAAGGCATCTCCAGCCGAACGCCGAACTATGGTGGTAGAGGAGGTGCGTTAACAGGAGGAAGCAGCCAGAAGGGCCAGAGCCATAGCACAAGCCAAACAGGATCGATGGACTAGGTGGGAAGGTGTCGAAAAGAGGAAAATCACAAGGAGAGAACTCTGGGGCATGGACTCCAACAGGCTGAGCTTCATCATCTGAGCTACATATGATGTGCTGCCCACAAATCTGCAGCTGTGGCTTGGGAAGGATCCATCTTGCCCTCTGTGTACAGCCCCACCAACACTCAAGCACATCTTGGTTGGTTGCAGGACTAGCCTCACTCAAGGTAGATACATGTGGAGACACAACCAGGTCCTCAGGTGTCTGGCTGATAAACTTGAGTGCAAAAAAGTATCCATCAGCTCCCAACCCTTCAACAATCAGGATGTGCGCCAATACCTACCATTATTTGTTCGAGCAGGGGCCAAACTGAGAACCAGTCCCTTATTCCCTGATCTGGGTCCACTGAACGCAGCCAGGGATTGGCAGATGCGAGTTGACTTGGATCAAAGGTTCATTTTCCCTCCAGAGATCGCAACAACCACCCTCCGACTAGATCTCATCCTCTGGTCTAATTCATTTAAGCTTGCCTATATTATTGAATTGACAGTACCCTGGGAGGACACTGTCGAGAAAGCTTATGAGCGTAAGAAGCTGCGGTATTCCAACTTAACAACTGTGGCAGAGGACAGAGGCTGGAAGATAAAGGTGCGCCCAGTGGAGGTGGGATGCAGGGGCTTCGTAACCACAACTGTAAAGCTGCTCAGGGAGATTGGGATCAGGGGACAGGATTACAGATGGGCAATTAAAGAGCTGGCTGACACCACCGAGAGGACCAGTCACTGGCTGTGGATGAAAAGGAGTGACATGATTTGGGCTTCTAGGGCAAACAGCTAAACCACAGGACACACACCCAGGTTTGATCAACCTGTGGTGGGTCTGCCCCAGTGGAGGGTGCCACATCAAAGGATTCCGGCATCAAAACAACTCATGGAATCATCAATATCAAAGGATTCCAGCATCAGAGCTACAATTTTTAATTGTCAACATCAAAAGATCCCGGCATTTAATAGTCTTTCTATGACATCAGATGGGATGTCTATGACATCATATAGGATCATGTGGGTCTATGATGTCTATGACATCATATGGGATGTCTAGGACATCATATAGCCTATGGCATTTCCTATTATCTATGGGCTATCAAAAGCTGGTCGAGAAGAAGAAAACTCGGCTCAGCAACGGCATGAAGAGACAGCAACTCTCTGCTGAAGAAGAAGGCGGCGATTCGACCAGGACGGGCACGAATTCAGCTAGGAGGAATGGAGGTGGTAAGCGAGGAAGAGGAAGTTTGGAGCACGGTGGAGTCTAAAAGAAACAAACATAGATGTCAAGAAACTCAATCAAGACCATTATCAAGTGCTGAGGAATCAGAGGATGGACGATCCCAGAATGAACAGAAGGAGTGGAAAGTAATCATTAAACACTCAGGAAGGGGCATCGTTTTGTGAGTGGAACCCAATTAAGCTCACAAATGCAATTAATGGGTTACTTGGAGAAGTTTTAAATGCAAGGGGTCTTCGTAGTGGTTCATTGCTGGTTGCATGTAAAGCTAGTGTTCAACAAGGAAAAGCAATCAGAGTCACTCAGATGGAGGGAAAAAATCTGCAGTGTTCAGTGTTGCAAGGAAGTGGGGCAATGAGAGGAGTGATATTGGGCATTTCAACGGCTGTCTCAACTGATGAAATAATGAGGAATTTAACTGGAGCAAAAGTGACAGAGGTACGGAGATTGAAAGCTAATAGAAATGGCGAAAAATGTGATAGTCTGTCGGTAATGTTAAAATTTGATGAAACAAGGCTGCCAAGTCAGGTGTATATTGGCTACATGAGCTATGAAGTCAGACTTTACTTAAAGTTCCTCCTCCACTCAGATGTTTCAAATGTCAAAAGTTTGGTCATGTAGCAGCGATAAGCAAAGATAGACAACGATGTGCCAGATGCTCCGGTGAACATGAATATGGCAAGTGTGAAAGAGGAGCCAAATTAAAATGCTGTAACTGCGTGATGAACATAGCATATCGAGGTTGTGAAGCCAGCGAAAGAGCAGCAGAAATTCAGCAGATAAGTCTCTCAGGGACTAATATATGCAGAAGCTCTGAAAAAGGTGCCAGCTAAAAAAGTGGGAGTGGACTCGAAGAGGGAAAGTGTGCAGACTTACAGTGCATGCAGCAGAATTAAGGAAGATACTCTGGTTTTGAAGGAAAATAATTTTGTCTTATTTGTGGTAGATGTGATAAACAGCACTGCACAGACTTCCAAGAAAACAGAAAAAAATCAAAATCATTGTGAAGGCAGCAGAAAAATATCTTAGCATTAAGGGGCTACAGTGGGAAGCAGTTAAGGACTTGTTAAGTGGGGGACCTTTAAGTTCAAAGACATCATGGGCTGGTGGATCAACCGCCAATCAAGTCTAAAAGAAGAAAAAGAATGAGATGAGACGCAGATACGGACTACAGCTAGAAGAAGAATGAGATGAGATGCAGATACGAGAGTAAAAAGAAGAACGTCACAAAGCTATGAGGAAAACGTCATAAAGCCATGAGAAAAACGTCACAAAGCTATGAGGAAAAAATAGACACACAGAAAGACACATACAGTATAATAGGACACAGTGCTTATCTGACCGGCTGGCTGGCACAGCTATCGACACCACCGAGGACAGAGTCCAAGAACGGATCATTTTTTTCCCCACACATAAGGAGTTGTTCAGAACTCCTTATAAGAACCCCTTATACAAAGATATAGAGTGTGGCTGGCTGGCTGGTTGGCTGGCACAGCTATTGATGCCCCCGAGAACATAGTCCAAGGACGGATAATTTTTTCACACAAAGAGTTGTTCCGAACTCCTTATACAAAGACATAGAGTGATGATGGTCAAGTCAGTGGCGGTAATGCATCTGTAAATTGGTTGCCAACCGCCAATCAAATCTAAAAGAAGAAGAAAAAGAAGATACAGAGTGATGATAATCAAGTCAGTGGCGGTAATGCACCTGTGGGCTGGTTGTAACAGCTAGTCCTTTCATTGAACCTGTGGCTAACTTGCCCATAGACACTGAGTGGGCCGTTAGCTCCTCCCAGCTAACTAGCCTAGCTCCATTTGGCACCAACACTCCCGCCACCCACAGCTTTGTGGTCCTCATCTGCCCAGCGAAGTACTCGGCCAGCTGCTCAACAGCATCCTCATAGCACTCCGTTTCACCCAGTGCACCAAGAATTCTTCAGCCTTCTGCGCCGAGGTGGGCCAGAAGTGCTTGTCTTCGTCTCCCGTCAAGTCTACTTAGGCCCAGCGCTCCGATGTAATCCTCGAACATGGCCACCCGCTTAGGCCACAGGATCACTGGCTCTCACGTGGACTCCAGAAACGGTAGCAGGGATGGAGGTAGCCCATACGCTCCCATGGTTTATTCTCGTCGCCAAAATGTTATGTGTGAAGAAAGGAGTCAAGAGTCTCTCGTCATGCAGCCAGCCAACCACTCTTTATTGAGAACACAGAACTATATATACAGAATGTGACAACGGAGTGTCGCCACTGTTATGGTCTTTGTAACTGAATATTGTATGTGTAAAAGGATTTATGTTTGCAAATGTCAATATGTATTGTAATGGTTAAAATGCACATGTAATTGCAGACTTGCTTTGACTGAATTGAATTCCATTTGTGAGATAATTGTTAATTATGCTAACTGGGCGAGGCAATTGAACAATCTTAAAACCACGTACCTTTGCCAGCATGCTTCCTGGTGGTGTCCAGGCAAAAGACTCCTCAGGGGTTTGAGGGCCTTTTAAAGGATGCCAGCAGGAGGAAGTATGTTATGGTTGAGTAAAGGGGAATTTAATATGTAAATAGGGGTTTAAATTATATGGGAATATGAAATATTTATTGTCTTACCTGGGATTGTGGTATGTTCCAATTAGATTGATTATCTCACCAAGTATATTAACAGGTGTTTTTCATTTGGTTTGGGTTGGGTGTCGGATGTTCACGTAAGTTGTTGCCTGTGAAATATTTTGGAATAAATGGAAAAATTGCTTGTGGCAAACGTTTGGAAGTCTCCTCCTTCCCTGGTGTGCCTTGACCACTCGACAACGTGACATTTAGTGTCAGAAGTGGTCCGTTCCCTGACAATTGGTGTCAAAAGTGGTTCGTTCCCTGTCAGTTGGTGTCAGAAGTGGTCCGTTTTCTTGGCTGTGGTGAAGAAGAAAGCGCAGCCTGATGAGTGGTGTCAGAAATTTTCCACTCCCACCGCAGCTATGGAGAAAAAAAAAAGCGGAAGGTATGACAATGGTGTCAAATTAAAGCGGACTATGTGACGTTTGATCAAGAAGGTGTTGTCAAATTAAGAAGTGATAACACGGGTCAGGAGTGATGGCTAAAAGGAATATAAAGATGCAACAAGAGCAATTAGAGGGCTTTAGCTTGGTGAAGTCCCTGGTGCGTTCACTGACAGAGACTGTCAAATAAAGGAAGAAGCCTCTCTTCAAGAACAAAGGTGGAAGACTATGCAGCATCAATTTCGCCAGATGCATACACAGGTGATGGAGTTGAGAGAGGAGTATGGGAGCCGGGCTGAACGCAGCGGTGACGTCGACGCTTCGGGGGAAGACCCCAGGGTGACGGCCAGTCAGGTCGGCCCGCAGGAGGAGCTACCACTGCAGGTGCAGCCGAGGACAACACAGATGCACCGTGAGCCCAGGCTGAATCTGCTGTCTCCTGATGATGATATCGAGCATTATCTGGCGACGTTTGAGAGGATTGCTACGGTTTGCCGCTGGCGTAAAGAAGAGTGGGCTATTCAGTTGGTTCCTCTGCTCACAGGTAAAGCACATAGTGCGTATGTGCTTATGGACATCGCAGACACAGAAGACTATGATAAAGTGAAAGAAGCAGTTTTAACTAAATATGAAATAACACCCGACACCTATAGGAGAAAGTTTCGTGCCCTGGACATTCATCAGGACGAAACCCCCCATGAACTTTATATGTACGATTAAAAGACCTGTTTTGTAAATGGATTAGACAAGAGACCTCAACAGTAAAAGACACTGTGGAACTGATGATCTTGGAGCAGTTTCTGCGGATGGTGGACCCGGAACTGGGAATCTGGATACGAGAGTGGGACCCGAAAACTGCAGAGGGCGCTGCTCGTCTTGCGGAAGTCTTCCTGTCAGTCAGGTCTGGGAGTAGGAGACCTACTCTCAGCCGTGACGGCTCTTTCACCACACGGAGTAAGTTTGATGGGGATGAAAGGGGTGGTCAAGCTCAAAATAGACTGTATTCCAGTTCCAGTCAGGTCACTAATAGCAAATATAATGATAGTAAAAAGTCATGCTTTGTCTTTAATCAAGATTACTGATACGCTGTTATCCGTGTAATAAAATCAGTCACACGCAGTATTCATGTCCTGCCATGAAGAATAGTAAGCCATCGTTGTTATGCTCAGTTCCTAGACCCACTCTTTCAGCCCCAGTTCAAAGAGAAATGTATAAAACAACTGTGTTGCTTAATGGTCAGTGTGAAAAGGCCCTGTTAAACTCTGGTTGCTTTCAAACTGTTGTTCTGCCCAGTTTGGTCCCTAGGGATTCGTGGAGTGAGTCTACAGTAAATATCAGTTGTGTTTATGGGGATAAGAATCTGTACCCGACCGCTGAGGTCTATTTAACAGTGGGGGGGGGGGCAAATTTATCTCCTTCCTGTAGCACTTGTACCTGATTTGCCATACTCAGTTATTCTTGGCAATGATGTTCCAACTTTGTTGGACATCATATAACAGGTTAGGGACGAACATCAAACTGAGGAGGGACAGGCAGGTGGTGCTATCGAGCAGAGGTTAAATACACCTGTGGAAAAAGAATGTAATATGGTCACAACAAGAGCTCAGAGGGCTGCCAATGTTCTCCAGAAGTTGCCTTTTTATGATTCTGGGATAGAGGCAGACCCAATTAAGCAACCAAAATCCAAGGCTCAGAGAAGAAGAGACAAGGTTTTAGCTACAGTTAAAAACTTGGGGGAAGAAACACCACAGCTGAGCCAGTCAGTAGACTTTAACATTCCTTCTGACATAGCTGCGCTGCAGATAGCTGACCCAGCGCTAAAACCTTTGTTTGGTAAAGTCTCTGAGATTGAAGGTGTGAAACAGGGCAGAGTGGACTGTTTGGGTGAGGTTGAGTATGTCATTAAAGAGGGCATTTTGTACCAACAGCAAGGTGAAGTTAGGGCCATAGCTTTGCCACAAGGCCTCACACAAAAAGTTATGGAACTTGGACATGTTACCCCTTGGGCAGGTCATCTAGCATTCCAGAAAATGTTACAAAGAATTGCTAGAAGGTTTGTGTGGCCAGGAATGTATACCCAGATTAAGGAGTTTTGTGCAACATGTTAAACTTCTCAGATTACATCACCTAGGGCAGTACCCGTGCCCAACTGCATCCATTACCAGTCATTGGAACACCGTTTGACAGAATAGGAATGGATATAGTTGGCCCCCTAGAGAGAAGCTCCACGGGTAATAGATACTGTACATTCTAGTAATTTGTGACTATGCTACTCGGTACCCAGAAGCCTTCTCATTGAAATCTATCAAGGCTAGGCAGGTTGCCAACTGCCTCATTCAGTTTTCAAGGGTAGGCATACCCAGAGAGGTCCTGACAGACTGTGGGACAAATTTTCTATCAAAACTGTTGCAGCAGGTTTATAAGCTGTTGGGTATTAAGGGAATTAAGACCACCCCATATCACCCTCAGACAGATGGACTGGTAGAACGATTTAACCAGACTTTAAAGAACATGCTGCGGAAATTTTTTTCTAATACGGGCTTGAATTGGGACCAATGGGTACTGTACTTGCTGTTTGCTTATCGGGAGGTGCCCCAGGCTTCAACAGGATTCTCACCTTTTGAACTACAATATGGTCGTCAGGTGAGGGGTCCATTGGATTTTTTAAAGGAGCACTGGGAGAGTCCACTGAGTGCTCAGGACAATGTGGTGGCATATGTTATTAAAATGAGACAAAAACTGGATCAAAT
Organism: Pholidichthys leucotaenia; assembly: GCA_020510985.1. Lineage (NCBI taxonomy): Eukaryota > Metazoa > Chordata > Actinopteri > Cichliformes > Pholidichthyidae > Pholidichthys > Pholidichthys leucotaenia. The sequence goes on from CM035848.1 coordinate 30,434,794, forward strand.
GGCTACTTTGGCTCAGGAGCACATGAGGACGGTGCAGGCTAAACAAAAGACATGGTATGACAAGAAGGCCAGAAAGAGGGTTTTTCACCCAGTTCAGCAGGTGTTGCTACTTTTGCCTTCTTGTGACAATAAGCTGTTGGCTTGATGGCAGGGGTCTTATGAAATTTCTAAGAAACTAAGTTCAGTGACATATGAACTATACTGTATATGCCTGACAGAAAGACAAAACATCAGTGCTTTCATATTAACTTGTTAAAGGAGTTTCAGCAGCCTGTGCATCAGCAGCAGCAGCCTGTTCATCAGCAAGATGCGTCATCAGCTCCTTATCTGTGCGACGGAAGTGGATGAGGAGAGAGAACAGTCCTTTCCCACAAACGTGACAGAGCTTTGTTCATTTTGGGTGTCTCATCTGCAGGATAATCAGCAGAGACAATTGGAGGCACTATTAGATCCAGAATTGTTTCAGGAGAGACCTGGTTTCACCACATTGGTTCACCATAAGGTTCATTTAAAGAAAGAGGCGGTTCCCCGTAGAAAGTCTTATAGAATCCCTGAACGGTTGGTCCCTAAACTGAAGCAGGAGATTGACCTGATGTTGCAGCTGGGAGTGACTGAGGAGTCAGTTAGTGAATGGTGTAGCCCGATTGTGTTGGTCCCCAAAAAGGATGGTTCTTTGAGGTTCTGCATCGACTTTAGGTACCTGAATGCAGTCTCTAAGTTTGAGTCATACCCCATGCCCCGTATTAAGATAAGATAAGATAAGATAAGATAAGCCTTTATTAGTCCCACAATGAGGAAATTCCAGGATTGCAACAGCGCAGGGATAGCAACACTCAGAGCAATAATTAAGAAGATACGAAAAATATAAATAAGAGCAGTGGCTATACATACGTACACATAAATATATAAATATATATACAAAGTGCGGAGCATTGTAGCAAGATGGAATAAACAGCATAACCGTCTACTTAGTTATCCTACATACTATGAATATGTACCCATACATATTGTCACCCTCCGTAGCGACTGATATTGTCCTAGTTGTATACTGGAGGGGACCATTTGTGTAAGTCTGTTGCGTCTTTTGCATTCAGTACTATTAGGTTGTCACGTTTTTTGCTATCTCTGCAAGCAGCCCTGCTTAGGTTATACAGTCTTGACAGCCGTAGGTAGGAAGGACCTGCGAAACCTCTCGGTTGCACACCTAGGATGATGTAGTCTACTGCTAAATGAGCTCCTCAGTACGTTCAATATGTCCTGCATAGGGTGGGACTCGGACTCCAGCAGAGATGACAGTTTAGCCACCATCCTTCTCTCTCCTATCTCCTCCACTGGGTCAAGGCGTTGCCCCAGGACAGATCTAGCTTTCTTGATCAGTTTGTTCAGTCTCTTCCTATCGGCTGCTGTAATGCCGTTGCCCCAGCAGACCACTCCAAAAGTGATGGCTGATGCCACCACCGTGTCGTAGAATGTCTTCAGCAGTGCCCCTTGTACACCAAAAGACCTAAGCCTCCTCAGTAGGAACAGCCTGTGCTGTCCCTTCTTGTAGAGTGCGTCGGTATTGTGTGACCAGTCTAGTTTATTGTTCAGATGAACACCAAGGTACTTGTAGGATGTCACCATCTCAATGTCTGTTCCCTGTATGTTTACTGGTGCTGTGAGGCGTTGTCCTTGCCTGCAGCAGTCCACCACCAGCTCCTTAGTTTTCCTCGCGTTGATCTGGAGGCAGTTCCGATGGCACCAGTCCACGAAGTCCTGGATAAGTCCTCTGTACTCAGCTTCATCTCCGTTAGAGATGAGGCCGACGATCACAGAGTCGTCAGAGAACTTCTGTAGATGGCAGTGTATTGTGTTGTGTGAGAAGTCCGCAGGATAAAGGGTGAACAGGAAGGGAGCCAAGTGAGAAAGTGGGTAGGGCTAGGTTTATTTCCATGCTAGACCTAAGCAAGGGGTATTGGCAGGTGGCCTTGGCACCTGAAACGAAAGAATTGACAGCCTTTAAAACACCTGATGGCACTTTTCAGTTCAAGGTCATGCCATTTGTCCTCCAGGAGGCGCCTGCAACTTTCCAGCGGCTCATGGACCAGGTATTAAGAGGGGTATCAGCTGCCTATCTGGATGACGTAGTCATCTATAGTCAGACCTGGAAGGATCATTTGTTACATCTTCGGCAGGTCCTTCATTTAATTAAGGAGGCAGGTCTGACTATTAACCCACGCAAGTGTGCATTTGGACAGCAGCAGGTGGAGTACCTGGGACATGTAGTTGGTCAGGGGGTCATTAGACCACGAGTGGGTAAAGTGGATGCTATTCAGGCCTATCCTGTCCCTACTACCAAGAAGAAGGTACGGTTGTTTTTGGGTCTGGTAGGTTGGTATAGTAAATTCATCCCCCATTTTGCTGAAAGAGCAGCAGTCCTGACTGACCTCACTAAGGCTTCAGCACCAAATAGGGTAAAATGGACAAAGGGGTGTGGTAGAGCCTTTGAAGATTTGAAGGGTGCAATTTCTGGTGAGAAGGTTCTCTACAGTCCGGATTTCGCCCGTCCATTTATTCTACAGACAGATGCTTCAGGAGTTGGTATCGGAGCAGTACTTCTCCAGGAGGTGAAGGGAAAGAGACCCCCAGTACTGTTTTTGAGCCGTAAGTTGTTGGACCGGGAAACAAGATACTCTACGGTGGAGAAAGAATGTCTTGCCATGAAATGGACAATAGGGTCTCTTAAATATTATTTACTTGGGCATCATTTTACGTTGGAGACAGATCATCGGGCCCTACAGTGGCTAAATAGGATGAAGGACACTAACAGTCGTTTGACAAGGTGGTATTTGTCCCTTCAGCCTTATAACTTCAGTGTTCAGTATATGGCAGGGAAAACCAACCTTGTGGCAGACAGCCTCTCCAGAGTACATGTCTCATAGAGTATTGTACTCTCGGGAGGGGGGTGGTGGGAAATGTGATGACAGAGTGTTGCCACTGTTATGGTCTTTGTAATTGAATATTATATGTGTAAAAGGATTTACGTTTGCAAATGCCAACATGTATTGTAATGGTTAAAATGCACATATAATTGCAGATTTGCTTTGACTGAACTGAATTCTATTTGTGAGATAATTGTTAATGTTAATTATGTTAACTGGGTGAGGCAATTGAACAATCTTAAAACCACGTACCTTTGCCAGCATGCTTCCTGGTGGTGTCCAGGCAAAAGACTCCTCAGGGGTTTGAGGGCCTTTTAAAGGATGTCAGCAGGAGGAAGTATGTTATGGTTGAGTAAAGGGGAATTTAATATGTAAATAGGGGTTTAAACTATTTATGGTATTATTTATGGTGTTATTTATTCTGTAAATATTGTGGGAAAGTATTTATTTATTTATGTCTCTTTTAGATGTTATTGGGTATATGTGGGAATATGAAATATTTATTGTCTTACCTGGGATTGTGGTATGTTCCAATTAGATTGATTATCTCACTAAGTATATTAACAGGTGTTTTTCATTTGGTTTGGGTTGGGTGTCGGATGTTCACGTAAGTTGTTGCCTGTGAAATATTTTGGAATAAATGGAAAAACCGGTATGGGGTTACCGGGGCCCCACCCTGGAGCCAGGCCTGGGGGAGGGGCTCGAAGACTAGCGTCTGGTGGCCGGGTTTCCACCCATGGGACCCGGCTGGGCTCAGCCCGAAGGAGTTACATGGGTCCGCCCTCCAGTGGGTTCACCACCTGCAGGAGGGATCATGGGGGTCCGGTGCTATGTGGATCAGGTGGCGGTCAAAGGCGGAGACCTTGGCAGACTGATCCCAAGCTTTCTAAACTGGCTTTTGGTACGTGGAATGTCACCTCTCTGGTGGGGAAGGAGCCTGAGCTGGTGTACGAGGTTGAGAGATACCGGCTAGATATAGTCGGCTTCACTTCAACACACAGCTCCGGTTCCGGAACCAGTCTCCTGGAGAGGGGCTGGAGCTTGGCCTTTTCTGGAGTTGCCCCGGGCGAGAGGCGACGAGCAGGGGTGGGTATTCTTGTATCGCCCCACCTTGCTGCCTCTATATTGGAGTTTTCCCCGGTGGACGAAAGGGTTGCTTCCCTGCGCCTTCGGGTTGGGAAACGGGTCCTGACCATCATTTGTGCCTATGCACCAAATGATGTTTCAGAGTACCCACCCTTTTTGGAGTCTGTGACTGGGGTGCTGGAGGGTGCTCCTCTTGGAGACTCCATTGTCCTACTGGGGGACTTCAATGCGCACGTGGGCAACGACAGTGAAACCTGGAGGGGGGTGATTGGGAGGAACGGCCTGCCCGATCTGAACCCGAGTGGTGTTCAGTTATTGGACTTCTGTGCTAACCACAGTCTGTCCATAACGAACACCATGTTCAAGCATAAGGGTGTCCATATGTGCACCTGGCACCAGGACACCCTAGGTCGCAGGTCGATGATCGATTTTGTCATCGTATCATCAGACCTGCGACCGTATGTCTTGGACACCCGAGTAAAGAGAGGTGCAGAGCTGTCAACTGATCACCACCTGGTGGTGAGTTGGATCCGATGGCAGGGGAGGAAGCCATTCAGACCTGGTAGACCCAAACGTATAGTGAGGGTGTGCTGGGAACGTCTGGCTGAGGCCCCTGTCCGGGAGGTCTTCAACTCCCACCTCCGGAAGAACTTCAACCACATTCCGAGGGAGTCTGGAGACATGGAGTCTGAATGGGCCATGTTCTCCACCTCTGTTGTTGAAGCGGCGGCCCAGAGCTGCGGCTGCAAGGTGGTCGGTGCATCTCGTGGTGGCAACCCCCGAACCAAGTGGTGGACACCAGTGGTGAGGGGGGCCATTAAGCTGAAGAAGGAGTCCTATCAAGCTTGGTTGGCTTGTGGGACTCCCGAAGCAGCTGAGGTGTACCGGCAGGCCAAGCGGAGTGCAGTTCGGGTGGTTGCTGAAGCAAAAACCCAGGTATGGGAGGAGTTCGGTGAGGCCATGGAACAAGACTTTCGGTCGGCCTCAAAGAGATTCTGGCAAACTGTCCAGCGGCTCAGGAGGGGAAAGCAGCTCCCCGTCCACACTGTGTATGGTGCGGATGGGACACTGTTGACTTCGACTGGGGACATCGTCGGGCGGTGGAAGGAATACTTCGAGGATCTCCTCAATCCCACTGATACGCCTTCCACAGTGGAAGCAGGGTTTGGGGACGAGGGGGATGACTCGCCTATCACAGGGGCTGAGGTCGCCAAGGTGGTTAAAAATCTCCTTGGTGGCCGGGCCCCGGGGGTGGACGAGATTCGCCCTGAGTACCTCAAGGCCCTAGATGTTGTTGGGTTGTCATGGTTGACACGCCTCTGCAACATTGCGTGGAGGTCGGGGGCAGTGCCTTTGGCATGGCAAACCGGGGTGGTGGTTCCTCTCTTTAAAAAAGGGGACTGGAGGATGTGCTCCAACTTTAGAGGGATCACACTCCTCAGCCTCCCTGGGAAGGTCTATGCCAAGGTACTGGAGAGGAGAGTCCGGCCGTTGGTCGAACCTCGGATTCAGGAGGAGCAATGTGGTTTTCGTCCTGGCCGTGGCACATCGGACCAGCTCTTTACCCTCTCGAGAATTCTCGAGGGTTCGTGGGAGTTTGCCCAACCAGTTTACATGTGTTTTGTGGACTTGGAGAAGGCATTTGACCGCGTCCCTCGTGGATTTTTGTGGGGGGTGCTTCGGGAGTATGGGGTATCGGGCTTGTTGTTTCGAGCTATCCGGTCTCTGTACGACCGTTGTGAGAGTTTGGTTCGTATTGCCAACACTCGGTCGGAGTCATTCCCAGTGAGAGTTGGACTCCGCCAGGGCTGCCCTTTGTCACGATCCTGTTCATAATTTTTATGGACAGGATTTCTAGGCACAGCCAGGGAATGGAGGGTGTCATGCTTGGTGACCACAGGATCTCATCTCTGTTGTTTGCAGATGATGTTGTCCTGTTGGCTTCATCCAGCAATGACCTACAGCTCTTGCTGGGACGGTTTGCCGCTGAGTGTGAAGCGGCTGGGATGAGAATCAGCACCTCCAAGTCCGAGTCCATGGTCCTCAGCCGGAAAAAGGTGGATTGTCCTCTCCGGGTTGGGGACAGGCTCCTGCCCCAAGTGGAGGAGTTTAAGTATCTTGGGGTCTTGTTCACGAGTGAGGGGAGAATGGAGCGAGAGATCGACAGACGGATTGGAGCAGCATCTGCAGTGATGCGGATGTTGTACCGGTCTGTTGTGGTGAAGAGGGAGCTTAGTTCTAAGGCAAAGCTGTCGATTTACCAGTCAATCTACGTTCCTACTCTCACCTATGGTCACGAGCTTTGGGTAATGACCGAAAGAACGAGATCACGGATACAAGCGGCTGAAATGAGCTTTCTCCGTAGGATTGCTGGACTCACCCTCAGAGATAGGGTGAGGAGCTCAGTCATCCGGGAGAGGCTCACAGTAGAACCGCTGCTCCTCCACATTGAAAAGAGTCAGTTGAGGTGGTATGGGCATCTGATTAGGATGCCTCCTGGACGCCTCCCACTTGAGGTGTTTCAGGCACGTCCCACTGGAAGGAGACCCCGGGGCAGACCCAGGACTCGGTGGAGAGACTATGTCTCCCAGCTGGTCTGGGAACGCCTTGGTATCCCCTCTGAAGAGCTGGAGCAGGTGGCTGGGGAAAGGGAAGTCTGGGCTTCTCTGCTTGAACTGCTGCCTCCGCGACCCGGACCTCCGGAAAAGCGGTAGAAGATGGATGGATGGATGGATGGATGGAAAAATTGCTTGTGGCAAATGTTTGGAAGTCTCCTCTTCTCTGGTGTGCCTTAACTGCTCGACAACGTGACACAGAACAATCGTGCCCGCCTGACATCACATTAGGGGCGGGTACGGCAACACACACACCACAAAACACAGTGTCTATTGTTAAAAGGTAGAATGAAGCGGCATGAGTCCTCTCAGGTGCCAGTTATGTCTTGTGCTTCAGTTTCAGAAATGGAGCCGGTGTGTGTGGAACATGGAGCGCTGTCCGGTTTTGAGGCATTTATTTTGGACGCGTTCGTGTCATTGATAGGTAGTGATGAGCGCGTGCCAATTAAAGTGTTGTGGGACACAGGTGCCAAACACTCGTTTCTTGTAGAGTCAGTGCTGCCTTTTTCTGCTGACTCAGAAATGGGAGTTTGTGTTAATGCAAGGGATGGAGCTGGGATTAGTGCCGGTGCCGCGCCATAAAGTTGGAGTGTGAGTTGGTGAATGGCATTGTACCTGTCGGTGCGCATCCAGCACTGCCTCTTGAGGGGGTTTTGATGGTTTTGGGTAATGACCTTGCTAGCAGTGCTGTGTGGGCAGTTGGGCCGCCGTCTCCGGTAGTGGTGGAGAAGCCGGTGCGTTCAGTGACACCAGATGTGAAAGATCTGGGGCTTTCGGGGGTATTTCCAGCGCGTGTTTTATCACGGGCACAAGTACGTCAGGAAAATGTGGCGGACTGTTTGGGTTCAGGGTCTGTGGACGGTGTTATTTTGCCTGAACTTCCTCCTGCAGTGTCACGTGAAGACTGGATTGAGAGCCAGAAGTCTGGTACATCTCTGTCTGTATTGTGGACTGACTCTGTGGCAGTTGAGAAAATTAGAGATGTGGTGCACGGTTATTTTGTCCAGGGTGGTCTGCTGGCACGTAAGTGGGTGCCCTGAGAGGGAGAGTTTTTGGGAGACCCTATTTTTCAGGTTGTGGTGCTGAGTTAGTTTCGCAAACTGGTGTTAGAAACAGCGCATAATAGCGGTGGTCATTTGGGGGTTAGCAAGACTTATGAGAGTTTTGCATTATTTCTTTTGGCTTTGTTTGAAGCGCGATGTAGCGGACTTTGTTAAATCGTGTCATACTTGTCAGTTGATGGGGAAACCCAATCAAGTTATTAAGCTCGCACCTCTTTGTCCTATTGTGGCTATTAGCCAACCATTTGAACATTTAATAATTGACTGCGTGGGGCCTTTGCATCCATCCAAGTTCGGGTGCGCCTATTTAACAGTAATGTGTCAGATTAGTAGGTATCCTGCCGCGTTTCCCTTGTGCTCGATTTCTGTGAAATCTGTGGTGAAAGCGCTGACCCAGTTTATTTCAATCTTTGGTATTCCGCGGGTGATCCAAAGTGATCAGGGGTCGAATTTCACTTCCCATATGTTCCAACAGATTTTGAAGCAGCTGGGAGTGAAGCACAATTGTACATCGGCATACCATGCTTGGGGTCAAGGGCCGTTGGAACGATTTCACCAGACACTGAAATCTATGTTGCATGCTTATAGTGTGGAACTGGGGAAGGATTGGGAGGAAGGTCTGCCATGGCTCATGCTGGCAGCCAGGGAGGTTGTCCAGGAGAGCACAGGATTTAGTCCCAGTGAGTTGGTTTTTGGCCATAAAGTTTGTGGGCCTTTAGCAATCTTGCAGGATGGTTTGGTAGTCAGGAAGCCACCCAAAAATCTGGCAGATTATGTTAATGGATTTTGCAGTCAGCTTTATATGGCTGTGGAAATGGCGAGGGAGAATTTGACCGAGGCACAAAGTTCAATGAAGAGCCATTATGATCGCCGCAGTGAATGCCGCCAGTTTAGTCCAGGGGATCAGGTGTTGGTGCTATTGCCACTGGGAGTATCACCATTTCAGACAAAGTCTGCTGGCCCTTATTGTGTTAAGAAGCAGGTGTTGGATGTAAACTATCTTATTTCGACTCCTAATAGGAGGAAATCATCTCAATTGTGCCATATGAACCTGCTTAAGCTCTATTATGATCGTGGTGCTGCTGATAATGGGGTTTCTGCATCTCCAGTGTTGAATGTGGGGCCCGGGGTGTTCTCAGGGTCTGTGGTTTCGGGCCTGGAGATTCCTTTGGCAGAGGATATTAGAACACTGGATGTGGCAATGACAAACGGTAGGCTTAAAAATTCAGTCTTTAAGTAATTTAGATAACTTGTTAGGCTATCTGTCTGTGTCGCAGGGAGTGGAAATGATTTCACTGTTAAGGGAGTTTTTGTCACTGTTTGGGGATACGCCGTCATGTACAAATCTTATTCAGCATGATATAGATGTTGGCGACTCTCCTTCCATTAAACAACATTTTTATTGTTGTTCGTTGGATAAGTGTAAAATCTTGGGAAGTAGAGGTGAAGTATATGTTGGATAATCATACTGCTGTGCCATCATCTTCTAGCTGGGCATCCCCAAGTTTGACATTGACTAAATCAGATGGATCACCAAGGTTCTGTAATGACTACAGGAAGGTGAATAAAGTCACCAAAGCCGATTGTTTTCCATTACCACGCATGGAAGATTGTATTGATTGTGTGGGATCAGCTCGGTTTGTAAGCAAATTTGATTTGCTGAAAAGATATTGGCAGGTGCCTTTGACAGCTTGGGGACGGGAGATATCTGCCTTTGTGACACCCTTTGGTCTGTCTGAATATACGGTAATGAGTTTTGGTCTCTGCAATGCTCCAGCAACATTCCAGCGCCTCATGAACCTGGTGACATCAGGTCTTGATGGTTGTTCTGTGTATCTGGATGATGTTGTTTTTAGTGACAAGTGGGAGGAGCATGTTCACTGTGTCAGGGCCTTGTTCCAGCGCTTGACTGAAGCAGGTTTGACGGTGAACTTGGCAAAATTTGAGTTTGCCAGGGCAACGGTTACATACCTAGGTTGAGTAGTTGGGCAAGGGCATATTTGTCTGGTGGAGGCCAAGGTTCAAGCGGTGTTGCAATATCCAGTACCAACTACAAAAAAGAGCTGATGCGGTTTTGGTAGGTTATTACAGAGCTTTTTGTATAAATGTTTCCTCTGTGGTTGCTCCCTTGACTGATTTGTTGAAGGGGAAAGCTGTTTGTGTGGTCAACTGCATTCCAAGAGGCATTTCAAAATGTTAAGTCTTTGTTGAGTGTGGCTCCAGTTCTTGCTGCACCTTGTTTGGACAGAGTGTTCAAATTGGAGGTGGATGCTAGTCATGTGGGGGCTGGTGCAGTCTTGCTTCAGGAAGTGCATGAGGTTGACAGGCCGCTAAGTTTGCTAGGAAATGTAATTCATGTCAGCGTAACTATTCTGTCATTAATTTGGTTTAATAAAGTTATGATTAACTCCAGTTCCACTTGGTGCATCCTTTTGTTTGTTGTGGCCCTTGAGCCAGGTCATAACATTGAATACCATGGTCTGTAAAGTGCTTTGGTCATCTAGAGATGAGAAAAAGCGCTATATAAGTCAACACCATTTACCATTTAATTAACATCAATTTTCCATTAAAAGTAATAGAAGATTGGACTGAAATACTTGACAAGGGTGGAGAAATTGATATAATGTGATTTTTTAAAGCATTTGATAAGGAACCACATCTGAGATTAATAAATAAACAGTTCTTATAGGATTATGGATATAGTAATAAACTGGATTAAAACATTCCTATTAAATAGAAGGCCGAGAAAGGTTATTCAAGGTTCAGACTCAGAGTGGACAGATGTGCTCAGTGGGATACCTCAGGGTCAGTGCTCAGACCATTATTGTTTGTGTTGTATCTAAATGATTTACCTGATGTAGCACCACAGGGATCCTTGGTGTACTTGTTTGCTGATGATACTAAGGTATACTTTTATAACAAAGAGATGGAGAAAAACTTCAGGATGATCTAAATTCCATCATAAACTCGTCTCTTTTAAAACTAAACCCAGATAAATGTGTAATAAGAGGATAACTAACAAAAATGGGTACTGCAGCTACATTTTATGAGCTAGGAAGTGCAGGGGAAATTATGAGGCAGGTTAGTGAAGAAAAGGATACTGGAGTATTTATAGACAATGAGCTAAACTCCAGTCAACACATCAGTGAGAAGATTAATAAAGCCAATAAAATGTTAGGTCCATTAGAAGAAATTTTGAATATCTGGATCAGGACAACTTTAAATTATTATATAAAGCACTGGTGAGACCTTATTTGGAATTTGTTAACCACATGGGCTCCCTGCCTAAAAAAATACAGACATGCCATTGAGAATGTTCAGAGGAGAGCAACTAAATATGTGCCAGGACTTAGATCTGCCTTAGAACACTTAAAAAACGGAATTTACCATCTGTCTTACCACAGACTGCGAGGCGACATGATTCCATTATAGAGAGTTCTGACCAGGAAATATGACCCAATGTGGCAGATTTGATCAAAATGAATACCAGAATAGGACCACTAGGGGGCATCACCTAAAAATAGCGAGGGTCAGACGGCAGATCTGCAGACAAACTTCTGGTTCTGGACTATGTTATAAATGCTCCAACTGTCAATAATTTTAAGAGCAGGCTAAAAGAGTTAAGAGATCCTTCAACTCTGAGGAACCTTTTAACCCCAGAGAAGCAGTGCTGGACCCTGCTATGGCAGAAGACTCATATTTAGGACTGACAGAGGTCCTTGGACCTGTAGTCAGTAATACTCGATACGATATCTTAAAGTAACACTGCCTGTACTTGGTATAATTTCTGGCTACTCTACCCCCTCTGACTGTTATTATTATATTATTTTTATTACTTTGACTTCCTCCTACCTGTTCCACCTGACCGGGACTTTCGGGCAGCAGCGGTGCATGCTGGGTGATACCGAGGCAGCTTCAACAGTAGCCGGCCGACTCCACCTTCACTTCGGGCTTTTTTTTTCGTCCGTTCCCCGTTCCGGAACATCTGTGGACAGCCGTCATGTCTCTTGCGGAGGAGTGATGGACGCCAGGGACAGCCTCTAACGGTGGGTCGGTGTTCGGGTATCTGCGGTCAAACTGAGCCCCGCAGGTTAGGCTAAGCTAAGCTAGGCTAGACTAGTGGTAGTCCAGGGTTATGTGGCTGCGTAGTTAGCCGCGTTAACGTGCTCTTCCCCGCGGTCTTCCCTGCCCTGCTTACTCCTAAACTGTTGCCAGCTGACGGTTAAAGTGAAGCTGCGGCGACACGGGTAAATTTGACATTATTTTTTTTAACCGTGACTTCGTGTTTTTGTCACAGGCTAATGGAGCTAGGCTAAGTTAGCCGCCGTTCCTTCCTCCTTACCAGCCGGGCCCATACTTTAAATAGCCGCCCCGCTTTCAGGTAACTCCAGCGCTGATATCCAGTGATATCAGGCCAGGTATGTGGCGCTGCTCTGGCCGGTTCGCTGCTTCCTGTTAAATTAGCGTCCTAGTTTCATTGACAGCGACGTCACCCAGGTGAGGGGACGTGTCAGAAACTGTCGCTTTACTGAAATAAAAGAAAAACTGTTAATTATGAAGTGGAGGCATCAGTCAGGGAGAGCCTCGAAAAGTCCTCAAAGCTCCAAATAAAATTACGGTCTTATCATTAAAACTAAGTTAAGAATACATTTCAAAGATTGGTAACATTAGACATAAGAAGAAAATTGGTGTTTTTCTGTTTTGGCATTTAAACATTAACTAAAACAGCATTTCATCAGAAATTTGTGACTTCCGTGTAATTTTGTAGCTTTTTGTCTTGTAGATTTTACCATCTTTTTCTTTTAAATTAGCATTTTTTTTTTTTGTGAATGCATGATTTTTTTAAAATATAAATTTGCCCATTTTTTCCTTCCAAATCATCTCCTTTCTCCTGTCCAGGTTTTAGTTGTGGTGGTAGGGTCTGGTTTTAGGTGTGTTAATGAATAGCTTTGGGCTGGTGTCCGGTGACTTGTTCCATGCAAAGTAAGGTGGTTCTGCTCATCTGTTAGTGGGCATGTTTTTTTGTTTAGCACAGTTCCCTCCAGTGCAGAAAGTCACTACAGTTCCGCTCTCGCAGCACGCAACATTCCAAACAGAACGCAGTTGTTATGGTTGGCTAGTCAGCGGCGAGCCTGTCATATGTAGATGCCTTCATGGAGTTGTCCACGTTTGAACTGCCTGCAACTTTTTCCTCATAAAATTGCAATATTTTCCTCCTAAATTAGCAACCTTTTTCTCATAAATTTGCTACTTTTGTTCTTGTAAATCTCCAACTTTTTCTTCATAAATCTGCTACTTTTTTCTCACAAATTTACAACTTTTTCTCATAAATTTGACATTTTTGTAAAACTTAATTTTTCTCATAAACTTGCAACTTTTTTCTCGTAAATTTGCAACTTTTTTCTCAAGTTTGTGACAGTTTTGCAAAATTTCAGTTTCTTTTTATCGTAAACTGGCAACTTTTTTCTTGTAAATTTGTACCTTTTTCTCATAAATTTGTGACTTTTTTTTTTTTAATTTCAACTTTTTGATCACACTGATCAAACGTTCCAGACTTTGAGGGTCAAACCTGGGTCAGTATGGAACAGACAGTTCAGTGTAAGTGGGTCTTTAACGATCCAGAACCAACATGGATCTTGGGAAATTCAGGTTTAATGTGAGTTGGACTGACCTCCTAAAACTGAATTTTAAGGCCTTAAATGTGACCCAGAAATTTAAAACTTCCTCTTAGCTGCAGAGTCGCTGATTTCTCTCTCTCTCTCTGTCTCTCTCAGGTGTAGTCTGGACTTGATCGCCCCGTGAATCATGGAGCCCGACGTGATCCGCATGTACTCATCCTCGCCACCGCCGATGGAGGACGCCACAGAGGAGGAGGACGATGAGTTTGGGGACTTCGGGACCTTCTCCGGCGTCCCCAACAGCATCAGCTTCTCCGAGTTTGAGACACCGACCACATTCAACCAGACACAGGCTCTGACTGCCACCTCACCTCCGGACGTCGCCAACATCAGAGGGGTGGCTGCGACTCTTAGCAACGGCTCCGCTAATGGTGCCATCGAGCCCTCCAGGGCGAATGGCATGGTGCCGTCGAGCATTTTGGAACGAACTGAAGTGAAAAAAGTCGTCACTGGTGCCCTGGATATTTCTAACTTTAATGGTGGTGATGATGAGGTGCTGACAAATGGGTGTGCAAACTTTGATGTTCAGGGTAGTCCTTCCTCACAAAACTCTGTCCACTGTCACATAGAAGGAATGTCTGCTGAGGAAAATTTTGCCGACTTTCCTGCATTTTCTGACGTTAGACATGTGCACATAGATAGTGAGGGTGGCCAACCAGCCGAGTGTCGAGGCACAGAGCAGGGATCAGATTCAGAGGACGAGGATAGGGACACGAACAGAACTGGACACAGCACGTCCCCCAAAGACATTGGTGACGTTGTTGAGGACGGCTTCTCTGACTTTGCTGCTTTTTCAGACACTGAAGGATGCCAAGACCACACGGCTAACCAGAGTGACCGGTTGGATGATGGCGAGGAACCAGTCAGAACGGGAACCAGACTTGTAACCACCGAGAGTCCTGAGGGTTCGTGTAACACGGACCGGGGCTCTGATGCCATCACCGCTGACTGTCAAAGGGACTTTGCACAGGAGCTCATTTGCACTAACGAACCACAGCTTCTTAATGGAGTGGGCGGGGCCAATGAGGGGATCGACCCGTTGCTGGACGCCGCTGCAGATGGAGAGACAGGACCGTTGGAGGAGAAGGACACGGAGACGGAAACGGAGACGGAGACGTCATTTGGTCGACCGCTATCCACTGACGCTCTGGAAGAGTACGGCGATGTCAGCACCACGGGATCGGTACCCTCACCACCGCTGCAAGGAGACACCGCCACCCCTGCGGAAGATGACGAGGACTTTGGCGACTTCGGGGACATTGCCTCATTTGGCGGTCCAGGCTTCACTGAGTTTGACCAGCCAGAGGTTCATGTCGTCACACAGGAAGAAGTCACAGTCACCGAGCAGGACGACGATGATTTTGGCGACTTCAACTCGCCAAAGTTCCATGAAAAAAGAAACGAGGGCGAGGACAGAGGAATGTTTGCAGATTTTTCTGTCACTGATAGTTTTGGAAATTTTGGCTCGGCCGTAGTTGGTGATGGCGGCTGGAGCGCCTTCACAGAGGAGGGAGGGGAGGGGGAGGAGTCATGGGCAGAGTTTAGCTCTGAGAAGAAGGAGGAAGAGGTGGTGGAGGAGAAGGGGGAGTGGCATCAAACTGGAGCACTGTCAGCCAACGAAGAAATCAGTAGCACACACCAACAGACGGTGAGTTCTTACCGCACTGACGCTAGGGCTGATGGGATGTTTCTATCATGCCAGGGTCAATGCTTATGCTAACACTAGTGAAATAGTTTTGAATCTGTGAGAAAAAACTGTTGAGTCTGGACACAAACATGGTGAGGAACAGGAAGATTACCTATAAGTCGTTGCACCTCAGATATGACTCAAACTAACTGCTGTTGCTAATATTACAAACAAGGAGCCCTACATCATGATGCTGCCACCATCGTGCTTCACACTGTGGATGGCGTGCAGTGTTTAGTGTGCTTGGCCACAGTTGACCCTGGACAGGTCTGGAGAGCCAACTCTAGGGATGGGAATTGATAAGATTTTATCAATGGCATTGTCGAGTTTATCAATCCGATTCTTTTACCAATTCCGTTATCAATTCTTGAGCAGTTTTCCATGTGGAAAAAAGCAGGCCTTCACAGGATTTCAGCATCAATGCATGAGTTTTATTATTTTTCTGACTTTAAACAGTGCTTCTTTTCTTAAAAAGATATAACAAAATCAAATATAAAGACTGTAAACATGTTTTCTGTAGAAAAATGGGTATTTATGCCTTGTAACATTTGTTACGTTTAAATGATGAAAAGCAGTATAAACTAGAAAAGCACTCAGAGCGCATACCTCCCCCAAGGCTCCTTCCGTCCCTCATGGATCAACTGCAAAATGTAATGGGTTTGTTTTGAAGTATTCTTGCTAACACACTGTGAGAAGATAAGAGCCTTGGTGGAGGTATGCATTCTGGGATCATCATCAAAATGTTATGGGTTCCTCTGTAGCCCAAGGAATCAGAATCAGGTTTATTGCCATTGTTCATGTGATACACAAACTAGGAATTTGTCTCGGTGCCATGCTGCAACATTAAAAACATAATGAGAAAAAGGGATAAACTAAAAAGCTAAAGGACTAGAAACGTGCAATAAGTGTAGAAAAATAAGTAATAATAAGTAATAATAATAATACTAGTAATAATGAGTAGTACTAGTCAAGGCAGTTTTAAAAAATTAGCATGTAGCAGATAATGTGAAGTACCACATAGTGCAGTCAATAATGCAACAGAAAAACAGTGATGATTGACATGAGTCTGGTTGAGCTGCTGTACATAGTGCACGAGAGTCAAAAGTCACTTAGTGTTCAGCAGTCTGATGGCAGAGGGGAAAAAGCTGTTCATGTGCCGGGAGGTTTTAGTCCGAATGGACCGAAGCCTTCTACCTGAGGGGAGGGGGGCAAACAGCACGTGACCAGGATGTGAAGGATCGGCTATGATCCGGCCAGCACGCCTCCGGGTCCTGGAGATGTACAGGTCCTGGAGAGATGGGAGCTTGCAGCCTATCACCTTCTCAGCAGTGCGCACGACGCGCTGCAGCCTTAGTCTGTCCCTGGCAGTGGCTCCTGCGTACCACACAGTTATGGAGGAGGTGAGGATGGACTCGATGATGGCCGTGTAGAACTGCACTAACATCTTGGTGGGTAGCTTGAGCTTCCTCAGCTGCCGCAGAAAGAACATCCTCTGCTGGGCCTTTTTGATGAGGGAGCTGATGGTTGGCTCCCATTTGAGGTCTCGGGTGATGGTGGTGCCCAAGAAGCGGAAGGAATCTGCAAAGGTGATGGGAGAGCCTGTGATGGTGAGGGGGGGCAGGGGGGATGTGACTTTCCTGAAGTCCACAATCATCTCCGCTGTCTTCAGAGCATTCAGCTGCAGGTTGTTGTGGCTGCACCAGGACACCAGCTGGGCCACCTCTTCCCTGTAGGCGGACTCGTCACCGTTGGAGATGAGCCCGATGAGGGTGGTGTCGTCCGCAAACTTAATCAGCGTAACAGACTGGTGGGAGGAGGTGCAGGAGTTGGTATAAAGGGAGAAGAGTAGGGGGGAAAGTACACAGCCCTGGGGTGATCCAATGCTGATGCTAACAGAGTCTGAGACAGACTTCCCCAGCCGCACATGCTGTCTCTGGTCCGTCAGGATCACCTCTGGTAAAAATTTCATCCAAATCCATATAGTATTTTTGACATATTCTTGTTAACACACTAAGAAGATAAGAGCCTTAGCATAATGCAGATCCATGCAGTAGTTTTGTGTAATCCTGCTGCACAAATACAAACAAGGTCCTTGGTGGAGGTATGCACTCTCAGTTCATCACCAAAATTTAATGAGTTCATCCTTGGCCCAAGGGCTACCTCTGGTGAAAATTTTGTCAAAATCCATCCCATAGTTTTTGCGAAAGCCTGCTAACAGACAGACGGACAAACAGACCAGCCCAATTACGTAACCTCCTTGGCGGCGGTAATAAAAGCAGTATAAATGGAATACTGAAATGATGATTGGAAACAACTACACAATTATGTCATTTTAGCAATCACAAAACTATACAGACGTGGACAAAATTGTTGGTACCCCTCTGTTAAGGAAAAAAAAAACCCACAATGGTCAGTCACAGAAATAACTTGAATCTGACAAAAGTGGAAATAAAATTCTATGAAAATTAACCAATGAAAATCAGACAGTGCTTTTGAATTGTGGTTCAACAGAATTATTTTAAAAAACAAACTCATGAAACAGGCCTGGACAAAAATGATGGTACCCTTAGAAAAGATTGAAAATAATGTGACCATAGGGACATGTTCAACCAAGATGTGTCCTCTAATTAACATCACGGGGTCAACAAACTTGTAATCAGTCAGTCGGCCTATTTAAAGGGTGACAAGTAGTCACTGTGCTGTTTGGTGACATGGTGTGACCACACTAAACATGGACCAGAGGAAGCAAAGGAGAGAGTTGTCTCAGGAGATTAGAAAGAAAATTATAGACAAGCATGTTAAAGGTAAAGGCTATAAGACCATCTCCAAGCAGCTTGATGTTCCTGTGACTACAGTTGCACATATTATTTAGAAATTTAAGATCCACAGGACTGTAGCCAACCTCCCTGGACGTGGCCGCAGGAGGAGACGGATAATATGAATGGTAACAAAAGAGCCCAGAACAACCTCTAAACACATTCATGGTGAACTCTCAAGGTCAAGGTACATCAGTGTCAGATCGCACCATACGTTGTTGTTTGAGCCGAAGTGGACTTCATGGGAGACGACCAAGGAGGACACCACTGTTAAACAAATCACAAAAAAGCCAGACTGGAATTTGCCAAACTGCATGTTGACAAGCCACAAAGCTTCTGGGAGAATGTCCTGTGGACAGACGAGACAAAACTAGAACTTTTTAGCAAGGCACATCAGCTCTATGTCCACAGACGCCAAAATGAAGCATACCAAGAAAAGAACACTGTCCCTACTGTGAAACATGGAGGAGGTTCTGTTATGTTCTGGGGCTGCTTTGCTACATCTGGCACAGGGTGTCTTGAATCTGTGCAGGGTACAATGAAATCTCAAGACTATCAAGGTATTCTAGAGAGAAATGTGCTGCCCAGTGTCAGACAGCTTGGTCTCAGTCACAGGTCATGGGTCTTGCAACAGAATAATGACCCAAAACACACAGCTAAAAACACCCAAGAATGGCTAAGAGCGAAACATTGGACTATTCTAAAGTGGCCTTCTATGAGCCCTGATCTAAATCCTATTGAACATCTGTGGAAGGAGCTGAAACGTGCCGTCTGGAGAAGGCACCCTTCAAACCTGAGACAACTGGAGCAGTTTGTTCATGAGGAGTGGGCCAAAATACCTGCTGAGAGGTGCAGAAGTCTCATTGGCAGTTACAGAAATTGATTGCAGCAATTGCCTCAAAAGGTTGTGCAACAAAATAATAAGTTAAGGGTACCATCATTTTTGTCCAGGCCTGTTTCATGAGTTTGTTCTTTAAAATAATTCTGTTGAACCACAATTCAAAAGCATTGTCTGATTTTCATTGGTTAATTTTCATAGAATTTTTTTTTATTACTACTTTTGTCAGATTCAAGTTATTTCTGTGACTGTTGTGGGTTTTTCTTTGATTAACAGAGGGGTACCAACAATTTTGTCCACGTCTGTACATGCTGTACTTGGGTGTAATTTTTGCATGTTTTTTTAATATATACAGTATATGGGTATTTTTTTGGGGGGGGGGGGGTCCAGTGCACTATATCAGGGGTATCCGACTTTCAAGCGCTCTCTCTTTTTCTGTAATTTGCAGATGCCAGTTTCATTTTTATAATATGCAAGGGAACATAAGAGTTTCAGACTTGCATTGCAATTTTAAAAAAAAAATCATTGATTTTGCCGTTAGAATCGAAACTATTGGTCGTGTCCCCTCATTTTTCCCAGTTTTTGTGTGACATGAAAATCGCATCAATTTCAAAGTACTGTAAAGTGATCTCTGAGTAACTCTTTCTACTCATTTATGCAAGAGATAACAGAGTTGTAATGCAAATTCAAAATAAAACATTCCCCAATGTGATCAGATCTATGGTTTTTGTACGGCGACCCCTGCAAATTTACTTGTACGACGTAAATTTCCGTGTCCCCGAATTCACGCAGCAACATGCAAGTTATTTGGTAAAGTAACAAGAAAAAAGGAAGTGCTGATGCTTTTCACTTTGCACCTTTCAAATCCCAAACCATACACGTAAAAAGGAGATCAGTCTTTGTGAAGCTCAGATGTAGAATATTTCAATAAAATCTCAAACATTTATGACACATTGAATATGGTGTCCTGTAAAAAATTTACGTCTTCGGTCTTGGTCGGCCGCGTGCAGCCCCGTCTGGCGAGGTGACCGCCCTGGGAAAGCCCTTTTATTTTCTCTACCCCGGATGTGCTCAATCCATGTGGAGAGGATTAACCGTGGTCACTTTATATTGAAGTTATCGAAGGTCCAAACTTCCGTGTCTCGCATTTACGCCTTTTGTGATTTTACGTCTTATCCAACAAACAGGGAGAATTTGAAGGTATGTATACACGTTATCACATCTTAATATGTCATGAAAATGTAGCTGTTGATGAGTTTTGATGTGTGAAAAATACTGGAAGTGTTGAAGTTGTTTCGTGTAAAACGTGTGCCATTGCAAAGTGCATTGGCACACGGGGAAACAAAAGCCCGAGTGTCCCGTTTACGTCTCCATTTACAAGTAGTTGAAGTGAGCGCTCATCCTCAAGAGTTCCTGAATGCGAATGCCGTTACGAAAATGGTTAATAGTTTCATAAACCTGACACAATTGGATAGTGATTAGTCAATTTCATGTGCAGATTTGATCAATTTTAAATTTTGCCACCAATGTCACACATTGGACCCCTAATAAATAAAAACACCCATATATGCACAGTGTATATACACCCAGATGCAGTCTGTCGGGGGCGACAATGACTGCTTCATTTAGGTCTGATCAGATTCCTCCCCTCAGCTCTGTCCCGTGCCGTCCGCGCTCAATTGTATATTAACATACTGGTAAAACCTCAAGACATTACTTGGATGAATCTGTAACTTACATTATATGCACCTCCGTCAGGATTTCTTCTGGTAACATTTCTGCATGGTGGTCCACCACGCGTGAAGTCATGCCGCCACTCTTAAGAGGAAATATAAATTTAAGAAAAAAATATGAAGGAATGACGGTTCGCAAGCGTGCACACAAACAGCACCTGCCCACGTGACTGTTCTAGTCGACAGGCAGTGTGTCTTGTTGGCATCACTGTCTGAGAGAAACATGAGCTTATGAAAGTACTTTTAACATGGAAAAAAAGCAGAAGAGGTATGTATGCACTGGAGGCATTTCTCATGGTTTTATAGTGCTGATGACACATTTTTGACATTTTTTGCATGTTGTGTAAACCCAAAAGTCATTGTCAATGATCAATATAATATTTACAACAGCGCCTGTATAAACTAGTTATCAAAAACCGCAGCCGCTGACTGGACTGTGGTGCCGCCCACCGAATTAAGGGCAACACTCCAATGACGTAATCAACAGAACAGACTCCGGTGTTAACTAGAATGACAGCAGCTTTGTAGCTCTAGTTTCTCTGGTTTCTTGTTTTAATTTTACGGCTGTGCCTTCGCGTTGTGTCGCAGGCTCAGATAAACAGCAGGGCATGAAAGACCACATCACATGCTTCAGCTCCAACTGTCATAAGCCTCGTGCGCTTTTAGGTAGGAGGAGCACATGAGGAGGGGAAGGATTAATGGATTTACGTACAGCTTTGACCTACTTTCTGTGATCCCATGCTGACATCTCACTGGTCCGGCCGCATCCCCTCTCTCATTATCACCAGCCAATTCAAACTCCCGCTGATCATGTTTCCTGGTCCTTGAACAGGTGCTTCTAATCACACCATCACCAGCACCGTTTGCCAGTAATGCACTGCTGGTCAATAGTATTGTCATCTGTGCTGTTAGTCTGCCAGTATTTTCAGCACTCTCACGATGTTAGTCACTCCATGTTCGCTGTGGTTCTCGTGCGTCCTTGAAGCGATGTCATCTCTGGGGCGCATCTGTGGCTAACACATCTCCTCTCATTCGTTCTCTGGGTGATGCCAGCCCCCGAATGCCATCAGTAAGTGTGTTTGTGTTTTTTGTACGTCTTCACCTTTTTGGAAATTGTCTGTCGTTCTATATTAAATGTGCTGTGGTGAACCCTGCACGTAAATCCTCGTTATTTCGTGCTCCCTCTCCATGCCCTGCGTAAGAGCGCATGGAGAGGGAGGATTTACATGTAAATAACGAGGATTTACAGGAGGATTTACACGTAGGATTCACCACAGCACATGTATTGAACATAAAGACTGATCCCAAAAGGTGAAGACTTACAAAAATACACAGAAACACAAACAGTAGGTGTTCGAGGCCAACATTGCCCAGCGAACATGGAGAGGAGACGTGTTAACCACGGTTGCGCCCCAGAGCTGACATCGCTACAAGGGGCGCAACAGAACCATGGCTGTGTGGCGTGGCTAACATGTTGTGATAGTGTTGGCAATATTAGCTGGCTGACAACACGGCAGATGATGCACACAATACATGAACAGCTGACTGTCACTGAGTCTGACTCGCTAGGCACAATGCCTGCTTGGCACAGCTCAAACCTATACGGTTTGATGCCCCCAGATTTTTCATTATCGTCCCATTCTTCGGAACTATAATCGTCTGAAGATTGGACAACACAAACCAATTCCAGGCTACATGTACTGGAACCATGGTCGATGTTTTCAACTGCTTCCATCCAGTGTGTACAAAGGGCAGCCAAGCGCGGTGTTCCGTCGATGATGTTACAACATGGCTGGGGGGTTTTCCAGCCGCTGACACAATGGGTGACGTGGCGCTCATGAAAACGTCGGATATTCGCGTGAAAAAAAGCCTGTTTGACTTAGAACTGCACAGACCAACCTATTTCGTCATATTGTATTATGTGTTGAAAAATTAGAGGAAGTCAAAAACGTGTCATCAGCACTTTAACCCGCTGGTAACGGGAGCAATAATGGAAGAGCTGCTTAGCTAACGTGTAGTGAGGAGCTCGAGAAGGTTCATTTTGTCTTTTTTTTTAATTTAGTTTTTTGTTTCTTATTTCAGACAAGAAAGCCAGTTTAGAAAGCTTGGGATCAGTCCGCCAAGGTCTCCGCCTTTGACTGCCACCTAATCCACATAGCACCGGACTTCCATGATCCCTCCTGCAGGTGGTGAACCTACTGGAGGGCGGACCCATGTAACTCCTTCGGGCTGAGCCCGGCCGGGTCCCATGGGTGGAAACCCGGCCACCAGACGCTAGCCTTCGAGCCCCTCCCCCAGGCCTGGCTCCAGGGTGGGGCCCCGGTAACCCCATACCGGGCGGGGTACACTGAATCCTTGATATACAATTTATCATGAGAGTCTGTTGGATCGTTCTTCGTCTGGCCCTTCACCCAGGACCAGTTTGTCTTGGGAGACCCTATCAGAGGCAAATTGCCCCGGACAACATAGCTCCTGGGATCACTGGGGCACGCAAACCCCCCCACCACGATAAGGTGACGATCCATGAGGAAGGATGGCATGTTTGGCATGGCAAACCGGGGTGGTGGTTCCTCTCTTCAAAAAAGGGGACCGGAGGGTGTGCTCCAACTTTAGAGGGATCACACTCCTCAGCCTCCCTGGGAAGGTCTATGCCAAGGTATTGGAGAGGAGAGTCCGGCCGTTGGTCGAACCTCGGATTCAGGAGGAGCAATGTGGTTTTCGTCCTGGCCGTGGCACATCGGACCAGCTCTTTACCCTCTCGAGAATTCTTGAGGGTTCGTGGGAGTTTGCCCAACCAGTTTACATGTGTTTTGTGGACTTGGAGAAGGCATTTGACCGCGTCCCTCGTGGATTTTTGTGGGGGGTGCTTCGGGAGTATGGGGTATCGGGCTTGTTGTTACGAGCTATTCGGTCTCTGTACGACCGTTGTGAGAGTTTAGTTCGCATTGCCAACACTCGGTCGGAGTCATTCCCAGTGAGAGTTGGACTCCGCCAGGGCTGCCCTTTGTCACCGGTCCTGTTCATAATTTTTATGGACAGGATTTCTAGGCGCAGCCAGGGAATGGAGGGTGTCATGCTTGGTGACCACAGGATCTCATCTCTGTTGTTTGCAGATGATGTTGTCCTGTTGGCTTCATCCAGCAATGACCTACAGCTCTTGCTGGGACGGTTTGCCGCTGAGTGTGAAGCGGCTGGGATGAGAATCAGCACCTCCAAGTCCGAGTCCATGGTCCTCAGCCGGAAAAAGGTGGATTGTCCTCTCCGGGTTGGGGACAGGCTCCTGCCCCAAGTGGAGGAGTTTAAGTATCTTGGGGTCTTGTTCACGAGTGAGGGGAAAATGGAGCGAGAGATCGACAGACGGATTGGAGCAGCATCTGCAGTGATGCGGACGTTGTACCGGTCTGTTGTGGTGAAGAGGGAGCTTAGTTCTAAGGCAAAGCTGTCGATTTACCAGTCAATCTACGTTCCTACTCTCACCTATGGTCACGAGCTTTGGGTAATGACCGAAAGAACGAGATCGCGGATACAAGCGGCTGAAATGAGCTTTCTCCGTAGGATTGCTGGACTCACCCTCAGAGATAGGGTGAGGAGCTCAGTCATCCGGGAGAGGCTCAGAGTAGAACCGCTGCTCCTCCACATTGAAAGGAGTCAGTTGAGGTGGTATGGGCATCTGATTAGGATGCCTCCTGGACGCCTCCCACTTGAGGTGTTTCAGGCACGTCCCACTGGGAGGAGACCCCGGGGCAGACCCAGGACTCGGTGGAGAGACTATGTCTCCCAGCTAGTCTGGGAACGCCTTGGTATCCCCTCTGAAGAGCTGGAGCAGGTGGCTGGGGAGAGGGAAGTCTGGGCTTCTCTGCTTGAACTGCTGCCTCCGCGACCCGGACCTCCGGAAAAGCGGTAGAAGATGGATGGATGGATGGATGGATGGATTTCAGACAAGAATAAAAAGGAGATGTTTTACCTTTACCTTAGTTAATATTAACTAATTTATGTTTACTATTATGTACCTGGCAAGTTAAGATGACCGAAATTCATGAAGTCAGTGACTTTAATCCGTCAGCAGTATTCAGACAAACTAAACATGCCAACATTTGCATTCTAAAATAAGGGAGGTTTTTCCTGCTGTCTGAGTGGTGAGATTTCTAAAAAAAAAAATAAATAAATAAATAAATTATAAATGTATCAAAATATTATAACAGAAATGACTCTTTTCATTTAATTTATTTCATTAACTATAATTTAATTAATATTTTTTCTTTGAAATCAGAGTTAAATTATTGTTCTGTTCTGGCTCTGCAAAGTTTTGGTCAAAAATGTAAATTGTTCAGGGAAAAAGTAAAAAAAAAAAAACAGTCTGTTTCAAATTTATTTAAAAAACAATTTTATTTTTTTTAAAAAAGACAAAAATAAGCCATAAAATAATCCACAAATTTATAATAAAGTCTCAAATGTACAAGAAAAGTCAATTTTACAAGAAGAAATTACAAGTTTGAGGAAAATTGTTTTAAATTTAAATAAATTTACAGAGAAAAGTAGAAAACTATAAGAAAATTGTTATAAATTTTGGAGAAAAACCTCAAACCTTCAAGACTAAAGTCCAGTGACGGAGCCAGGAATTTGTGAAGGAGGGTGGCTGAACCCCATCCACCACCACCATTCTGAAGCCCCCCCCCCCAAAAAAAAATAAATAAATAAATAAATCTTACCCCTGGCCGTATTTCATAACAAACCACATATCTCAACAGCAAACTTGAGGGGAGTTATATCAGGTGTCCCTTTGAGCATGTCTATGGAAGAAGTGAAAAACGAGATCCAAGGAGGAAAGGTGAAGGATGTAAAAAGGCTAAAGAGTAAAAGAGAAGGTTCACTGTAGGATACACTGTCTGTAATGGTCTGGTTTGAGGAAACACTCCCTAAATCAGTCCAAATAGGATACCTGTATTACAGTGTCAGAGAATACGTCCCAAAGCCACTCAGGTGCTACAAATGTCAAAGGATGGGTCACACTGCTCAGCAATGTAAGGGAAAGTTAAGATGTGCTAGATGTGGATGGGAGCACGAATATGGTGAATGTGAAAAGGACACCAAAGTAAAGTGTTGCAGCTGCGGGGGTGACCACAGTGCTGCATATGGAGGATGTGTTGTGCAGAGGGAAGCTAGACAAGCCCAGGAAATCAGAATAAGTAAGAAAATCTCATATGCGGAAGCTCTAAAGACAGAGAGGCAGGAATGGTTAGAAACACAACAGGCCTTCCTCAAGTTCAAAGGGAAGCACAGCCATCAACAAATCCCACACAAGCACAAGATCATGCCGCCGCAAGGAATTTTTGTGTTCACAAATGCAAAATGGATGATGACACATTGATAGTTAAGAGGACAAACTGTAGATTTTATCTGCCACACCATTAATGTTGCAGCACAGCTAAAGAAGAAAAGTGATGGAATCAAAACCATTGTGGACGCAGCAGGAAGATTCCTGGAGGTGAAAGACATCAAAGCCGACCAGATTCATGGTTTATTGACAGCTGAAAATGGGGAGCCACATGTTGAAACTTAACATCTGAATATGGTACTACACATATTACAGTGGAATGCGAAGACTCTTATAGCAAACAGACAAGAACTCAAGAAGTATCTTTTCCAACTACAAGTTGTTGCAGAGGTAGTGTGTGTACAGGAGACATGGCTTCAACCTCACTTAGATTTTGTTATTCCAGGATATAGTTCAATCAGACAGGATAGAATTAACACTGTAAATGGAGGAGAATGTGCCACTTTCATTAAAGATGGCCTGGCATATAGGGTGATTTCTCCCCTGAGGATATAGAGTGTAATATTATTGAAATATGTAGGCCAAATGGACAAGGAAATATTAAGCTGGTTAATTATTACAACCCATGTAGGAAGTTAACAGCAGATATTTTCGGTGTTATGGCAGGGGAAGGGCATATGAAAGAGGGATGGTGTGGAGACTTTAATGCCCATAATAGCTTGTGGGGAAGCACACATACAGATAACAATGAAAATGTTGTGGAAGAGATGTTAAATGAAAGCTTGTTAATTTGTCTCAACAGTGGTGAAGGTTACCAGGGTGGATGTGCATAGGGGCACGTCATCATGTATTGACCTGACTCTGGTACTGGTGCATTCCAAATAAGAGTATAGGTAGGAATAAAAGTATAGGGTGGAAAAAACTGAAAATTTTAATAAGAGTATAGGGCGTAATAATAGTGTAGGCTGGAAATTTGTTAAAATTTCAATAAAAGTATAGGTGCGCAATAATAGTATAGGGACGCACAATACATACAAAGTTAAATAATGTTCATAATTATGCCTGAGATATTGAAATATCTACAAAATTAAAAGAAACCACCTTCTGAATTGGTTTTATTTCTTTTGAAAATATTGTATGAACAATTTATCAGAGGAACATTAATAGCAGTTTAAAATTTACCAAATTTAATGGTGAAGTTTAAACATTTGAAAAAAAAAAATAATACAACAAATGTACCAGTATATTCATAATATTGCAAATCAGCTTACAAACCTGCTTTCCCAACTCCTCTTTCTGTTTCATAGAGTATTTCTTCAACTTTAAATCAAAACCGTCAGACACCGGGTCAGACACTTCAGAAGCCATCGTCTGCTGCTCCGCGCATGGCCCCGGGCACATGGCATGACGACATGTAGACTGTTTTGTAAACAACCGGCACGTGTATCCCGAACACAGCCGAGATAATACGGAAATAAAGGAAGTGCCTCCGACAGCTTTTTCAGCCAATTACGAGGAGTGATTTAATGGCTGCGGGCCTGCTGCATAGTACACACACACTTGAAAAAATATATACATACGAGTGCCACACTTCAATCGGTAAAGCTTTGAATAAATCTCGAAAAAATGTCCTTCATGTCAAAGCTGGCACGGACCCCGAAAATGCACACGCTTTGTGCAACGCAACCTTCTGGTTTGGACAGCCACGCTGGTGTCCTGATGGCAACGAACGCAGCACCCGGTGGTGATTCTCCGACGACAAGCGAACGCAGCAGCCTGACTGATCTGCTCTCCCTTCTGCTTCAGGGAGACATACGACGCAGAGTTTCCAGGCGAAACTCTCCGGAGAACACCCACGACTGGGACCTACGTTCAGGTCCACGTGTTCTGATAAGCGTATAGACCCAAATAAAACCGTATAGGGTGACATAGGGCATATCCCAATAAGCGTATAGACCCAAATAAGACCGTATAGGGCTGCATTTTTGGGCGAAATAAATACCCGTACATGTACGGTTATTTGGAATGCACCAGTATCTGATTCTTTAGTGAGAGCCTGTGAATGGACGGTTATGAACAGTATAACTATGGGAAGTAATCACTTCCCAATACGTAGTCATTAAAACTGAAGTATGTATACAAGAGGGAAGATGGTGTTTTGACAAAGCGGATTGGGGAAAATTTAGACAATACTGTATACAATCATGTCATTTGGTAACACTAGTACATACCCATGCATACCTGTCCATGCCCGTAGAAACCAAGTATAAGCAAGTATTTCTGCATGCCTGTTGCTGAAGGGTCGCCTTCTGTCTCAGACGACTTTGTTGTTCAGTCATGCCTGCGGCGTACTGCTGGAACCTGAGGTGTTTCTTGTTCACGGCATCCTTTCTGACATGCAGCAGTTCTCCTCATTCTATTGCTCTCTATCTGGTGGGTCTTCTTCTTCGTTGAGACCACTGGTTGAGGGGTAGGTGCATCGTAATTTCAGTTCATGGACAGGATCATGAGCATCGTGAGTGATGGTCTATATGACATCATTAAGACACATTTGTCTATGAGCCATATGACATCATAAAGACATTATGTGCCGTCATGTAGACATCTATATCTATATGACATCATAAAGATGTCCTATGATGTCCTATGTCTATATGACATCATAAGTGATCACTTCCCAATACTTGGCCATTAAAACTGAAGGTATGTATACAAGAGGGAAGAGGTCAGACCGGACCGGGTGGTGGGGTGCACGGACTCACTTGCAGCGCTAAAAACCATAGACACTAAAATCTACAAGGGAAAACTTGGTGATTGAGCTATATCAGTTTATTTAGGGTACACAAGGGTGGTAGAGAAGTGCAGTTTTGTTGGGTTCCTGCATATGATGGGCTGAAAGGGAATGACTGTGCAGACAAATTAGCAAAAAGCACTCTTGCAAAAGAGATAACTATACCATTGTCGCTTGGAAAAGGTGAAGGGAAAGCAGTAATCAAGAAAAAAGGAACTGAACTATGGCAAAAAGATGGGATGAAGATCATAAAGGTAGATCATATTACAAAATACAAAAATCTATTGCAATAAAGAATTTCATAACAACCAAAAGGAGGGAAGACATCATTATGGCAAGACTCAGACTGGATCATACAGGTTTAAACGTCACTTTATTCACCATGGGGAAAAGCGAAAGTGACAAATGTGGAGTAAAAGAAAATGTCGAGCACATCTTATTGCACTGTCACAAATACGGAAATGAAAGACAGATAAGGGAAAATGAAGTTTGAGAAGCCGGTAAGGAATGGGATTTAACGGAACAGATGGAGAGGCAATAAGAATCACGAGAAAGGCTCTTTTCTCTTTTTTGAATAACACAGGATTAAGTCATAGAATTTAGGGGTCGGGCTCAGATGACATGTTACACACTCTTGTACAGTAGATGGCAGTATGCACCTTTCAGTTGTTTGCTATCCGCCAGTAACCGAGAGAAGAAGATGATGATGGTGTTTTTTTCCCCAAGGCAGATTGGGGAAAATTTAGGCAATACTGTGTACAATCATGTCATTTGGTAACATTCGAAGGTTGCATAGAAGAGTGTTCAAGTCAGGTAACCAATCATGTTCTGAATGTTACAATAGCAAGTATACGGTACCTAAGAAAACAACAGCATTGGAAGAAGTTTATACCCTGGTGGAATGAGGAATGTAGTATTGCAGTAAAGGAGTGAAACAAGGCATTCAGAGAGCTGAGGAAGAATATGAATAGTGAAAACTTAAGAGATTTTAAAAAGAAAAGGACAGTAGCTCGAAGGATTATTAAAAACAGGAAAAGGTCAACATGGAGAGAATTTTGTTCCACCGTTGGTAGGAAAAGAGAACTAGGTGATATCTGGGGTATGTTTAAAAAAATGAGTGGGAAAAGGGTATCAGTTAAAGTCCCAGTTCTAGTGGATGGGGACAAGATGGCTGTATCAGACAAAGAAAAGGCAGAAGTCCTAGGTAGAGTATTTGCAGCAGTGCATAGAGGAGACCATCTTGGTGAGAGTCATAGACAGCAAAGGGAGCATAAACTCAGAGAAAATGCAAACTTAAAAAAGGAAGTGAAAGAAGATATGACTGCGTTACACCTTGAGCTCACAATGTCAGAGCTAAAGAGAGCTTTGCAAGATGGTGGATACACAGTTCCAGGATATGATCAGTTAAGCTATGCTATGTTCCGGCAGTTGCCTATGCAATCAGTGGAACTGGTGCTGAAATTGTTTAACAGAATATGGAAGGAGGGGGTTATCCCAAGTCGGTGGAAAAAGGATGTAATTTTACCATTTAATAAGCCAGGGAAAGATCCAGCTCATCCAGGCAACTACAGGCCAATAGCATTAACGTCATTCATTCATTCATTCATCTTCTTCCGCTTAATCCTTTTCGGGTCGCGGGGGGGCTGGAGCCTATCCCAGCATCTTTGGGCGAGTGTCACACTTAGGGAAATGGATGGAGAAGGTGTTAGTTTACAGACTCTCGTATGTACTAGAGCACAGACGATTAATAACTATCAGAATGGTTTAAGAAGATATTGAAAAGACTCTCAAAATGAACAAAGTAATGGTTATAGTTTATCTGGATATTGAAAAGGCTTATGACTCACTGTGGAGGGATGGACTTCTTATCAAATTGAATAAAATGGGCATTGGTGGTAGGATGTATAATTGGATAGTGGATAGGCTCCAGCCCCCCCGCGACCCGAAAAGGATTAAGCGGAAGAAGATGGATGGATGGATTTTTTTAACACACAGGACAATTGGGGTGAAAGTAGGATCAGAAGTTTCTATTGACTTTGAAATTGAAAATGGTGTTCCTCAGGGGAGTGTGATAAGCCCAGTTTTATTCAACATAATCACTATAAAAGCAAGAAATCTGTGTGGGTCGGTCTGTCTGTCATGTCCATAGGACGGCCTATGATCTCTGCCTGAACATCATAGGACATCCTATAAACTCAGGCATCATAGGACACATAGACAAATGTGTCTTTATTATGTCACATAGACCATGAACTCAGACATCATAGGATGACTCGCGATGCCTATATGACGGCACATAGACAGATGTGTATTTATGATGTCATATGCATCAAGGCTGCCTTCATGTCTTTATGATGTCATATACAGTGAGTCCATGTCGGAAAGCCTCTTTTCGCTCCGATCTATTTCCATGATCCTGTCCATGAACTGGAATTACGACACACCTATCCCTCTACCAGTGGTCTCAACGAAGAAGACCCACCAGATGCAATAGAATGACAACAACTGCTGCACATCAGAAAAGATGCCATGAAGATGAAACACCTGAGGTTCCAGCCGTACATCGCACCCGTCTGAGATAGGAGGACACCCTTCACTAGCATAGGGTATGACAGACTTTAACCTCTTGCACTCCGGTGTACCGCGGGCGGTCACGTCTCTGTGCGTCCTAGTGCGCACTGAGGGGAAAAAAAACCCCCTGCATTTCCATTCTTCCACTACAGACACAGCCGCGAACAGAAAGCCAAAGGAGTGCTTTGATTGGTTTAGATGTGATTGACCTCTCATTTGACTAATAAGAGCCTTGAATTGGGTTTCTGAAACCTTGAAAAACCAATGACTGAAAACCTAGCAAGAAGGACCCGCCTACCAACGGCTGCGAATACAGTGAGCCAATTGAAGCACAGTAGTTCGAAAGCGTGCGCCCCTTGCAAAATCTGTTTTGTGTAAGCCACTGGGTGACACACACGCGTTCGCCAGTCTTTTTTTCTTACTACTGTTATTTGTTTTGAAAAATCGTTCGCCAAAACCGCAGTCATGGAAGTGCAAAACCGCAATAATGGAATTATGGTTTGACCGGGTCACGTGACCAGAACCACGAGTCCGTAACAAGCGGACCAGCGTCATATTCGTCTGACAATGAGGAAGAGAAGTTCGCCAGCGACACTGCTGTTGTGGACAGGTAAGTGTTATAAGCTAAATTATTCTTTATCCCTGAAAATTGTAATCAAAATGACTTTTGACCGATCGGTAAATTACAACTGTGCGTCATCGCAACATGAAGACCGCGGCGCACGGGTCCAGTCCGTGTGCCGCGTCCGGACCGTGAACGCCCCCGCCCCGCTACTCTTCTGTAGCGAATTGCAGATATTATTGCAGATATTTTAGTACAACTGTGCGTAGTAGACCGCGGCATGCGGCAGTGGACGATGTCCGTCCTCTGTAGCGGCGGGGGGGGGAGTTGTTATCCTCTACATTACAGATATTTTAGTATAATTTTTAGTGCACTGTAGGTTATTTTTTCTTGTAAAACAAAAACAACACATTTTTTACGTGGCATGCTTCTTTGTGTGTGGGGGCTTGTTTGTTCATTCATTCACGAATGAATAACCCCCCCCCCCCCACACACACACACACACACACAGCCCTGAGTGTCACCTTTCATTAGAGCCCAAGATGAAGCTTCTATATTGAATCATTCAAAAGTTAGACGTTTTTCCAAACTGTGCCATTTGGCACAGTTCAAAAACGCCTGGGAACAACCTAAGAAAAAAGCTGTGTAATATATTCATTTTTTGTGGTATTGTTACAAAATTTTGACTTCAGCTGGATAACACTTGGTTCTACATTTCTGTTGCATTTTCCAGCCCGGATCTGACAGCTGTGTGTTATTTGCAAGCATTTGTATCAAAAAAAAACACCCAAGCGAAATTTATTTTCTTCAAGTTCAGTATGTTTAGATGACTGTTACTCAGTGGCAGGAGCACTTAGAGAGATTATGACTGTTTTGCCAAAAAATTCAAAGTGTTTTCTTTTAAATGAGACCAACCCCATGAAGATGCTGCAAAGGGTTGAAGAACAGCTTTTTGATTTACTTTGGGTATGTTATTTTTTAGCATTTTTAGGGAAATTGACCAGAGTGCAAGGGGTTAAAGCACGTTTCTAGGACATCATAGGACGGCCTATGATTTCTGCCTCATCATCATAGCACGTCCTATGAACTCAAGCATCATAGGACAACTTGCCATGCCTACATGATGGCAAATGTGTAACCTTAACAAATGCCAGTGTACACTACAAATTTGTAAAATGCCAAGCAAAGCGCTGATTTTCTCCGGGTGCTCCGGTTTCTTGGTTTCTACGGCCATGCACAGGCCTTCCTGAACAGGGTCGAAAGCCACTTTTTCAGGATCGTGCCCATGAACTGGAATTATGACGCACCTATCCATCAACCAGTGGGCTCAACGAAGAAGAAGACCCACCAGATGGAGAGCAATAGAATAAGGAGAACTGCTGCACGTCAGAAAGGATGCCGTGAACATGAAACACCTCAGGTTCCACCAGTACACCGCAGGCATGACTGTGAACAACACAGCCGTCTGAGACAGGAGGAGACCCTTCAGTGGTCTAAACGAAGACGACCCACCAGATGATGTCTATATGATGCCACATAGACAGAGCACATGACTCCCTACAAGACATATACACTACCGTTCAAAAGTTTGGGGTCACCCAGACAATTATTTTGTGTTTTCCATGAAAAGTCACACTTATTTACCACCATGAGTTGTAAAATGAATAGAAAATGTAGTCAAGACATTGACAAGGTTACAAATAATGATTTTTATTTGAAATAATTTTTTTCCAGATACTCAACCTGCTCAAAGGAAGGTCAGTTTTATAGCTTCTCTAACCAGCTGTGCTAACATGATTGCACAAGGGTTTTCTAATCATCCATTAGCCTTCTGACGCAATGAGCAAATGCATTGTACCATTAGAACACTGGAGTGATAGTTGCTGGAAATGGGCCTCTATACACCTATGTAGATACTACACCAAAAACCAGACATTTGCAGCTAGAATAGTCATTTACCACATTAGCAATGTATATTAGATATTAGTGTATTTCTGATTAGTTTAAAGTTATCTTCATTGAAAAAAACAGTGTTTTTCTTTCAAAAAATAAGGAAATTTCTAAGCGACCCCAAACTTTTGAACGGTAGTGTATATACACACAGGTAAGCAAAGTACGTGGCGGTAATGCACCTGTAAGCTGGTTGCTAACCACCAATCAAATCTAGGAGAAGAAGAAGAACAACATATAACAGTGACAGGCAGGAAAAGTAGCAAGCAGGGGCAAACAGCCCCAGATGGCAGGGCATATTTTGTGATTTTTATGTTTTGCTGCATAAAAAAGCCATCACATGTGATTGCCACTCAGTGCTGTGTTGCTATACCAACTGTCCTGTAACTGGCAGGAATTCTGTTCCAATGCATCCCCTCTATGGGCATGCACAGGTTTCTACGGGCATGCATGGGTAATCACTAGTAATGATTAATGACATGTTTGAGGATCAAGAGGATTCCATCAAAACAGCACTGTATGCAGATGATGGAGCCATATGGACGAGGGGAAGAAATGAGAAATTTGTGTTGAAAAACATCAGGAAAGCAATGGAGAGAGTGGAAAAGTGGTCATATGAGTGGGGATTTAAATTTTCAAACAGTAAAACCTGCTATATGATTTTCACAAAAAAATGCAGAACTGGTACAGAACCATTAACATATAATCAACCAATAGAGAAAGTCAGTTCAAATATCTAGGATTGTGATTTGATAGTGCATACACATGGAGAGTTCATGTTGAAAATCTGGAGACAGAGTGCAAAAAAGTCAATCTAATAAAAGCTGTGGCTGGACACGAATGGGGTGCAGATAAACAGGCATTAATTGACATTTACAGAGCACTAATGTGATCGACAATAGACTACAGATGCATGATTTATGGAGTAGCAGCAAAGACGACTGTGGAAAAAATAGAATGCAGCATAGAGCGCTTTGCCTGTGCATTGGAGCAGTCAAAACAACACCAAACAATGCAGTTTTAATAGAAGCAGGAGAAATGCCAATGGATTTGAGAAGAGATAAACTTGCATTATCATACTGGGTCAAGCTGAAAGGAAGTGAGAAGCGGATATTTCAAGAACAACACTACAAGACTGCTGGGAATATTCCAACTTCCAGGGACACAGGTTTGGGTGGACAATTGAAAGAAAAACCAGAATGTATGGACTAGACACTTGATATAGCTAACACCAGTCCAGTGAGTAATGTTCCCCCTTGGCTGTTTGCGGGAAAAGAAGTAGACATTAGTCTGTTAATGAGGATAAAAGATTGGCTTATGAGTGAAGTTGGTGTTAAAACAAGCATTTACCTCAGGAATAATTACTATAACTACTTACAGCTCTATACAGAAGGTTTAAAGAACAAAGAGGGCTCTGTTGGAGTATACATTTCAGAGGTTAAAGTGACCATCTCAAAAAGACTCCCAACAATACATTGGTGTTTCAGCAGAGATGGTGGCAATAATTATTGGTTTGCAGTGGGTGAAGAAGGTCAGACCGGACCGCGTGGTGGTGTGCATGGACCCACTTGCAGAACCATACAGACACTAAAATCTACAAGGGAAGACTTGGTGATTGAGCTATATCACAGTTTATTTGGGGTACACGGGGTGGGGAAGTTCAGTTTTGTTGGGTTCCTGCACACGAAGGGTTGAAAGGGAATGACTGTGCAGACAAATTAGCAAAAAGTGCTCTTGGAAAAGAAATAACTATACCGTTGTCTCTTGGAAAAGGTGAAGGGAAAGCAGTAATCAAGAAAAAAGGAACTGAGCTATGGCAAAAAATATGGGATGACGATCATAAAGGTAGATCGTATTACAAAATACAAAAATCTATTGCAATAAAGAATTTCATAACAACCGAAAGGAGGGAAGACATCATTATGGCAAAACTCAGACTGGATCATACAGGTTTAAACGGCACTTTATTCACCATGGGGAAAAGCAAAGGTGACAAATGTAGAGAATGTGGAGTAAAAGAAAATGTCGAGCGCATCTTATTACACTGTCACAAGTATGGAAATGAAAGGGAGAATGAAAAATGAAGTTCGAGAGGTCGGTAGGGAATGGGATTTAACTGGGAACAGATGGAGATGGAGAAGTACTAAGATTCACGAGAAGGTCTCTTTTTTTTTTTTTTAAATAACACGGGATTAAGTCATAGAATTTAGGGGTCAGGCTCAAATGACAGTGTTACATACCCCCCCCCCCCCCCCGGCTATGCACCTGAAGTCATTACTCAAGTTTTTAAGTAGGTGCTCTTTGTACCCTTAACTAGAAATTTACTTTTAATTATTAATTTCAAAACACTGCTTTTACATGAGTAGAATTTCTGGCTACTATACCCACCTCTGATCATTTTAAGTATGCATGAGTAAATTGCTATTATGAATGTTTTTCCCTTCCCTACTCTCTCTGGGGGAAAAAAAAAAAACAAAAAAAACCCCACGCAAATTAAAAATACACATATTTTGTCATTTATGTAAACCATGACAAAAAATCCTGCAGGACAAAACATGACACTTTATTTTCTAACCTGTTTGTATACCACCATAGACCTGAATTAGACAGAGCTCAGAGAGGGCAAGATGAGACAGAAGAGAGGAGCCAAGGAGAGGAAAGTGTTCAGGCAGAGGGTCCAGGAGAGATGAGGGCAGAGGAAGGAGAGAAATATGACACCAGTAAAAAGTCCAAACACAGGACATGGGGGGGACCCCAACTGGCCCAATATGCCAACATTCAAGCCTTGGGTGTACAATACCTATAATGGTAAATTCCATATGCAAAGTTACTGTGCAAAATTTAAATAAAAAAAAAAGAGAGACAGAGAAATAAATAGTATAAAATTAACATTTTCTGGTTACAATGGTGTCATCCCCCCCCCCCCCCCCCCCCCGGAAAAATATGTTGCCACCACACCAAGGTCTTTAAGCCAGAGGAAACACCGTCACCTACCCAAACTCCAGATGCTTTACGGTCATGAATGGATGCAAGTTATCGATTAATTCATTAATTGATAATTGATTCACCTTATCGATCGATTAACGATTAATTGATAAGCGGCATTTTTCCTCAGAATCTGAATTTCCCTTGGTACAATATGGTCTATCTTTAACATATAAAAAGTTGCTGTTTTTTCATATACTGAATAAAACATGAACATTATATTCCTCAGTGATTTATTGTACCATTTGCATTTTTTTTTTTTTTTTTTTTTTACTACAGACAATGGCATTTTTTTGAAGTTTTAACAAATTTTGTACTGTACTATGTGCTGGTACATCTCAGTAAATTACAAATGTCATAATTTTTATTTTTTTATTTTAAAAACTACCAATATCATAAAATGTATATTTTTGAGTTATATTAAAAAAAAAAAAAAGTTCATTCATTCATTCATCTTCTTCCGCTTAATCCTTTTTGGGTTGCGGGGGGGCTGGAGCCTATCCCAGCATCTTTGGGCGAGAGGCAGGGTACACCCTGGACAGATCGCCAGTCCATCGCAGGGCCAACACAGAGAGACAATCATTCACTCTCACAGTCATACCTAAGGACAATTTAGAATCCCCAGTTTGATGCCAATTAACCCAACTTGCATGTTTTTGGCATGTGGGAGGAAACCGGAGAAATCCTGGAGTAAACCCATGCAGACACGGGGAGAACATGCAAACTCCACACAGATCACTGTTGGTCGGGGGCTGGGATCGAACCCAGGATCCCCCGGCCAAGGGTGAGTTGCTGTGCTGCCGCAGTGCTAACCACTCCACCACCACGCCGCCCTAAAAAAGTTTCACATTTTAATTTACTGAGATGCACTGGTAGACTGTTTTAACAGGGAACTAATTTGTGAGCTGCTTCATCTGTTGCATGTTCAACATTGTCACAGTACCGCAGAAATCCAGGAAAACCCAGTACGATCTGGGCTCCCTCTGTTGTCTGTTACCTCAGTGGTGACTTGAGTCCAGTCTGCTTTCCCATCTAGTGGCGATAGGTTTTTGTGCTCGTGTAGCCTGCTGTAGTCCGTTTTTCCACCGTGTTGATTTGAAGTAGGTGGGTGGACAATGGAATGTGCAATTGAAACTTGTGGCTCTCCGATGTAACCTGGAAGGGTGAGTTTTTTTGCTCTGCACAGCACATGCACTCTGGGGGCTTAGCGTTGTCTTCTGCTTTTTCAGTTGAAATGCAGCAGTGGGTGACTGCACCCCTGCCTGGATGGCGAAGCCACTTCATTTCATAGAATAAACTCCCGTTGAAAAGGACTGCTGAGTTGTCAATTGACAACTAATTTAATTTAGTCAACTAAATTCTTATCGACAATTAATAGAAAGTCAATAAATCATTAACATCCCTAATGTAAGCCTTTAAATGCAAACTTGATTCCAGCTCCGTGCGCAGTGTGTTTTCCTGGCAAGGAGCGGAGAGCGAGCAGGTTGGTAAAACCTCAGCGCTTCATGTTGCTGTCATCGTCTAAAAACCTTGTGTATATTCAAATATCAGATGTTTTTAGCTGGATTTTTGCATTAAAAAAAGGATAAAATTTAGC
The DNA here is from genome assembly GCA_020510985.1 of Pholidichthys leucotaenia. Lineage (NCBI taxonomy): Eukaryota > Metazoa > Chordata > Actinopteri > Cichliformes > Pholidichthyidae > Pholidichthys > Pholidichthys leucotaenia. The sequence continues at coordinate 30,472,960 of CM035848.1, forward strand.
CTGCAAGGCTGCTAGCATTGCACTAATATTCCACTAATAATAAGTTAATACTAGTGTCAGTAACGGAGGTGCTGCTGTTTGGGAATCAGGTGTGGGCGCACTTCGTAGACTGTTGGACACATTGCAGTCTCTCATTTTATCCCATGCTGCCACGTTGAGATGTTTCAGCTCATGTTTATCATATGCTTTTGCTATATCCCACAGTAGTGACAGCATCATGGCATTGCTTGGTAATGGCAGCCTTTGATGTTGTGACACATGGGATTTTTAGAAAAAATACGTAAGTGTGTAAACCTGCAGCATCGATAAGAAGAATTGATAACATCAGCGACATACGATTCTGGGGGCTTAAAAATTTAGAATCCAAAAATCACATTGGTTTTGCTCAATCAGGTCAACTTTTTGAATTATGGCCACATGTTGTTTTATAAGTTTTTGTTTACGTGTATGAGTATTTTCGCTTTATATGATACAAAATTCTTTTTTATGTCTTGAAATTCTCTGAATTCTGAACAATGATGACTTAACATTCAGTTTACATGTACTTACCTTTTTATAAAGGTAAGTACATGCACAGTACTAAGTACAGGTTTTTACTTAGCACCTGATCAAGAGAAACGGATGTCATTTTTGGATTCAGCGGTGCAAAATTGTCTTAAATCAGTTGAAAAAACAGGCAACTTACAAAAAAAATTATTTTTGTAACCCTGTGTAATCATATGGTTATTTTTTTTTCTCATAAATAGGCCATCTTTTTTAGCCTTTTTTTCTTATGAATTTGCCACTTTTTAAACTAAATTAGCCATTTTTTGTTGTAACTGCCCATTTTTTACTCAAAAACTGCCAGCTTTTTTCATGTAAATTAACTTTGGTTTTCTTGCGTTGTCCTCTGTGCAGGCATCTCTGTCCAGTCGTTTGGAGAAGTTGTTCCAGGGCAGCTTCCATCACACCTCCACTCAGCCTCAGGAGGAGCAGGAGGTGGTGGTTCTCCCTCTGAAGATCCTGCTGGAACCTCCAGATGAAAAACCAGAACCAGGAGACAAAAACAAGGAGGAGCAGGAGGAGGTGAAGAGGAGGAGACCATGCAGGAGGCGAGTGTGATTTTAAACAAATGCGGGTAATACGCGTGATACGGTATTAACATGAATGTTGCACGTTTAAGTAGCATATCTGAATATTGCATATGCATGGATATTACACGTTTAATTACTGCACATAAATATTGCACATGCATATACAGTGATGTGAAAAAGTGTTTGCCCCCTTCCTGATTTCTCATTTTTTGTTTCACACTTGAATGTTTCAGATCATCAAACAAATTAAAACATTAAACAAAAATAACACAGAAATGCAGTTTTTAAATGAAGGTGTTTATTATTAAGGGGAAAAAAATCCAAACCTACATGGCCCTGTGAAAAAGTGATTCCCCCCCCCCCATTAAAACCTAAATTAACTGTGGTTTATCACATCTTTGGAAAGCTGAGTTCAGTTTCTCTAGCCACACCCAGGCCTGATTACTGCCACACCTGTTCTCAGTCAAGAAATGTTAAATATGACTTGCCTGACAAAGTGAAGTAGACCAAAAGATCCTCAAAAACTAGACATCATTCTGCGATTCAAAGAAATTCAGGAACACAATAAGAAACAAAGTAATTGAGATCTATCAGTGTGGAAAAGGTTAAAAAGCCATTTCTAAAGCTTTGGGATTCCAGTGAACCACAGTGAGAGCCATTATCCACAAATGGCGAAAACATGGAACAGTGGTGAACCTTCCCAGGAGTGGCTGGCTGACCAAAATTACCCCAAGAGCGCAGCGACAACTTATCCAAAAGGTCACAAAAGACCCCACAACAACATCCAAAGAACTTCAGGCCTCACTTGCCTCAGTTAATCAGTGTTCAGGACTCCACCATAAGAAAGAGACTGGACAAAAATGGCCTGCATGGCAGAGTTCCAAGACGAAAACCACTGCTGAGCAAAAAGAACATAAAGGCTCATTTCAGTTTTGCCAGAAAACATCTTGATGATCCCCAAGACTTTTGGTAAAATACTCTGTGGACTGATGAGACAAAAGTTGAACTTTTTGGAAGGTGTGTGTCCCATTACATCTGGCGTAAAAGTAACACAGCATTTCAGAAAAGGAACATCATACCAACAGTAAAATATGGTGGTGGTAGTGTCATGGTCTGGGGATGTTTTGCTGCTTCAGGACCTGGAAGACTTGCTGTGGTAAATGGAACTATGAATTCTACTGTCTACCAAAAAATCCTGAAGGAGAATGTCCGGCCATCTGTTAGTGACCTCAAGCTGAAGCGCACTTGGGTTCTGCAGCAGGACAGTGATCCAAAACACACCAGCAAATCCATCTCTGAATGGCTTAAGAAAAACAAAATGAAGACTTTGGAGTGACCTAGTCAAAATCCTGACTTGAATCCAATTGAGCTGCTGTGGCGTGACCTTAAAAAGGTGGTTCATGCTCGAAAACCCTCCATTGTGGCTGAATTACAACAATTCTGCAAAGATGAGTGGGCCAAAATTCCACCACAGTGTTGTAAAAGACTCATTGCCAGTTATCACAAATGGTTGATTGCAGTTGTTGCTGCTAAGGGTGGCCCAACCAGTTATTAGGTTTAACATACAAAAAAATGAGAAATCAGGATGGGGACAAAAACACTTTTTCACACCACTGTATATTGCACATTTATCTATCGCATGAACAACTACCACATTAAACATCTATTTTCCTGTGTATGTATAGTATATTACATTTTTACCACACCGAAATATTGGTCATATACACAGTACTCACAAAAGGTTGGGGGTATTCGACTTTTGGCTGAAACTTCAGAATGCACCTAAAATGCACTATAACCTTTACAGGTGAACTTAATTTGACCTTCTCTAACCTTTTGAATACGCATGTCCAACTGTTCAGTGTTTCAGTAATTTTTGCATAACTCGCTGTTCTCAAACAAGGTGCTTAACACCAAAATTTACAACAGGTGCTTGATCCATGAATCTACCAACAAATTTTCTGGTTCAATTAGAATTGGTATTTAAACGGTGCTCTTTATCTTGCTGTTCACATTTTGACATCTTGAGACCAAGACGACACCTAACAATTGAGCAACAGTACCTTGCCATTGCGAGGCTTCAAACAGGATGTTCTCAGAGGGAAGTGGCCACTGAGCTTAGTGTCACAGAGTGTCATCAGCAGATACAGAGAGACTGGAAGAGTCACACAGAAAGGCGGAGAAGTGAACGTCCTTTGGCCACATCCCACACTGATGACCACTTCATTGTGAACAGCGCCCTGTGGAACCAGACGATGAATGCCACTCAACTCCAGGCACATTTAAAGGGCCTATATCATGCTATTTTAAGCCTTTCAGAGTAAACTATATGCATGTATGTGATAGTATATTACCTTTGGTACACTGGAGAATGAATTTCTTATGAAATATGAGTTATTTTTGTGAGCCCGGAAGTAAGATGCCTCGATCTCTGAGGCTCTGCCTCTCCTTCTTGTGGCTGCCGCCCGTTTCATGACGTAACCCCTTGAGCCGGCTGCTGCAGCGTGTCACTGGGTTCCGCCCACGAAAACAAGGAAGGCTAAACAAACTCCTAAATCTCTCACAGCCAAAGACACATTTACGCCACTTAGAAGACATTGTCTTACGTAAAAAAGCAAACAATTGCTGTCACTGAGCAGATTAGGTGCGAGAGGAACTACTTCTTCACAGCGTCAATGCTAAAGTGAAAGAGTTTTGCCGATCACCGCTTCATTAGCTGCGCGGAGAAAGTGGGTGTGTGCGTTAGCCTGGGGGTGGTGCTGGCAGCGCAGGCACTTCCTGGAGTGGGCGGCTCATCCACGTTCATACGTATGAACGTTGGGACCCAGTCATTATCAGGGACAGGGCAGAGGAGCAGCTTAGAGAGCAGGGTTGAGGAGGAATACTCAGATGTGTGAATGGAGCAAAATACCACTTAGGGGGTGTTTTTGGTGAGGAATTAACATTATAACATGCTTAAAAGCTCAAAAAAGTCGATTTTGCATGATATAGGCCCTTTAAGGGAGGTGAGAGGTACCCAAGTGTCACATCAGCGTGGTCTGAGTGCTAGATGACCTGCAAGGGTACCTGACCACACCACCAGGCACAGACGTCATTGTTTGCATGAGCCAGAGAGCATTTACGCTGGACAAGGGACCAGTAGGCCTCAGTGCTGTTCCCTGATCAAAGTGGATTCACCTTAAGGAGAAATGATGGCCGCCAACAATGTTGGAGACGTCAAGGAGAGTGCTATGCATCAGCCACTGTTGTCACCATGTTACAGTCTGGTCAGGTGTGTCTAGTCAATACAGAACTGCCCTACACTTTGTGAATGTTACAGTGACAAGCCAATACTACCTGAATAACATCATTAATCCAGTCATTGTGCCCCTGCATGAACAACACCAGCCTAATCTCATCTTCATGGACGACAATGCTCCAGCTCATCAAGGTCACATCATTAGGGAATGGCTGTTGGAGGCTGGGGTACCTCAAATGGAGTGGCCTGCACTTTCTCCAGACCTCAATCTCAAAAAACCTATGGGATCAACTGGGTCGCCGTGTAGAGGCTTGCAACCCTGCAACCCACAACCTCAATGACCTGAGGGCCGGCCTTCAAGAAAAGTGGAATGCCAAGCCTCAGCAGACAATAAGTCGACTTGTGAACAGCATGAGATGTCATTGTCAAGCTGTAATTGATGCTCAAGGGCACATGACAAGTTATTGAGACATTGACATTTTTTGTTAAGGTATACCTACCACTGTTGTTGGTTTTTGTTTTATAAATTGTTAGAGATGAGGAGATCACCATTGCATGCTTCTACTTAAATGCCCTGCTTTCATGATATATCACTGTAGCGTGAACTTTTTACATTTTCCATAAATTTCAACCAAAAGCCAAATATCCCTAACTTTTTTGTGAGTAGTGTACGTACGTATATTACATGTTTAAACATTGCATGTTAATTTTGCACATATATGGGTACTTCATGCTTAAGTACCTCACTTGAATATTGCATATTTATGGATAGTACATATTTAACTATTGCATGTGAATATTGCCCGTAGATGTACACACGTGGGCAAAATTGTTGGTACCCCTCTGTTAATGAAAGAAAAACCCACAATGGTCACAGAAATAACTTGAATCTGACAAAAGTGGTAATAAATAAAAAGTCTATGAAAATGAACCAATGAAAATCAGACAGTGCTTTTGAATTGTGGTTCAACAGAATTACTTTGAAAAACAAACTCATGAAACAGGCCTGGACAAAAATAATGGTACCCCTAGAAAAGATTGAAAATAATGTGACCATAGGGACATGTTCAACCAAGATGTGTCCTCTAACTAACATCACAGGTGTCTACAAACTTGTAATCAGTCAGTCAGCCTATTTAAAGGGTGACAAGTAGTCACTGTGCTGTTTTTTGACATGGTGTGTACCACACTAAACATGGACTAGAGGAAGCAAAGGAGAGAGTTGTCTCAGGAGATTAGAAAGAAAATTATAGACAAGCATGTTAAAGGTAAAGGCTATAAGACCATCTCCAAGCAGCTTGATGTTCCTGTGACTACAGTTGCACATATTATTCAGAAATTTAAGATTAACGGGACTGTGGCCAACCTCCCTGGACATGGCCGCAAGAGGAGACGGATAATACGAATGGTAACAAAAGAGCCCAGAACAACCTCTAAACACATTCATGGTGAACTCCAAGGTCAAGGTACATCAGTGTCAGATCGCACCATCCGTCGTTGTTTGAGCCAAAGTGGACTTCATGGGAGACGACCAAGGAGGACACCACTGTTGAAAACAAATCATGAAAAAGTCAGACTGGAATTTGCCAAACTGCATGTTGACAAGCCACAAAGCTTCTGGGAGAATGTCCTATGGACAGATGAGACAAAACTGGAACTTTTTGGCAAGGCACATCAGTTCTATATTCACAGACGCCAAAATGAAGCATACCAAGAAAAGAATACTGTCCGTACTGTGAAACATGGAGGAGGTTCTGTTATGTTCTGGGGCTGCTTTGCTACATCTGGCACAGGGTGTCTTGAATCTGTGCAGGGTAGAATGAAATCTCAAGACTGCTGCCCAGTGTCAGACAGCTTGGTCTCAGTCGCAGGTCATGAAAACACACAGCTAAAAAAAACACCCAAGAATGGCTAAGAGCGAAACACTGGACTATTCTAAAGTGGCCTTCTATGAGCCCTGATCTAAATCCTATTGAACATCTGTGGAAGGAGCTGAAACATGCCATCTGGAGAAGGCACCCTTCAAACCTGAGACAAGTGGCGCAGTTTGCACATGAGGAGTGGGCCAAAATACCTGCTGAGAGTTGCAGAAGTCTCATTGACAGTTACAGAAATCGTTTGTATTGTCTGATTTTCATTGGTTAATTTTCATAGACTTTTTTATTACCACTTTTGTCAGATTCAAGTTATTTCTGTGACCATTGTGGGTTTTTCTTTCATTAACAGAGAGGGGTACCAGCAATTTTGTCCACGTGTGTAATATCACATGTTTAACCATTGCATGCTAATATTGCACATGTATGGATACACACTTAAAGCGTACCTGTGGTGGTCGTGAAAAATAAGATATTATATTGAGCTCCTGTCTCACGTTCTAGTTCAAGTTCAAGTTCAAAGCAATGTGATATGAATCCATTGCTGATGTGCTGGTTCAGCTATGTCAGCAAAACATGCGAGCAGCCATACTGGCAGCTACATGGCCTGCCAGGACGCTTCCTGTGACGTAGTGTCGTGGATACTGTCTGGATCAATATTGGCTGAGCCTGGAGTGCCCGGATGAGCAGTGGCTTTCAGGATATTCAAATTCAAACATTTATTTCAGACTCAGGGTTTATATTAAATGCAGAACTAAAACGAGTAGAAAATAAATAAATAAATGCTTAAATTCAGCAGGTCGTCTCGTCTGATCTGAGGTCGTAACGGCCGCCAGACGGCTGATTCGGCGCTGGGCTCTCCCCTCGCCGCTAAAACTATACGCAGAGCAGCAGACACTCGGCGCTCTTGTAACAACAAAAACATACAATGCGACATGGATATCGCAACATGGCGGAATGTAAAGCCTTTGGATGTCTCAATAATAAGCGAAAAAACAAAGATAAACACTTCTTTTGTGTACCCAAACGCAACTCACCTTGTCAGAAGATCGTAGCAGAAAAGTGATTGCCCAATCTCGGAACAGGGCAGACGCTTCCTTTCAGACGAAATTGCGTTGTGTGTGAGGACCACTTCGTCACTTTCACCCTCAGAAGACCTTTCTGGCTCAAACCTGTAGCCATGTTGGACGAATTCTTCCTCAGAGTCCGACAATTCAGCCATAATAGAATAAAAACACTCACAAAAGCACCCTCGTCGCTCATAAAGGCAGAGTATTGACTTTTCAGTACCAACGTAGTGACGTCACATCCGCCTGTGTCATGGCTGCGCGCAGAGTTTTCATTGGCTGGTCATGCCTGCGGTCGTATTTGCATATTTCTCTGGTGGTATATGGCTGGCAATAATTATTTAACCAAATGACGAATACTTTGTCTAATGTTTTCAAGTTGAATGCGTTTAGACGACCACCACAGGTACGCTTTAAATGCATCACCTGTATATTGCACATGTATGGCTAGTACAGATTTAGCTGTTGCATGTGAATTGTAGGGCTGCAACTAACAATTATTTTGGTACTTTAATGTAATGACAATTTTTCTTTTGATTCTCGACTAATAACGATTATTTTTCTCATGTCCGCCATCTCTACTTCCTGTTGGCACGGCTCATGTTCAGGGCTCCAGGTCATGTTTTACCTTGCCTGTTTAAGCCTGCAGACCTGTGAAAGTCACTTTGTTGTCAGTCTGTGCCTTAATATAATGTAGCCTATTATAACAAGTTCCCATACCTAAATAAAACTAGAAAAGCACTCGGAGAGTGCAGACCTCCGCCAAGCGCCACAATTCCCCCCATACAGTGTTTGTGTGTACGTTTTCAGATTCCTTGAGCATGTAAACATATGACTAGCAATTGGATTCACAATGGTTATTTGTTTATTTGACAGGGACAGTGCAATAAACACACAATTAATCAATGACAATCAATCTGATAGTGATAGGATTAGTGGTTGAGTAGTAAAAGCATTGCCTCCTTGGCGGAGGTAATAAACTGAAGTGTTGCTGTTGTGTCCATCTCCTCCACTGACGGATGCAAATTGGGTAGACAGGTTGCCGTGGGTTTTATATTATATTGTAACGTGCTGCTCGACATGGCGACGTCCCACCGGGAGGTTCGAACTCACGCCTCCCGCTCCGGAGTCCCGCACTCTACCTGTGTCGCCAATAGGGTCAACCCACTTGGCAAGCCAAATAGGGTGCTCATATTGAGTTCGCTACAATATTATTGTTTTGGGGGTTGCGCTCCGCGGCAAACGACAATTTAGAAGCTTCGCCGGCAGAGAGCTCGTTTTTGCGCAGCGCCTATGGCTGGCCGGTGAATTTCTGCCAAATGCGCAGCTCCTATGGCTGGCCGGGGAATTTCTGGCAAAGAATCCGTCGGCAGACAGCTGCCCGTGTGAGGTTTTGCAGTTGCACGCTGGCGGGCCCAGGCCAGCAGTGTTTTCCGCGTCCTTTTGTGCCTAAAACGTTGAAGAACGCAGAGTTTGTGTTGCAGACACGACGACCAGCGCCCTCCATTGCGCCTGCGCACATGTTGAAAATAGCTGTATGTCACAGTGTTGAATGAAAAATGCTTTAAAAAATTCCTGTATCCAGACGGTGAACCGGATCACCCCCAAAATTTAATCAGTTCTTCCTTGTACCATTTCCAACAACGCCTGAAAGTTTCATGGAAATCCGTCCAAGATTTTTTGAGTTATCTTGCTAAACAACAGACAGACAGACAAACAGACAAACCCCGGCAAAAACATAACCTCCTCCTGGCCTTTCGGCCTGGCGGAGGTAATAATGACCCATCAGACATGAGTTGGAACCTTGAACTTGACAGCTTAATCAGAAGTGTTTGTAGCAACACAGTTCAATAATAGATGTTAAAGTGCAGCCTTTTAAGGCCCCAAAGAAAGTGCAAAAACTCGAATAGCAGCCTCTGCTACTCTATAAAGGCTGTTGTAATGCTGCATGTTCTGAACAAATTAGAGTAATATTCAACTCCATTAAAGTAAAAAAAAGAAAATAACAAGCTATAATCCTGTTTGAAACCTTGCTGGGTCTAGTAGCTTAAACGTTTCATTAGGCTTCAGATGAAAATTAAAATAACTTCTTTCAGTCCAAAATAAATTTACAAACACTTCAGTGCAGGAATGTGAACCTTCACTACACATACAGTGAAATATTTAAGCGGTTTTAATTTACTTGTGATGATTATGGTTGTCTTTTTTCAGTTAAATTACTAATTATGGTATTCTGATTTACCAAGATGCACTAATATTCAGAATGAAGACTGATAATACCATGACAATAATACAGGATAAGAAAAAGGGTAAAATGCTCCTGTAATTCCCTCATATACTGCAGGTAACATGTTACCAGCATAACTGAAGTAGCTCAGCTGACAGCAACCATCATCAAAGACATATCATTGTCCAACAGCAGGTAAACTCTTTAAACGGCGCACACACTAATAGTGTGGTCAATTTTCTAAAGCTGAGAGAGTGGGTCATTGAAAATAAGAAGCGCTAACTTTACTCGCTGACCTTACCTGTGAAGTGTTTATGTAACCCAGTGTTAAAAACGCAAATAAAATTGTAAATATCGATAAAGTTTTTTAAAAAAACATACTCTCATTTCACAGTGGGAAGGGATATTTTGGAGCTGGATATGTGGATAAATATAAGTTCATAAATATGTGTTTATAAATAGTTGGTAACATTCTTTGGGAAGTTTTGATAACGTTCCCGATAGTTTTAGTTGGCGTTTTGGGTGACCAATGGCTGTGTTGTTAGCTTGGCAGCAACAGCCAATGGGGTTCTGCCAGCCAACGGGGTCACGCACTTTCTCGCTTGGTTTTGGCGTAATCCGCAGAACGTCCTTAGTCACGGCAGAGCCACCGACGAGGAAGCGCGACTCCTTACTAGACGGAGAGCTAACGTGCTGGTAGCAGCCTTTGCCCGGATAAAACCCCTGAAATTGATTGGGATACAAAGGCTGTCGACACCGTTGAGCGTGGGAGTCCCATTGACGCACGTGTCACCTAGCGTGGTCAGGTTCTTTTTGTGTTTGGACTGGTTGGACCAGAAGTGGATTTTCCAGATCTGGATGGCAAGCCGAAGCCTGAATCCTATGAACTGCTAAAGGTGACTCCACTAGTCACCTGGAAAGGACACAAGAGGACTGTAAATTTCGTAAATATATATTTGGAGTATTTTGTTTTTATTTTTTCTATTGTACAGTGCAATGTATTTGTTTATATGTACATATTTTGAAATATACATAGTTGCAAGTTCTATACGCCGTGTGTTGTGTCATCTGTTGTTGCACCTCCTAGGCTCCTACAAACCTGTAATCTTCTGATCTGGCCCAATTATTTTTTTTTGGTACTACACCTAAAGTGAATAGGTGTTAGTGAGGGTTACATTTAGAAGTGGCCCGACTTCACTCATTCATCACCGGGGCAGAGCACTGTGGAGTTCCGCTGACTGGTGGCGGAAACGGGGAACGGAGTGGAGGAGGAATGGATGCATCACTGTAATGCAGCTGTGATATGACATCTCTGCGTGTATACACTATGCCCGTTTTGACACCTCGTCATCTGTGTCCAACTCCCCCCCTCCCTCCAGCTCCACAGCCTCCACATTCCCTACTTCATTTAAGGCACCCCCCCCCCTCCTCCCCCCTCCCCTTATCATCAGTGAGCAGGATGTGCTCAAACAGTTCTTCAGACTGAACCCGCGCAAGGCCCCCGGCCCAGACGGCGTGTCTCCCTCCACCCTGAGACTCTGTGCGAAACAGCTGGCTTCTGTATTCACAGACATTTTTAACATCTCCCTTAAGTTATGCCACGTGCCGTCCTGCCTCAAATCCTCCACCATCATCCCTGTCCCCAAGAAGCCACGGATCACTGGACTTAATGACTACAGACCTGTAGCGCTCACCTCTGTAGTCATGAAGTCCTTTGAGCGCCTGGTCCTGTCCCACCTCAAGTCCATCACCACCCCTCTCCTGGACCCGCTGCAGTTTGCCTACCGAGCCAACAGGTCTGTAGACGATGCAGTCAACCTGGCCCTCCACTCCATCCTGCAGCACCTGGACTCCCCGGGAACCTACGCCAGGATCCTGTTTGTGGACTTCAGCTCCGCATTCAACACCATCCGCCCCGCTCTGCTCCGGGACAAGCTGTCCCTGCTCAACGTGCCTGACTCCCTCTGCAGGTGGATCATCGACTTCCTGACGGACCGGAGGCAGCATGTGCGGCTGAGAAAGACTGTCTCAGACTATACTAGCATCAGCACCGGATCACCCCAGGGCTGTGTACTTTCCCCCCTACTCTTCTCCCTTTACACCAACTCCTGCACCTCCAGCCACCAGTCTGTCAAGTTGATCAAGTTTGCGGACGACACCACCCTCATCGGGCTCATCTCCAACGGCGACGAGTCCGCCTACAGGAGAGAGGTGGCCCAGCTGGCGTCCTGGTGCAGCAATAACAACCTGCAGCTGAACGCTCTGAAGACAGTGGAGATGATTGTAGACTTCAGGAAAGTCTCTACTCCTCTGCCCCCCCTCACCCTCTCAGGCTCTCCCATCACCACTGCTGATTCCTTCCGCTTCCTGGGCACTACCATCACCAGGGACCTCAAATGGGAGCTGACCATCAGCTCACTCATCAAAAAAGCCCAGCAGAGGATGTTCTTCCTGCGGCAGCTGAGGAAGCTCAAGCTACCCACCAAGATGTTAGTGCAGTTCTACACAGCCATCATCGAGTCCATCCTCACCACCTCCATAACCGTGTGGTACGCAGGAGCCACTGCCAGGGACAGACTAAGGCTGCAGCGCGTCGTGCGCACTGCTGAGAAGGTGATCGGCTGCAAGCTCCCATCTCTCCAGGATCTGTACATCTCCAGGACCCGGAGGCGTGCTGGCCGGATCATAGCCGATCCCTCACACCCTGGTCACGTACTGTTTGCCCCCCTCCCCTCTGGTAGAAGACTTTGGTCCATCCAGACTAAAACCTCCCGTCACATGAACAGCTTCTTCCCCTCTGCCATTAGACTGCTGAACACTAAGTGACTTATTGACTCTCGTGCACCATGTACAGCAGCTCAACCAGACTCATGTCAATCATCACTGTTTTCTTCCTGCATTACCGACTGCACTATATAGTTCTCCACAGTATCTGCTGCTGGCTAATATACACTCACCGGCCACTTTATTAGGTACACCTGTCCAACTGCTCGTTAACACTTAATTTCTAATCAGCCAATCACATGGCGGCAACTCAGTGCATTTAGGCATGTAGACATGGTCAAGACAATCTCCTGCAGTTCAAACCGAGCATCAGTATGGGGAAGAAAGGTGATTTGAGTGACTTTGAACGTGGCATGGTTGTTGGTGCCAGAAGGGCTGGTCTGAGTATTTCAGAAACTGCTGATCTACTGGGATTTTCACGCACAACCATCTCTAGGGTTTACAGAGAATGGTCCGAAAAAGAAAAAATATCCAGTGAGCGGCAGTTCTGTGGGCGGAAATGCCTTGTTGATGCCAGAGGTCACAGGAGAATGGCCAGACTGGTTCGAGCTGATAGAAAGGCAACAGTGACTCAAATAACCACCCGTTACAACCAAGGTAGGCAGAAGAGCATCTCTGAATGCACAGTACGTCGAACTTTGAGGCAGATGGGCTACAGCAGCAGAAGACCACGCCGGGTGCCACTCCTTTCAGCTAAGAACAGGAAACTGAGGCTACAATTTGCACAAGCTCATCGAAATTGGACAATAGAAGATTGGAAAAACGTTGCCTGGTCTGATGAGTCTCGATTTCTGCTGCGACATTCGGATGGTAGGGTCAGAATTTGGCGTCAACAACATGAAAGCATGGATCCATCCTGCCTTGTATCAATGGTTCAGGCTGGTGGTGGTGGTGGTGTAATGGTGTGGGGAATATTTTCTTGGCACTCTTTGGGCCCCTTGGTACCAATTGAGCATCGTTGCAACGCTACAGCCTACCTGAGTATTGTTGCTGACCATGTCCATCCCTTTATGACCACAATGTACCCAACTTCTGATGGCTACTTTCAGCAGGATAATGCGCCATGTCATAAAGCTGGAATCATCTCAGACTGGTTTCTTGAACATGACAATGAGTTCACTGTACTCAAATGGCCTCCACAGTCACCAGATCTCAATCCAATAGAGCATCTTTGGGATGTGGTGGAACGGGAGATTCGCATCATGGATGTGCAGCCGACAAATCTGCGCCAACTGTGTGATGCCATCATGTCAATATGGACCAAACTCTCTGAGGAATGCTTCCAGCACCTTGTTGAATCTATGCCACGAAGAATTGAGGCAGTTCTGAAGGCAAAAGGGGGTCCAACCCGTTACTAGCATGGTGTACCTAATAAAGTGGCCGGTGAGTGTATATTTTAACTGTTGACCAGTATCACTTAATCTTATCCTACACTTTATTACATGTATAGTTTATTTCTCTTATCTTATCATGTTTAATGTTGCAGCATTGTACCGAGACAAATTCCTAGTTTGTGTACTACATGAACAATGGCAATAAACCTGATTCTGATTCTGCGTTACAGTCTGTATTTAATTTGTTTCATTTATTTTCCGTAAAATCCTCCCATACTTAGGAAACTTTTAGCTTTGTGCGTTATTTTCTCTCCATGTCGCCATGATGCATTCCTCTTCCTCTTCGCTGGAGCAGTTAAACTGAACATTTCTGCGGCCTGCATATAAGCTTGAAAATTAAACAACTCATCGACAATAAACATCTGCATCGATACATTTTTATTATCGACATCGACTAATCATTGCAGTGCTAGTGAATTGCACATGTATGGATACATGTTTAAATACCTCACCTGAATATTGCACATGTATGTTACACATGTGGACAAAATTGTTGGTACCCCTCTGTTAATGAAAGGAAAAACCCACAGTGGTCACAGAAATAACTTGAATCTGACAAAAGTGGTAACTTGAAAAGCACTCATAGAGCGCATACCTCCGCCAAGGCTCCTTCCGTTTCTCATGGATCACCTCCAAAATGTAATGGGTTTGTGTGTAGGCCTATAGCCACTTGTGGTGAAAATTGCATCGAAGTCTGTCCATCAGTTTTGGAGTATTGTTGCTAACACACTGTGAGAAGATAAGAGCCTTGGCTTAGGTATGCATTCTCAGATCATCACCAAAATGTAATGGGTTCCTCTGTAGCCCAAGAACCACTTCTGGTGAAAATTTCATCCAAATCCATGCAGTAGTTTTTGTGTAATCCTGCTGCACATATACAAACAAAGCTCTTGGTGGAGGTATGCACTCTGATCATCACCAAAATCTAATCATCTGTTCCCCGTGCCATTACACACCTTCCCTGAAAATTTCATCAAAATCCGTTCATAACTTTTTGAGTTATGTTGGTAACAGACGAGACAGACCCCGGTAAAAACATTACCTCCTTGGCGGAGGTAATAAATAAAAATTCTATGAAAATTAACCAGTGAAAATCAGACAATGCTTTTGAATTGTGGTTCAACAGAATTATTTTAAAAAAACAAACTCATGAAACAGGCCTGGACAAAAATGATGGCACCCTTAACTTAATATTTTGTTGCACAACCTTTTGAGGCAATCACTGCAATCAAACGATTTCTGTAACTGTCACTGAGACTTCTGCACCTCTCAGCAGGTATTTTGGCCCACTCCTCATGAGCAAACTGCTCCAGTTGTCTCACGTTTGAAGGGTCCCTTCTCCAGACGGCACGTTTCAGCTCCTTCCACAGATGTTCAATAGGATTTAGATCAGGGCTCATAGAAGGCCACTTTAGAATAGTCCAATGTTTCGCTCTTAGCCATTCTTGGGTGTTTTTAGCTGTGTGTTTTGGGTCATTATCCTGTTGCAAGACCCCATGACCTGCGACTGAGACCAAGCTGTCTGACACTGGGCAGCACATTTCTCTCTAGAATACCTTAATAGTCTTGAGATTTCATTGTACCCTGCACATATTCAAGACACCCTGTGCCAGATGCAGCAAAGCAGCCCCAGAACATAACAGAACCTCCTCCATGTTTCACAGTAGGGACAGTGTTCTTTTCTTGGTATGCTTCATTTTTGCGTCTGTGAACATAGAGCTGATGTGCCTTGCCAAAAAGTTCCAGTTTTGTCTGTTCTGTCCATAGGACATTCTCCCAGAAGCTTTGCGGCTTGTCAACATGCAGTTTAGCAAATTCCAGTCTGGCTTTTTAATGATTTGTTTTCAACAGTGGTGTCCTCCTTGGTCATCTCCCATGAAGTCCACTTTGGCTCAAACAATGACAGATGGTGCGATCTGACACTGATGTACACTACCGTTCAAAAGTTTGGGGTCACCCAGACAATTATTTTGTTTTCCATGAAAAATCACACTTGCTTACCACCATGAGTTGTAAAATGAATAGAAAATATAGTCAAGACATTGACAAGGTTAGAAATAATGATTTGTATTTGAAATAATAATTTTTTCCTTCAAACTTTGCTTTCGTCTAAGAATCCTCCATTTGCAGCAATTACAGCATTGCAGACCTAACATGATTGCACAAGGGTTTTCTAATCATCCATTAGCCTTCTGACGCAATGAGCAAACACATTGTACCATTAGAACACTGGAGTGATAGGTGTATAGAGGCCCATTTCCAGCAACTATCTAGATATTGCACCAAAAACCAGACATTTGCAGCTATAATAGTCATTTACCACATTAGCAATGTATGGAGTGTATTTCTGATTAGTTTAAAGTTATCTTCATTGAAAAAAAGTGCTTTTCTTTCAAAAATAAAGGAAATTTCTAACTGACCCCAAACTTTTGAACGGTAGTGTACCTTGACCTTGGAGTTCACCATGAATGTGTTTAGAGGTTGTTCTGGGCTCTTTTGTTACCATTCGTATTATCCGTCTCCTCCTGCGGCCACATCCAGGGAGGTTGGCTACAGTCCAGTGGATCTTAAATTTCTGAATAATATGTGCAACTGTAGTCACAGGAACATCAAGCTGCTTGGAGATGGTCTTATAGCCTTTACCTTTAACATGTTTGTCTATAATTTTCTTTCTAATCTCCTGAGACAACTCTCTCCTTTGCTTCCTCTGGTCCGTGTTTAGTGTGGTACACACCATGTCACCAAACAGCACAGTGACTACTTGTCACCCTTTAAATAGGCCGACTGACTGATTACAAGTTTGTAGACACCTGTGATGTTAATCAGAGGACACATCATGGTTAAACATGTCCCTATGGTTACATTATTTTCAGTTTTTTCTAGGGTACCGTCATTTCTGTCCAGGCCTGTTTCATGAGTTTGTTTTTTAAAATAATTCTGTTGAACCACAATTCAAAAGCATTGTCTGATTTTCATTGGTTCATTTTCATAGACTTTTTATTTATTACCACTTTTGTCAGATTCAAGTTATTTCTGTGACCATTGTGGGTTTTTTTTTTTTCCATTAACAGAGGGGTACCAACAATTTTGTCCACGGCTGTATATTACATGCTGCCCATGTACATTACATATTGCACTTGTATTGATATTCCACATGGAGTATTGCATAGTATTGCACATGAGGCCAGATGTTGTAATATAGGCTTCTTCGTGAAATTTCTATGAATTTTTCCTTGATTGTGATTAACTGTTTAAATGTATTTTCCTGTGCTCTGATTGGCTGTTTCAGGTGGGTGGGTGGTGGTGGGTTCTGGTCCCAGCTCCAGGACATCCATGAGGCATTTGGACTCAGATATCAGTGGGGAGGGTCTCACTGTAACAAGAAACTGCTGAGCTGCCTCGGCATCGACACCAGGAACATCGTGAGTTCTAAACACTTCTGTTTTTAATCATGCCGACGACGTTTGTTACTTTTTACTAGGGCTGGGAATCATCACTAATTTCCAGAATTGATTCGATTCCGATTCTTGAGGTTCGGATTCGATTCAATTTGGATTCAGTCCCGATTCAATTAGAGAAATCACCATTTTAATAGCTATTTTACTTGCCAGGGAAAAAATCTTAGAGACCTAATTCTGCAATTTGTAGCAGGAATACTTATATTAACTTTGTCAATACAAGTGCTAATAAGTTCTTTTTTTTAGTGCAAAGGGTGTGTAGTGTCAAGTTAACAACCCAGAGTCAGGAAACATATTCAGTGTATGAAGCATGTAGACATAATCTCACTGGATTTCAGTCTCTCCAGGATTTCACCAGCTGTTTTTTTTTTAAACCCCCACCGGTCTTCACTCAAAGGGGAATAATGTCATGGGTCAGTCGGTTCATCTGTCTGTCCGTTCGTCAGTCTGTCCCACTTTTGTAAACTCATACAGTTTTGGTCTGATTGTTTTGAAACTTGGTACTAGGGGTGTGCCATATTGTATCATTCATGATAATATGATATAAATTTTGGTTCTAGTGTTAAAATGAATATCGTGATATTTGGGGTCTGCAGCGTGACATCACATCGCATAGAAACGGCAAAACAAACATGGCGGGAAGCTGCCACTCCAAAGTCAGACAGTCTCCAGTTGAGTGGAAATGTTTAAGTTTCACTTTGTTTCAGACTGCTGTCACATTAAAAAAAAAAAGTGCAGCAGTGTGGATAATCTGCCTGCATTTTTTCCGCATGCCATCACTGCTGGAAAGATATTAACGTAGAACAATGTGCAGCTCGAAGTGGCTGTAGATTTTTACTTACATTTTGCCAGCTTTATCTTGATTTTATTCAACCACCCTGAGAGAGAGGAAAAGAAAACATCTGTTCAGTGCAACAACAAGAACCAAAAGCCCCAGGACAGGTCCATGCAACGGTCGGGAGTGATGCGGGTAAAGTGATTAAGCATAAAACCCGACCTCTGTGTGCAATTAAGATGTCAGAGTTTATATTATTTTCTTGTAATATTTGATACAGAACTAAAAAATATTTTAAACTAAATGTGAGCTGCTGTTTATAAGATGGATAAATAAGAGTTTTTGTTTTGCTTTTCCTGAATATGTTGAAGGTAAATAATGCTGGCCAGTGAAACATAAATTTGAAAGAAAAAACTGTTCTGCAATATCGTGAAAAATATCATGAAATCATTTTTAGGCCATATTGCCCACCCCTACTCGGTACCATGGTTTGATATACACTAAGGATGCACATATTGCACTTTGGTTCTGCTCTGATGTTTTTTGCAGGAATTGTAGCCTCTGACCTATAACCTCCTGTTTCACCTCACTCCACAGACAGTAACTGTCTTGTGAAATCAACTCTTAGTTTTGTTCCAGTTGTTTTGAAACTTGGTCCCATGGTTTGATGTACGCTGATGATGCATATATTGCAGTTTCACTCTCATCAGATGACCTTGAGGTCAAAGGTCAGGTCAGATTTTTCCCTAAAGCTTCTAAACAGTAACTACTGAAAGAAATGATGTAGACTTTTCAAATCGGTACAGTAGTTGTATCTAATACAAATCTTGGATGACTTACACCCTCACCTAACTATGGGTTTGGGGTCAAGGGGTCAAAAGTTCAAAGTTAACATTGCAATTGCACTATGGTAAATGCTACATTTACTATTACTATAAAACGAGTAAAGCTCGGGCCACCAAACCTGGTGCACAGGTTCACCTTGGAATCCTGACCTTTGACTATGGGTTTGGGGTCAAAGGTTAACGTTTCTTATGTCTTATTACTGTACAACGAGTAAAGTTAGTGTCACCAAACTTGATACACAAGTCCACTTTGTGACCCTGAAGTGTGACTATGGTTTTGGGATTACAAAGTCAAAGGTCAACATCAACATGGCTTACAAACTGTATCTCAACAACAAAGAAAGTTAGGGTCACCAAACCTGGTACACAGGTTATAACCTCTGACTACAGGTTTGGGGTCCAAAGGTCAAAGTTGACACTCCCTATGACCGGGCTCCTGAAATGGCGGACCCCGGTCCACATCCGGACCCAAAACCTTTTTGATACCATTTGACTGATATTGTGGTTGCCTGACCACTACTGCCAAATTGGCCTTGCTGCCACTGTAGCTCGAAAACCGCACTCTTTGCCCGTGTGTGTGGACACGCCCATCACCGGTGCAATTACGTACACTAATGTTCTGCTAACTGTCTTCACCCAGCGACTCCCACAGCAGGGCCGCCTGGTGACAGAGGTGTAAATCAAGGGGATTCAGGGGGTAACAATTTTTTCAGGGATGGCAATTTTCCGCCGATCCGCGGATTTATTTTCAAATTGATCATTTCTGTGAATTGTCTAAATCCGTTGAGAAAATTTTAGGGGGGGTAAGGTACCTTATTGTTACCGATTTTAGTAAAAATCAACACGATTACATAAGCGCTTGACGCTTCCCTGGGTCAAGTCTTCCGCAATAACCCGGATGTTTTGTACTCAAGCTACTGCTGTATTGTGAACAGCCCTGCGATTGGATAGTTGCAAACGATTGGACCAATCAAATGGCTCGTTGTATGCTTTGTCAAAAATTCATGGCGGCGTGTTCGTCAGGGATGTGATTTTTTTTTTTACCGCTAATTCGCAGAATTCTGCTTTTTTTTTATCTTCCAGGAAGATAAAGTACGTTAAGTACGTTAGCGGCTTGTGGTCCACAAACGCAGTGAAGGTGCGCCCTTTCAGCCAGAACTGGAAGTGGCGTATGGCCAGGTGGAGAGCCATTAACTCTCTGTCGAACACGCTGTATTTACGCTCACTGTCGTGCAAAGACCTGCTAAAAAAGGTGAGCGGCTGCCAAGAACCGGCGACGCATTGCTCCACGACGGCCGCTATGCGCATGTCCGAGGCGTCGGTAGTGAGCGCTATCCGAGCCGCCGGGTCTGGGTGCGCCAGTAGTGCGGCATTTGCCAGAGCTGTTTTAACCTCAGAATGCCTGCTCCCGCTCAGGAGTCCAGTCGACTCTGTCCGCCGGTTTCCGTTTCTTGAGTGTGGCGTACAACGGCTGTATGAGCTGGGCTGCGTGGGGAGGAAACGGTTATAAAAGTTAACCATCCCCAAAAACTCCTGCAGCGCCCTGACATTGATGTTGAGGAGAAAAAAATAGCAAAACAATTTAGTTAGATTACTTTTATGATTCCAAACAGTTTGAAATTGACAGTGCACAGTGGACATTGACTCATAACTTTTGAATATTTCTAAGACTTGGCTACATCAGTGATTGTGCAAAATGAACTGCTCAAAACTCAATGGAGATTGAAACTGGTGATCTGAAATGAATGCTGAAATTATAAAAAGTAATAGTATGTTGGAATTTTATTTCTATTATGGAATAGATAAAATTAACTGATTTTGATTTGATCAAGTGTTAAAGCATGTGATGGATAATGCTTGTTGGAATATTTTAGGAATGCTATCTTCTTGGAACATAAGTCAATATTATACAGTAATAAGTGGCATTCAGCTGTTTGTTTTATGTCATTTAACCCCTTGACGCCTGTTGTCGCGAATTCGCATCAAACCGCTTCCGCTCCAAATGACACCAAAATACCGTCTGTATTCCTCCACTTCGGTTGGAGCACTTCCAACACATAACTAGGAACCTTTTGCAAGCATTAGTTTCTCGTAGGAACGGTCAGAGACGGAGCACCATCCATTTCCTGATTGCTAGGGTTAGGGTTAGGTTTACGGTTAGGGTTATAGTTTGGCAGTCATGAGAGTTGAAAATACTGAAAATAACTTTGTTGCATAAATAAAAGACTCTTCATACTTGAGATGGGAACAGGTGCTTTTTTACCATTTTTTTTAACCATAGATGCCTGTTGTCGCTAATTTGCATCATACCTAAAATTATATATATTTTATGTGCTATAGTCAAATTAACTTTCTCAACTTAATTTAGCATCTACTTGAAAGCAAAAACACAAGTGAAAATTTTTTTTTCATAATTGGAAATAAATTCAGGCGTTAAGGGGTTAAGTACAGTTCTGGTACTTAAAAATCATAAAAACCCAGGAGCTTTGGGGGCTTTGCCCCCCTTGCCCCCCCACGGGGCTCTGCCCCGGACACCGCTGGGGGACTATGTCGCCCAGACTCCCTGCTAAATTTTCAGATAATTTCCCCAACCCCAAATCACATCCCTGGTTTGTGTTGGAATTCTGAGCTTTCGGTATCGTTTTCAGCGGAATTATGAGATTTTTATTGAAGGATCAGGAGTCATCAGTGCTAGAAATAGACAGAAGTGTCAAAAATAAGTTCTGATGGAATTGGCTTGAGAGAAAGGTGACGGTAAAGGTGAAAATTGGCTCAAAGTTCGACGAGGTAACAGAAACACTCGGGACAATTTCTGAAGAAAGAAGGGGATGAAGTTCAAAGTTCAGAGACTGACACAGCTTGCTGCCAAAAGGAAGAAAGTTTCACATTAGAAGTGACTTGGTGACCAGTGTAAATAGTGTAATAAACATAAGAACTGTTAAATATGTTGGACTAAAGACAGTGAGACAACACTGAAGAAAAAGTAAGTTAACTTTTCATTAAATTTAATGATTTATTACTAATATTTCATTTTTTTAATCATTTTTTTCAGTCTAAATTACTTCTGTTTTACTGAAAACCTCTCAGCTTCAGGGGGGCTGCGCCCCCCCGGCCCCCCCATAAGTCAATCGACCAAATTAGATTTCAGCTGAAATCATAATTTCCTGTTGACATCCTGTTTTTTTTTTTCTTTAAAGTTTGCAGCTTTTCTCATAAGTTTGTAATGTTTCTCATTGACTACATTTATTTGTAAATGTAAAACCTTTCTTTTAAATTTTCCACTTTTTCCTCATAATTTTGCTGTTTTTGCATCTTAAATCTTAATTTTTTTTCTTGTAAATTTGTAACCTTTGTTTTTTTTCTAGTAAATTTGCATATTTTTTTCCACTAAATTTGCAACTTTTTTCTCGTAAACTTGACTTTTTGTAAATGTGCAGTTTTTTAAATTTGCAGTTTTCTTTCTCATAAATTTGACTTTTTCCTTGTAAATTTGCAGCTTTTTTCTCATAAGTGTACATTCTCATAGATGTGTGACTGACTACAATAATACTGATAGTGTCCCCTCACTATTTACTCTGGAGGAAATGTTCTGTTTATAGTCCCTCCCAACATGAAAATGAAATATCCCCCCATGCACCATGTTGGCACTGCTTCAGACCTCCAGCCCACTGGAAAAAAATAAATGTGGACCTCTGGCAAAAATATTTGAGGACTCCTGCCCTATGATCTCTTACTACAGAACAGGGCTATTCAATTACAAACTCAGTTAGGCCACAATTTGAAATCGAGACATGTAACTGGGCCGCACACGTTCAGTGATCTGTTGAATATGATAAATTTCAAACCAGCACAGATCAGTATGTTAAAAAATATGCACTTTTTTATTGTCTTGGTTTTAAATGTGCACTTGGCACATCAAAAGTGCATAAAAAACACAATAACAGTGCTGGGGTTGAGCAAAACTGGAATTTGCAGAAATATTTTTCCTGGTGAACAACAAATAAATAGAATGGAAATAAAAATTCTGTAAATAACCATTTTGGTCACATCTACTCAGGCATATCTCAAAGTGCATAAAAACTCAGTGTGCAGTATTAGTAGCATTAACATTTGTTTCTCTTTTGAAATAAAATCAGAATCAGATTTATTGCCATTGTTCATGTAGTACACAAACTAGGAATTTGTCTCGGTGCAGTGCTGCAACATTAAACATGAGTAGCACTAAAGATAAAAATAAAAAACTATGCATGCAATAAAATGTAGAATATGAATGAGTAATACTAATCTATGCAATTTAAAATATAATAACAAGCAGCAGATATTGTGGAGTTCCACATAGTGCAGTCGGTAGTGCAAAAGAAAACAGTGATAATTATCATGAGTCCGGTTGAGCTGCTGTACGTAGTGCACGAGAGTCTAATAAGTCACTTAGTGTTCAGCAGTCTGATGGCAGAGGGGAAGAACCTGTTCATGTAGCAGGAGGTTTTAGTCTGAATGGACCGAAGTCTTCTACCTGAGGGGAGGGGGGCAAACAGTGCGTGCCCAGGGTGTGAAGGGTCAGCTATGATCCGACCTGCACGCCTCCGGGTCCTGGAGATGTACAGGTCCTGGAGGGATGGGAGCTCACAGCCGATCACCTTCTCAGCAGCGCGCACAACGCGCTGCAGTCTTAGTCTGTCCCTGGCGGTGGCTCCTGCGTACCACACGGTGATGGAGGTGGTGAGGATGGACTCGATAATGGCCGTGTAGAACTGCACCAACATCTTGGTGGGTAGCTTGAGCTTCCTCAGCTGCCGCAGGAAGAACATCCTCTGCTGGGCCTTTTTGATGAGGGAGCTGATGGTCGGCTCCCACTTGAGGTCCCGGGTGATGGTGGTGCCCAAGAAGCGGAAGGAATCCGCAGTAGTGATGGGAGAGTCTGTGAGGGTAAGGGGGGGCAGAGGGGCTGTGACTTTTCTGAAGTCCACGATCATCTCCACTGTCTTCAGAGCGTTCAGCTGCAGGTTGTTGTGGCTGCACCAGGTCGCCAGCGGGTATACTACAGTATACCAGCTGGTGTAAAGTATACTACATCCTGGTCATAACTGACCTTGGCTCATCACAAAGGACATTTAGCTGAATAAAAAGAAAGAACTGTCAAACACTTCAGTGCACAAACCCCCCCAAGAAAAGATTGATAACATTAACAAAACATTGCACATCCACTATTGTGGTTTGTTTTAAGATGAGCCTTTATTAGTCCCACAATGGGGAAATTCCAGGATTACAGCAGCACAGGGATAGCAGCTCTCAGAGCAACAGCAAATAAGATAATAATATAAGAACTGGTTAGCCAAAGCAGTAAATACAGTGGGGTAAAAAAGTATTTAGTCAGCCACCAATTGTGCAAGTTCTCCCACTTAAAAGATGAGTGAGGTCTCCAATTTTCATCATAGGTATACCTCAACTATGAGAGACAAAATAAGAAAGAAAAAAAAATCCAGAAAATCACATTGAAGGATTTTTAATGAATTAATTGGAAAATTCCTCAGTAAAATAAGTATTTGGTCAATAACAAAAGTTCATCTCAGTACTTTCTTATATACCCTTTGTTGGCAATGACAGAGGTCAAACGTTTTCTGTAAGTTTTCACAATGTTTTCACACACTGTTGCTGGTATTTTGGCCCATTCCTCCATGCAGGTCTCCTCTTTTTCTTGTAATCATAATATTGATCATTTACGGCCGGTATTCTGACAATCAATGCTTTTTTGCTCTCTCCTATTGTGTTTATCCTTTTCTTCCCTATGCTTTCTGTTCCTAGTCTGCTGACAGGCGCGTTATCGACGCTGCCGCGTCACCGGAAATGCATGTCGTTTTCAGTGTCAAGTCAAATCCCTCGTATGTTATCAGTTGTTTACTGTTAATGTACTTGGCAATAAATCCTTTTCTGAGTTTCTGAGTTCTCTAGAGCAGTGATGTTTCGGGGCTGTCGCTGGGCAACACAGACTTTCAACTCCCAAAGATTTTCTATGAGGTTGAGATCTGGAGACTGGCTAGGCCACTCCAGGACCTTGAAATGCTTCTTACGAAGCCACTCCTTCGTTGCCTGGGCAGTGTGTTTGGGATCATTGTCATGCTGAAAGACCCAGCCACATTTCATCTTCAATGCCCTTGCTGGTGGAAGGAGGTTTTCACTCAAAATCTCACGATACATGGCCCCATTCATTCTTTCCTTTACACGGATCAGTTGTCCTGGTCCCTTTGCAGAAAAACAGCCCCAAAGTATGATGTTTCCACCCCCATGCTTCACAGTAGGTATGGTGTTCTTTCTCCTCCAAACACAACAAGTTGAGTTTTTACCAAAAAGTTCTATTTTGGTTTCATCTGACCATATGACATTCTCCCAATCCTCTTCTGGATCATCCAAATGCTCTCTAGCAAACTTCAGACGGGCCTGGACATGTACTGGCTTAAGCAGGGGGACACGTCTGGCACTGCAGGATTTGAGTCCCTGGCGGCGTAGTGTGTTTCTGATGTAGCCTTTGTTACTTTGGTCCCAGCTCTCTGCAGGTCATTCACTAGGTCCCCCCATGTGGTTCTGGGATTTTTGCTCACCGTTCTCGTGATCATTTTGACCTCACAGGGTGAGATCTTGCGTGGAGCCCCAGATCGAGGGAGATTATCAGTGGTCTTGTATGTCTTCCATTTTCTAATAATTGCTCCCACAGTTGATTTCTTCACACCAAGCTGCTTACCTATTGCAGATTCAGTCTTTCCAGCCTGGTGCAGGTCTACAATTTTGTTTCTGGTGTCCTTTGACAGCTCTTTGGTCTTGGCCATAGTGGAGTTTGGAGTCTGACTGTTTGAGGTTGTGGACAGGTGTCTTTTATACTGATAAAGAGTTCAAACAGGTGCCATTAATACAGGTAACGAGTGGAGGACAAAGGAGCCTCTTAAAGAAGAAGTTGCAGGTCTGTGAGAGCCAGAAATCTTGCTTGTTTGTAGGTGACCAAATACTTATTTTACTGTGGAATTTACCAATTAATTCATTAAAAATCCTTCAATGTGATTTTCTGGATTTTTTTTTTCTCATTTTGTCTCTCATAGTTGAGGTATACTGATGAAAATTGGAGACCTCGCTCATCTTTTAAGTGGGAGAACTTGCACAATTGGTGGCTGACTAAATACTTTTTTGCCCCACTGTAATATACATATGTACACTGTTATATACACAGTAGGGGTGTAACAGTACACTAAAATCGCAGTTCAGTATGTATTTTGGTTTTAAGGTCACGGTTCATTTTCGGTACAGTAAGGAAACAAAATGCAAAATATAAAACTGCTTATCTTTTGTATAAGTACGAACAGCTTTGACAAAAAAAAGGGCAAACTGCCAGCAGTCAATTCTCCAATAAATAAAATGTGTACAATAAAATAAATAAATTCTCTTTTTAGCAAATGAATGATGTAGACAAGTGCAGCAATAGAAGTTTGAATAGTCAGAATTAGGGTTGTCGTGATAACTGCAATTATGCAATACCGTGCAATGGACACGCCTACCGTGGAGGAAAACGACCAACCACAACAACCATGGTGTTCACTTTTTTTTGTGTGGCTATATCTCGTTCACTTATGTGCCCCTATTGATTATTAAATAAATTGCTAAATGAAGTGTACTTCTATTGCCAATAGCATGTTTGTACCCGGTACTCTAGAAGCTTCCGCAACACATGGTGCTGCCGCCATTTGGGGCACTCTCTCCAGACGGACTCCAGCAGGTAGTTAGTGGTGAAAGCATTTGGACTCCTTGTTAAATACAGCCGTAATAGTGAGCACTGAAAGGGCACAAAGCGTGTTATTTCCTTCTGAGTGGATGGTGCATGATCCTGACTCTGTATGCTCCTGTGTATGAGCTCTGAGAGCAGCTTGTTTGAATGTCATTTTTCGGACAATGGCAAAAATTACTGAGACAAGAGCCATGCAGGGTTTTGTACGGAGACTGTCCTGCTTAAATAAGCTGAATGTCGCTGCAGTCTCCAGTCCACACACCCCATAGTTACCGCCGCTGCTTTATGAAAATGATCGTTTTTTTTTTAAACAGAATCAGCAATTCATGCCTGTAGAAAGAGCGGAGCTCCACGCAGTTGTGACACACGCACATAAAGTTGAGAGTGGAGCTGCATCGAGACTCTCACAGCTTCCCTCATTTGCCACATAAGTTATAAACCCTGTTTAAATTTCGAATCCACAGGGTCCTAAAAACATTTGCATTCATACTGCGGTGTTGAGCTGTCCAGTGTCACCGCAGGGGAAATTCCTCTACCGCGACAGCCCTAGTCTGAAGTATTTTATTCCTTATTGCCTGAAGCAGTGATTTTAACCAGGGTGCTCTGGTATATTCAGGTTTCTATGAGAAATTAATTGTTTAATTTCACTTGTTAATTGGTCAAAAAAAAAATTGCAAATTTGGCATTGTTGTGTTTAGGTTCTGAAGGCACCCATGCACAACAACAGCAAGTTATTTGCATTTTTTGACACTTAAGGAGCATACCAGGGCACCTTTGAAAAACACAGGCCTAAAGTGCAGCATTAACAGATTTAGCTTTTTCATAAAAGGATAGAATTATTTTCTGGCTGAAGTGAGCAGAACAAGGAGCTTCATACCGGGGCTCAGTTACCTTCAGCATGTGTTTAAACCTGGTGTTCTCAACAGCTGAATATGGCCTTAGATCCGCTGCTATAAAAACACCAAAGGCATTTGTTATTAGTTTGGCTTGATCTGAAAAGCCCTTGAGAGGCTGTCTAAATGCCGCTGGAAGCTGTGCTTTTACTGTGCAAAGTTTCTTCTTTTTTCGTGCTGCAATGATCTGATATTCACATTCATGCAGTGCCGTTTCAAATGAATTAACAAGTTCAACACATTGCCAAAAGCATATCCGATGCTGTTTTCGTCTTATTCACTTGCCTTTGTCCGTTCATGTATTTCATCAGAAAGCCGAAGTGTTCTCAGACAGGAGACTTGTGAAGAGGGTCTTCAAGCTCTGGCTTCTCTGTACAGCCAGCCATGACGTTTGCTAGTCAGAGGCTGAGTTGCGCTGTTTGTTTACATGTATGGCACGAGGCAGTTACACTTCATATTCGTCACTCAACATGGTCCATGTGGAACCTTGGTACGCCTCTGTACCAAACCGAAGGTACCATACCGAAAAATACGAATACATGTACCATTACACCCCTAATACACAGTTCAGGAGCATTGCAGCTAGATGGTATCACCAACATTACAGTTAGTTAAATTATCCGGCAAAATATAAACATGGACCCAAATAGTATATTTCACATTTGAATGAACAGTGTTGTTGCCACCCTTGATAATAGTTATAATTGTCCTAGTTGTGTATTGGAGGGGACAATCTCTATTGTGCAAAGTTGTGACGTTTAATATGGCCTCTATAAGCAGCACCGGATAGATTATAAAGTCTGACAGACATAGGTAGGACAGACCTACGGAACCCCTCCCTCAAGCACTTAGGATGGCACAGCGTACTGCTAAATGAGCTCCTTAATGCGTTCAGTGTATTCCGCATGGGGTGGGACTCAGACTCCAGCAGAGATGACAGCTTAGCCACCATCCTCCTCTCTCTTATCTCCTCCACTGGGTCGAGGCGTCGCCCCAGAACAGAGCTGGCTAATTTTATCAGCCTGTTCAGTCTCTTCCTCTTGGCTGCCGGGATGCCACTGCCCCAGCAGACTACTCCATATGTGATGGCTTATGCCACCACTGAATCGTAGAAGGTCTTCAGGAGTGCCCCTTGCACTCCAAAAGACCCGAGTCTCCTCAGGAGGAACAGCCTGTGCTGCCCCTTCTTGTAGAGCGTGTTGGCGTTGTGTGACCAGTCCAGTTTATTGTTCAGGTGAACACACAGGTACTGGTAAGATGTCACCTTCTCAATGTCTGTTCCCTGGATGTTTACCGGTGCTGTGGGGGGTTGTCCTTGCCTGCGGCAGTCCACCACCAGTTCCTTGGTTTTCCTCGCATTGATCTGGAGGCACTTCCGCAGGCACCAGTCCACAAAGTCCTGAATAAGTCCTCTGTACTCCGCATCATCCCCATCGGAGATGAGGCCAACAATCGCAGAGTCATCAGAGAACTTCTGCAGATGGCAGTGTGGTGTATTGTGTGAAAAGTCAGCAGTGTCGAGGGTGAACAGGAAGGGAGCCAGAACTGTTCCCTGGGTCGGGGGGGGGGGGCGTACTGTGATGATGGTATCAGACACACAGTCCTGGGTTCTCTCAAACGGTGGTCAGTCTGTGAGGTAGTCCAGGATCCACAATGACGGGTGCTGCTCCACCCCTGCACACAGCAGCTTGTCCCTCAGGATCACTGGTTAGATGGTGTTGAAATCACTGGAGAAATCAATCAATCATCAATCAGTCATCCTCAGTGTTCCCAGGCTTCTCCAGGTGGGACAGGGAATGATGTAGGAGGAGGATCACTGCATCCTCCACCCCGATGCCATGCAGGTAGGCAAACTGAAATGGATCCATCACTGGTCCCACCAGGGGGTGGAGGTGGGCAAGGAGCAGCCTCTCCAGGGTCTTCATCAGGTGTGACGTGAGGGCCACTGGTCTATAGTTCAGGTTTTGCGGTGTGGAGTCATCAGTACTGGTGTCACGCAGGATGTTTTCTACAGCTCTGGAAAAGGATAAGGGATAAGGACCTGTATATATACTGTAGTATAGTGCTTTTCTAGTTGCAAAGACCACTCGAAGTGCTTAACTAGTAAGTACACTAACCCTCTATTCTAAGGACCTATAGGAAACGGATACCTAGGGATAATTTAGAATCACCATTGTGAGAGGAAACCGGAGCCCCTGGAGTAAACCCACACAGCACAGGGAGAACATGCAAACTCCACACAGAAAAGGCTCCCACTCCTGCCAGCCTGGGGATTCAAACCTGGAACCTTCGAGCTGTGAGCAGTGTTTCCTCTGACTTAAAGACCTTGGCACGGTGGCAACATATTTTTCCGGGCTAAACGGGGGGCAGAAAACACATATGTATGAGTATGTTAATTTATACTACTAGTACATACCCATGCATACCCGTCCATGCCCGTAGAAACCAAGTATAAGCAAGTATTTGTGCATGCCCGTGGCTGAAGGGTGGCCTCCTGTTTCAGGTGGCTGTATTGTTCACAGTCATGCCTGTGGCGTACTGCTGGAACCTGAGGTGTTTTATGTTCACAGCATTTTTTCTGACGTGCAGCAGTTCTCCTCATTCTATTGCTCTCCATCTGGTGGGTCTTCTTCTTTGTTCAAACTACTTGTTGAGGGATAGGTGTGTCGTAATTCCAGCGTTAGTGGCCACCCGACTATTCCGCATCTCCTCGGTCTTAGCTTCTCTGTGCCTTGCATGGAATTCACTGTCCCTGGCCAGCCGACTATTCTGCATCTCCTCGGTCTCAGCTTGTCTGTGCCTTGCCTGGCGTGCAGCGTTGCTCGCTTTGCGGGCATTTTGGGCTTCAAGTGACTCAGCACGTGCATGGCGCACTGCCACATGTTTCCTGTCTGTTTGTGCATCCCTTGTCTGTCGCAGCCTATGCTGGTGAAGGGTCTCCTCCTGCCTCACACGGGTGCGATGTACTGCTGGAACCTCAGGTGTTTCATCTTCATGGCATCTTTTCTGACGTGCAGCAGTTCTCCTCATTCTATTGCTCTCCATCTGGTGGGTTTTCTTCTTCGTTGAGACCACTGGTTGAGGGATAGGTGCGTCATAATTCTAGTTCATAGACAGGATCATGAAAATAGATCTGAGCAAAAAGAAGCTTTCCGGCATGGACTCACTGTATATGACAAAAGATAAGATAAGATAAGCCTTTATTAGTCCCACAACGGGGAAATTCCAGGATTGCAACAGCACAGGGATAGCAACACTCAGAGCAACAATCAGAAGGCAAGAAAAAAAAAAAAACAAGCAAGCAAGAGCAGCTAATATACATATGTACATATGTACAAAGACATGAGTCCTACGTATATGACATCATAAAGACACATTTGTCTATGTGCCGTCATATAGGCATTGCATGGGAGTCCTATATGACATCATAAAGACACATTTGCTGTGTGCCGTCATATAGGCATCACTTTATTTCTTTTTAATTTTGCACAGTAACTTTGCATATTATTATTATATCTATCAAAGCAAGAAATCTGTGTGTCTGTGTGTGTGTCACACTTCATAGGACATCGTAGGACGGCCTATGATCTCTGCTTGAATATCATGGGACGTCCTATGAACTCAGGCATCATAGGACGACAAACATGTCTTTATGGTGTCACATAGACCACAGAGATGTGTCTATGACATAGACACTTCCTATGTCCTATGCACATAGACTCTATGTGCATAGGACACATAGACAAATGTGTCTTTATGATGTCATATGATCACTGCCTGAACATCATAGGACATCCTATACCATGTGTCTTTATGATTTTCATGATCCTGTCCATGAACTGGAATTACGACGCACCTATCCCTCTACCAGTGGTCTCAACAAAGAAGACCCACCAGACGGAGAGCAATAGAATGATGACAACTGCTGCACGTCAGAAAAGATGCCATGAAGATGAAACACCTGAGGTTCCAGCAGTACATCGCACCCGACTGAGACAGGAGGACACCCTTCACCAGCATAGGGTACGACAAGACTTTAAAGCACGTTCTAGGACATCATATGACGGCCTATGATCTCTGCCTCATCATCATCATAGCGCGTCCTATGAACTCAGGCGTCATAGGACGACTTGCCATGCTTACATGACAGCAAATGTGTAACCTTGACGAATGCCAGTCTACGCTACAAATGTGTAAAATGCCAAGCAAAGCGCTTTCTCCAGGTGCTCCAGTTTTTTGGTTTCTACGGGCATGCACGGGCCTTCCTGAACAGGGTCGAAAGCCACTTTTTCAGGATCGTGCCCATGAACTGGAATTACGACACACCTCTCCCTCAACCAGTGATCTGAACGAAGAAGAAGACCCACCAGATGGACAGCAATAGAATGAGGAGAACTGCTGCACGTCAGAAAGGATGCCATGAACATGAAACACCTCAGGTTCCACCAGTACGCCGCAGGCATGGCTGTGAACAACACAGCTGTCAGAGACAGGAGGAGACCCTTCAGTGGTCTGAACAAAGAAGAAGACCCACCAGCTGATGTCTATATGACGGCACACAGACAGAGCACATGACTCCCTACAAGACATATACATATACAGTGGGGCAAAAAAGTATTTAGTCAGCCACCAATTGTGCACGTTCTCCCACTTAAAAGATGAGAGAGGTCTCCAATTTTCGTCATAGGTATACCTCAACTATGAGAGACAAAATGAGAAAAAAAAATCCAGAAAATCACATTGTCTGATTTTTAAAGAATTTATTTGCAGATTATGGTGGAAAATAAGTATTTGGTCAATAACAAAAGTTCATCTCAGTACTTTGTTATATACCCTTTGTTGGCAATGACAGAGGTCAAACGTTTTATGTAAGTCTTCACGAGGTTTTCACACACTGTTGCTGGTATTTTGACCCATTCCTCCATGCAGATCTCCTCTAGAGCAGTGATGTTTGGGGGCTGTCGCTGGGCAACAGGGACTTTCAACTCCCTCCAAAGATTTTCTATGGGGTTGAGATCTGGAGACTGGCTAGGCCACTCCAGGACCTTGAAATGTTTCTTACGAAGCCACTCCTTCGTTGCCCGGGCAGCGTGTTTGGGATCATTGTCATGCTGAAAGACCCAGCCACGTTTCATCTTCAATGCCTTTGCTGATGGAAGGAGGTTTTCACTCAAAATCTCACGATACATGGCCCCATTCATTCTTTCCTTTACACGGATCAGTCGTCCTGGTCCCTTTGCAGAAAAACAGCCCCAAAGCATGATGTTTCCACCCCCATGCTTCACAGTAGGCATGGTGTTCTTTGGATGCAACTCAGCATTCTTTCTCCTCCAAACACGACAAGTTGAGTTTTTACCAGAAAGTTCTATTTTGGTTTCATCTGACCATATGACATTCTCCCAATCCTCTTCTGGATCATCCAAATGCTCTCTAGCAAACTTCAGACGGGCCTGGACGTGTACTGGCTTAAGCAGGGGGACACATCTGGCACTGCAGGATTTGAGTCCCTGGCGGCGTAGTGTGTTACTGATGGTAGCCTTTGTCACTTTGGTCCCAGCTCTCTGCGGGTCATTCACTAGGTCCCCCCGTGTGGTTCTGGGATTTTTGCTCACCGTTCTTGTGATCATTTTGACCCCACAGGGTGAGATCTTGCGTGGAGCCCCAGATTGAGGGAGATTATCAGTAGCCTTGTATGTCTTCCATTTTCTAATAATTGCTTCCACAGTTGATTTCTTCACACCAAGCTGCTTACCTATTGCAGATTCAGTCTTCCCAGCCTGGTGCAGGTCTACAATTTTGTTTCTGGTGTCCTTTGACAGCTCTTTGGTCTTGGCCATAGTGGAGTTTGGAGTCTGACTGTTTGAGGTTGTGGACAGGTATCTTTTATACTGATAACGAGTTCAAACAGGTGCCATTAATACAGGTAACGAGTGGAGGACAGAGGAGCCTCTTAAAGAAGAAGTTACAGGTCTGTGAGAGCCAGAAATCTTGCTTGTTTGTTGGTGACCAAATACTTATTTTCCACCATAATTTGCAAATAAATTCTTTAAAAATCAGACAATGTGATTTTCTGGATTTTTTTTTCTCATTTTGTCTCTCATAGTTGAGGTATACCTATGATGAAAATTGGAGACCCCTCTCATCTTTTAAGTGGGAGAACTTGCTCAATTGGTGGCTGACTAAATACTTTTTTGCCCCACTGTATGTCTTGTTTATCAAAAGTTTAGCCACCGCTCTGGCTTCTAGAAGTGTGGTTGGGGTTTCGGATTGACTCTGTTCTGATTGGATAATACGTGGTGGCATCACGACCAGGCAGTCACCACAACGCTCTGTGAGCAAAAGAAGGAAATGAAAAGCGACAAATTTGACTAGAAAAAGAACACTGAAGATTTAATGCTTAAAAAAAATGTACCCTGAAGTTGCCGTGATTGCGTAGGTCTAAAGGAAAATTTGGCATATGTGGAGAACACGAGGTGCGCGAGCAGACTGGGTGGAGTGGGAACTCTGGGTCTGACAAAGAACACTGGTGTATCCAACACAGGACATGCTAGGAGAAGCAGTGGCCCGACCGGCGCACTGTGGTCTTTCACGGGGAGGCATGCCCAGCCTGCCCAGTCAATGGTAAACTGGAGTCCCGACTGCTGTTTCCTGTGCTATCACTGTGCTTTGCAGGACCGCGAGTCCCCAATGGCACTGTTCCCGGAGTGCTCGCACGAGTATCTAAAAATTAAAACTTAATCAGAATAATACCACCATGATTGTGGAGCGGAATGGCCAGATCAATTACATATCATATGCAGCCACATATGCACAGTTTGACTAAAGGACGACTGTCGCCAAATGGGACACAAAAACGCCCAGATAACAAAATAAATAATTTTTAATTAAATAAATGGGCAACACTGATGCAATGGTTGCAGTCAAACAGGTCCTTCTGCTGTGTATAATGTTGGGTGTTTTGTACTTAATTCATTTGATTATGGGTTTAAAAACCTTTTAGCAACCAAATATTGCTACAACATAAAAGGATAGATAGATAGATAGTTTATTTCAAACACAAAAAAAATAACAAAAAACAAGCAAATAGCAAATGCAATAAAGTTACAGTATACACTGTTCGAAAGGGAGAAGGAAGAAGTGAACTTATTAATTCCAACTCCTCTTTTCCATCAATACACCCATGTGAATTTTATACAAATTACTACCATTAATACCCCAAGTAAACAATTTACTGTATTTTTTACAGATCAACATTAACACCTGTCCATTCTAACATACAATGAAGTCCATATATCAAAACAAGTCTCAAACGACACAGATACACACAGTGCTGTCCCACCCACCATTCCATAGTGTCCCATAATGTCCCAGAGTGAACATAATGAGTCGTACATATAAATTCTACCCTTCTAACATATAACCTTTCAACAAATGGTGCTTATACCTCTTTTTAAATTGATTTCTGTTTGTACATAGTTTCAGTTCCGGCTCCAGACTGTTCCACAAATCCACCCCACAGACAGATATGCACATACTTTTCTTGGTTGTACGTATCTTGGGTTTTGTGAAGTTTAAGTCTCCTCTCAAATTATGATCATTGTCTCTTTTTTTAAATATTTTTTGTATATTAGTTGGGAGTTGATTGTTAATTGCCCTGTACATTACTTGTGCTGTCTTAAATTTAACTAAATCGATGAACTTTGACATGTGACTTCAAGAACAACGAATTGGTATGGCCTCTATATTCTGCATTGTTTATTGTCCTTATAGCTCTTTTTTGTAATGTGCATATTGCTTGTAGGTTGGTCTTGTAGGTGTTTCCCCAGACTTCTACACAGTAGTTAAGATAAGGTAAAAACAGTGAATTGTACAATAAGACCAATGATTTATAGTCCAAGATGTGTCTTGTCTTCCCCAGTATGCCTATACATTTTGCTAATTTAGCCCGGATGTGACTGATGTGAGGTTTCCAGCAGATTTTACTGTCTAGCGTCACCCCCAGAAACTTATTTTCCTGTACTGTTTGTATTCTGGTATCATCTATCGTTATCATCATTTCATGATTTATTATATAATTTCCAAACACCATAATCTTTGTTTTTTTTAGATTTAGAGATAATTTATTTTTGTTGAACCACTGCGTTAATTTTTCCATTTCAGTTGTGACCATCTCTAAAACCTGCTGCAAATTCTCACCAGTGCAAAGGATATTTGTGTCATCCGCAAACAAAATAAATTTCAGAATTTTTGATACTTGGCATATGTCATTTATATACAAGATAAAGAGTTTGGGTCCCAAAACTGACCCCTGGGGCACACCACAAGTGATGTCCATGCAGGGTGATTTGTGCTCTCCAATTTGTACAAATTGTTGTCTATTACTTAAATAACTTTCCACCCAACTCAGTCCTACCCCTCTTATCCCATACCTTTCCAGTTTCCTTAGTAGTATTCTGTGGTCAATGGTGTCAAAAGCTTTCTTTAAGTCTATAAATACTCCTACAGCAACCTTTTTTTTGTCTATACAACTAGTAATTTCTTCTATAAGTTCGATCAGTGCCAAAGATGTAGATTTATCTGCTCTAAAACCATACTGGCTATCTGTAAGGAGGTTGTGTTTTTCAATGAAATCATCCAGTCTCTTAGTGAATATTTTTTCAAGTATTTTGGAGAATTGTGAGAGTAAAGAGACTGGGCTGTAATTTGTGAAACAATGACTGTCTCCTGTTTTGTAAAGAGGTGTTACTTTTGCTATTTTCATTTTGTCTGGAAATGTACCAGTTTGAAATGACAGGTTACAGATGTGGGTGAGTGGCTTAACAATTCCCTCAATTACTTTTTTCACTATTGTCATGTCAATTTCATTCCAGTCCGTTGATTTTTTGTTCTTAAATTTACTCACAGTCTCGATAATTTCCTTTTCAGTAACTGCACCCAAAAAGATTGTGTTTGGGTTTCTATCCTAGGATGCACGACAGTGGGTCTCAAATATTTAACGTGTCCTGTTGTAGTCCTGCATGAGTCCTGTGTATTGTCCATGCATGACAATACACAAAAAAATTCAGTATTACACTTAACTCCATCACTGAATAGTGACAGACTAAAAGAATTATCATCATAGCAGTCTGTCGGAGGCGACAATGACTGTTTCATTTAGGTCTGATCAAATTCCTCCACATAGCTCTGTGCCTCGCCCTCCGCCGCCAGGAACCCCTGACCCTACCAACCCGGGCGACGTCCAAGCCGGTATGAGTTGCTTTCTGACTGACCGTTTCATGAAACTGTAAAGTATTTGAATACTGCTAGCTTTTTCTGGACTAGCAGCACATTCTTGGCAGATAGAGGTATTATCAGTGGCAAGGACAGGCCAAGGACAGGCCATTGACTCTCGTGCACTCTGTACAGCAGCTCAGCCAGACTCATGTCAATCATCACTGTTTTCTTTTTGCATTACGGACTGCACTATGTGGTACTCCACAATATCTGCTGCTCGCTAATATATTTAAAAATTGCTTTGACTAGTATTGCTCATTCTTATTCTATATTTTATTGCATGCATAGTTTTTTATTTCTATCTTTTATTTTTATCATGTTTAATGTTGCAGCATTGCACCGAGACAAATTCCTAGTTTGTGTACTACATGAACAATGGCAATAAATCTGATTCTGATTCTGAGACAAACTGACTCCAGTATCTGTTGCAGTGACTGACCAGACAACACTTATGAATATACGTGATTAAAGATCACACAAATAAGTGATCTGACAAACAAATAAACGAGGGATCTGAAACAGTCGCTAATATTGGATGTCCCATTCATTTTCAATATTTAGGTTTTCTGTAATTAATATTTACAAAATCAAATAAAGCTTAGTGCCATTCAGTCCCTTTTATATTTGTCAAAGTCGAACATGTGATTGCGTACATACAGTACAGTGCATCTGGAAAGTACTCAGTGCTTCACTTTTTCCACAGTTATGTTAGTCTTATTCCAAAAGGGATTAAATTCATTTTTTTCCTCAAAATTCTACAGACAGTACCCCATAATGACGATGTGAAAAAGATTTTTTTGAAATTTTTGCAAATTTATTAAAAATAAAAAAACTAAGAAATCACATGTACGTAAGTATTCACAGCCTTTGCTCGATACTTGGTTGATGCACCTTTGGCAGCAATTACGGCCTCATGTCTTTTTGAATATGATGCCACAAGCTTGGCACACCTATCTTTGGGCAGTTTGGCCCATTCCTCTTTGCAGCACCTCTCAAACTCCATCAGGTTGGATGAGAAGCATCGGTGCACAGCCATTTTCAGATCTCTCCAGAGATGTTCAGTTGGATTCAAGTCTGGGCTCTGGCTGGGCCACTCAAGGACATTCACAGAGTTGTCCTGAAGCCACTCCTTTCAAATCAAATCAGCTTTTATTGTCATGTTGCTGTACATACAACTGTAGTGCAGGCAAGATGAAATTATGTTTCTCTAGGCATCCATATAAGTAAAAAGAGCATAATTTAAGACACACTCACACACACCCTCACCCCCCACCCCAACACAGCTATTTACACATCCCTGAGACACACTTGAAACTAACTAGAACTATATACATATAATATACATAAGGTGCAGTAGTATGTATGAAAGATTCCGGCTCAACTGTTCAGCATCCTAACAGCTTGTGGAAGGAAGCTGTTAATCAGTCTGGTGGTTCTGCCTCTGATGCTCCGGAATCGTTTGCCAGATGGCAGCAGTTCAAAGTGTTTATGCAGAGGGTGAGAGTGATCTTTGACAATGTTCAGTGCCCTGCTCTTACAACGGCTCTGAAAAAGTTCTTGGACAGAGGGGAGGGAAACTCCAGTTACCCTCTCAGCTCCCTTAACTATCCTCTGCAGGGCTTTTTTGTCTGACATACTGCAACTGGAGTACCATGTTGCAATGCAGTACGTTAGAACACTCTCCGCCACACCTCTGTAGAAGGTCCTGAGGATGCAGATGGGGAGAGAGGCCTGTTTGAGTTTCCTCAAGAAGTGCAGTCTCTGCTGGGCCCGCTTCCTGATCCCCAAGGAATTCTTGCTCCAGGTCAGGTCCTGCGAGATCTGAAGTCCGAGGAACTTGATGTTCTCCAGTCTCCCCACCAAACAGCCGCTGATGCTGAGAGGGATGTGTTCAGGCCATGACGGCCGGAAGTCGATAATCATCTCCTTCGTTTTGTCCACGTTGAGTACCAGATTGTTCTCCCTGCACCAGCCCTCCAGGTCGCTAACTTCTTCCCTGTATATTGATTCCTCATGCCTCTGAATAAGTCCCACCACTGTGGTGTTGTCCGCAAACTTAATAATCTGGTTCCTCTCGTGTCTGGATACACAGTCATGTGTTAGAAGTGTAAACAACAGCAGACTGAGTACGCAGTCTTGAGGGGATCCAGTGCTCAGCGTGATAGAGTTGGAGATGTTGTTTCCAACACGGACAGACTGAGGTCTCTCGGTCAGGAAGTCCAGGATCCAGAGACATGTGGCGGTGTTGAGACCGAGAAGGAGTAATTTCTCCATCAGTCTCTGGGGAATAATGGTGCTGAACGCTGAACTGAAATCAATGTACAGGAGTCTGGCGTAGGTGTCTTTCTGATCCAGGTGGGTGATGACAGAGTGCAGGGTGGTGACTATAGCGTCCTCTGTGGAGCGATTTGAACAATACGTAAACTGGAGCAGGTCATGTGATGTAGGGAGGCAGACTGTGATGTGTGGTTTGACAAGCCGTTCAAAACACTTCATCACAATTGGTGTCAGTGCGACAGGACGTCATTCAGACAAGACACAACTGGTTTCTTTGCCACCAGTACTATGATAGAGGTCTTAAAGCATCTGGGAACGATGGCCTGACTCAGGGAGATGTTACAAATGTCAGTCAGGACATCCGCCAACTCGCTCGCGCAGACTCGGAGCACACGTCCCAGGATGTTGTCCGGACCTGCAGCTTTATGTGGGTTGACCCTAATTAGGGTCCTCCGTGTGTCCGCTGTGTTGATGATGATTGCTGGCCCAACAGATGGTGGAGATGGGCCAGCCCTCCCTCTGATTGTCGGGTTTGATGCTTCAAAACTTGCAAAGAAGTTGTTGAGCCTGTCTGGAAGCGAAGCGTCATCATCATTGACCCCCTGCCTAGACTTATAATCCATCAGCGCCCAAACTCCCTGCCACATCCATTGGGTGTTCCTTGTGTCACAGAGGTGTCCCTGGATTTTCTCCGCATAGGCGCGTTTCGCCATCTTAATTCCCTTTGAGAATGCAGACCTGGCTGAGTGGAGGGCGATCCTGTCCTTCGCTCTGAAGGCTGCATCTCTGGCTGTGAGCAGCAAGTGCACCTCTGCAGTCATCCAGGGTTTATAGTTGCCCCATGCAGTGAAAGTCTTCACTATAGTGACATCCTCTGTGCATTTTGCGATGTAGCTGGTGACCGTTTCAGCGTATTCCTCCACATCTGTCCTGTCTCTCTGGGAGGCTGCTGTTTTGAAAATCTCCCAGTCTGTGTGCAGAAAACAGTCCTGAAGTGCCGAGGCTGCACCCTCTGGCCAAATCCTGATTTGTTTCTCTGCTGGCCTGCTGCGTTTCAGTAAGGGTTTGTAGGCAGGCACCAGCATCACGGATAGATTAGATTAGATTAGATTAGATTCAACTTTATTGTCATTACACATGTATGAATACAAGGTAACGAAACACAGTTTAGCATCCAATCAGAAGTGCAAAGGACAGCAGTGCAGTATATACGGTAATTAACAGTATGTGCAATTTAAGCAAATATATGCAAATATATGCAGCAGTGCAGAAAGTTAAAAGTACTGTTATGTGCAAATAATGTGCAATAAGTTAGATGTAGTTATGTAGTTATGCAGTTATGTACAGGTGAGGATGGTAAAAGATGATTGTAAGAGAGTCAGCGGGGAACTAAGTTCAATAACGTGACAGCTGTTGGAAAGAAACTGTTCCTAAACCTGCTGGTTCTAGTCCGAAGGCTTCTGAAACGTCTTCTGGAGGGGAGAAGCTGGAACAGTCCATGAGCAGGATGGTTGGAGTCCCTAAGAATGCTGCGTGCCCGGCGCAGACATCTTTTCCTGTAGACGTCCTCTATAGCTGGAAGTGGAGTCCCTGTGATGCGTTGGGCGGTTTTCACCACCCGCTGCAGCGCCTTGCGGTCAGCTACAGAGCAGCTCCCATACCAGACTGTGATACAGTTGGTCAGGGTGCTCTCTATCACGCAGCGGTAGAAGTTGCCCAGGATGTCAGTTGACAGATGGTTCTTCTTCAATGTCCTCAAGAAGAAGAGGCGCTGATGGGCCTTCTTGATCAGGCTGGTGGTGTTAACTGACCAGGACAGGTCCTCCGAGATGTGGGTCCCCAGGAATTTGAAGCTGGGGACACGTTCAACAGCTATGCCATTGATATGGATGGGGTCATGTGTCTCTTCCCTCTCCTTCCTGTAGTCCACTATGAGCTCCTTGGTTTTACTGGTGTTAAGGAGCAGGTTATTGTCAGCGCACCAAGTAGCCAAGTGCTCAACCTCTGCCCTGTAATCTGACTCGTCGTTGTCCCTGATGAGTCCAATCACCGTGGTGTCATCTGCGAACTTTATG
Organism: Pholidichthys leucotaenia; assembly: GCA_020510985.1. Classification (NCBI taxonomy): domain Eukaryota; kingdom Metazoa; phylum Chordata; class Actinopteri; order Cichliformes; family Pholidichthyidae; genus Pholidichthys; species Pholidichthys leucotaenia. The sequence continues at coordinate 30,513,981 of CM035848.1, forward strand.
ATGGAATTGGATCCATACATAGGCCTGCAGTCATGGGTGTAGAGGGAGTAGAGGAATGGGCTGAGCACACAGCCCTGTGGTACACCAGTGTTGAGTGTGATGACGGAAGAACTGTTGGGGCCTGACCTAACATGCTGGGGTCTGTTGGTCAGAAAATCCATGATCCAGTTGCAGGTGGAGGTACTGATTCCCAGGTCCCCAAGTTTGGTGAGCAACTTGGAGGGGATAACTGTGTTGAATGCTGAGCTGAAGTCAGTAAACAGCATTCTTGCGTAGGTGTTCTTGTCATCCAGGTGTGAGAGTACATAGTGCAGCGCTGTAGAAACCGCATCCTCTGTACTCCTGTTGCTCCGGTAGGCGAACTGATGAGGGTCCAGTGTTGGGGGCAGGCCTTTTTTGAGCTGTGCCAAGACCAGTCGCTCAAAGCACTTCATGACTATGGGCGTCAGTGCCACAGGGCGATAGTCATTTAGGCACGATGGTGTTGAATGTTTCGGCACTGGTACTATTGAAGTGATGGTCAGAATGGCCGAGGTGGGGGCGAGATGTTGCCTTATATGCATCTGGGAAGTTTGTATACACAAAGTCCAACATATTCTCTCCTCTGGTCTTAAAGCCAGGAGTGGTGGCTCAGTTGGTAGAGCATCCGCCCCACACCCGGGAGGCAGGGGTTCAAATCCCAGCCGGGTCATGCCGAAGACCATATAAAAGTGGAACTTCCTGCCATCCAGCTTGGTGCTCAGCAATAATGGAATGGAGGAGGGAAATTTGTGGTGGCGCCTTGCATGGCAGCAGCCCTCTGATTCTGCACTTGGGGTGTGTGTGATTAACACAGTAGATAGGTAAAGCACAATCTCGTTCTACTGTACATGATTGGTTGTACAGTTGAATGACAAAGGGTGATTTAAAAAAAAAAAAAAAGTCCACACATTGAACTTGGGGAGCACAGTCTTTAAACTGGTGTGATTAAAATCCCCTGCAACCACCACAAAACTGTCCGGGTGTGAAGTTTGAAATTCACTGATAGCGTCGTGCAGCTCTCCGAGTGCCTCATTAGCATTAGCTTTAGCATTAGCGCTGGGAGCTATGTAAACAGCAGCTACAAACACATTGGTGAATTCCCTTGGCAGGTAGAATGGCTGGCAATTCACGATAAGGAACTCTGCCAACGGAGAGCAGCGTTTAGTTACTAACGTGGCGTTAACACACCAGTTCTTGTTAATATAGATACATAGGCACCCCCCTCGGCTCTTACCAGAGCTAGCAGCCTCCCTGTCCACCCGGAATGATGTCATCCCTTCCAGCTGAATGGCCGCGTCTGGGATGTTGTCGTGGAGCCATGACTCCGTGAACGCAAACACACAGCAGTCCCTCCACTCTCTCCGGGTTTCTCTCAGCAGACGCAGCTCATCCAGCTTGTTGTCGAGGGAGCGGACATTGGAAAGTAGGAGCGACGGTACTGCTAGTCTGGAGGGGTTAGCCTTTAGCCTAGCATGAATCCCGGCTCTCTTTCCTCTCCTTTGCTTGTGTCCGCGCCACTTGTGCTTCCTCCTCTCCCGGGTAGCTGCCAGCGAAACCTCCGATAGTATTCCATGCTGGCGTAGAATGTCCAAGTCACACCCGAGCGCCGCAGTTCTTGCAGTGTGCATTACCTTGATGCTTAATAAGGTCTCACAGTTGTAAGTTTTACAGAACGTACGTCTGGGATGATCAAAACACTCAAAACTCTCACACTCACTGATGCCTAGAGGGGCCGCAGCATCCATGCGCGCCGCCATCATAGTGATCTTTGATATCTTGGCTGTGTGCTTAGGGATGTTGTCCTGCTGAAAGATGAACCATCACCCCAGTCTGAGGTCAGGAGTGCTCTGGAGCAAGTTTTCATCCAGGATGTCTCTGTACATTGCTGCATTCATCTTTCCCTCTATCGTGACTAGTCTCCCAGTTCCTGCTGCTGAAAAACATCCCCACACCATGATACTGCCACCACCATTGACATAGTTATGAACAGTGCCAGGTTTCCTCCAAACATAATGTCTGGCATTCATGCCAAAGAGTTCAATCTTTGTCTCATCAGACCAGAGAATTTTGTTTCTCATGAGAGTCCTTCAGGTGTCTTTTGACAAACTCCAGGCGGGCTGCCATGTGCCTTTTACTAAGGAGTGGCTTCCATCTGGCAACTCAACCATACAGGCCTGATTGGTGGATTGCTGCAGAGATGGTTGTCCTTCTGGAAGGTTCTCTTCTCTTCACAGAGCAACGCTGGAGTTCTGACAGAGTGACCATCAGGTTCTTGGTCACCTTCCTGACTAAGGCCCTTTCCCCCCCAGTCGCTCAGTTTAGACGGCCAGCCAGCTCTAGGTAGAGTCCTGGTGGTTCCGAACGTCTTCCATTTACGGATGATGGAGACCACTGTGCTCATTGGGACCTTCAAAGCAGCAGAGATTTTTCTGTACCCTTCTCCAGATTTGTGCCTCAAGACAATCCTGTCTCGGAGGTCTACAGACAATTCCTTCAACTTCATGCATGGTTTGTGCTCTGACATGCACTGTCAACTGTGGGACCTTATATAGACAGGTGTGTGCCTTTCCAAATCATGTCCAATCAACTGAATTTACCACAGGTGGACTCTGGTTAAGCTGTAGAAACATCTCAAGGGTGATCAGTGGAAACAGGATGCACCTGAGCTCAATTTTGAGCTTCATGGCAAAGGCTGTGAATACTTACGTACATGTGATTTCTTCATTTTTTATTTTTAATAACTTTGCAAAAATCTAAAAAAAAAACCAAAAAAAAAACCACTTTTTTCACATTGTCATTATGGAGTATTGTGTGTAGAATTTTGAGGGGAAAAATGAATTTAATCCTTTTTGGAATAAGGCTGTAACATAACAAAATGTGGAAAAAGTGAAGTGATGTGAAGACTTTCCGGATGCACTGTATACGCTACACCTTTTTGTATTCAACTTTCAAACCCAGCCTACATCTGGGCCTGTAAAACCTGATTGGGATACCTGTTTCAGACAGGAATACTTGGTTCTACGGGCAATGCACTAGTTACTATAAAACGAGTAAAGCTGGGGCCACCAAACTTGCTATACAGGTTCACCTTGGGATCCTGACCTGTGACTATGGGTTTGGAGTCAAAAGGTCAAAGTTAACATTTCATATGCCTTATTACTATACAATGAGTAAAGTTAGGTTCACCAAACCTGGTACACAGGTTCACTCTGAGACCATGACCTCTGACTACAGTTTTGGGTTCAAAGGCCAAGGTTGCCACTCCCAATGCTCCCAAACTTGCTACACAGGTTTACCCTCAGGATCCTGCCCTACAACTATGGGTTGTATACTTTGCTGTATATTTGTGGATGATGGGTTTATCATAATTTTTTGGTTCTGCCACAGTAATTAAGTTGAAAACTGCTCTGTTGCACTCGCCTCAAGAGTGCTCTTGTTAAAATTTTGTGACCATATTGTAAAACTTTTTTTTAATCTCAGTAATTATTATTTTAACAATAATTGAGGATTTTTTTCCTCATAATTTTCAGCTTTTATTCTTTAATAAATTTAGCATTTGCTTAGTTTTTTTTTAATAAATTGGGGTTTTTTCTCTTTATTTGTGAACGTTTTGTATTTTTTTGATTTTCTGAAATGTAAACTTGATTATTTTTGCAATTTGTGACTTTAATCGCATAAATTAGTGAATTATTTGTAAAATATTAGGTTTTTAGAATACAGTTGTAACTTTTACCCTTTTCTCATAAATGTATGGCTTTTATTTGTATTTTTTTCATAAATTTTTGATATTTTTGCCATTAATCTGTGACCCTTTATGTAATAAAATTGACTTTACTTTTTTCACATAAATTTAACTTTTTTGGGGGGGGGTTCTGTCAACTTGTGAGTTTTATATATTTTTTAATTTATATATAAATTTGTATTTTTTTTCCTGTTCTCATAAATTTGTAAAAGAATTTAATTTGATTTAGACTTTTTCCTCATAAGTTTATGGCTTTAATTTGTGTATTTAATGTAATTTGTTTTTCTTTTTATTTAATAAATTTCTGACTACAGTGGTACCTCTACTTACGAATTTAATTCGTTCCGGAAGAATTCTCGTAACGTGAAAAATTCGTAAGTAGAGGCGCGTTTTACATGTAAATGCCGTAATCCGTTCCAAGCCCCCAAAATTCGGGCATAAATTTTTTATAAATCGTAAAAACGCATCAAAACATGTAACAAATACATGTTACAATTAGATTACTGCACAATAAACATAAAATGAGAGTTTAAAATGAGAGAATAATAAAAGAGAAAGAATAATAAAAATTATGTTCATTTACCTTTTAACTGCGAGCGTCGGCGTCACCTTTTGCCTTCTTTGGTTCATGTTCTGTCTCATCAGTGGTTTTTGCCTGACGTTTTGTGATGAAACGATCCAAAGACGTTTGCTTTTATCGGCTTGTAAGGGCTTCCTTTTGTTTTAATACCGTGCTGATCGTTGATGTTTTTTTTTTTCCCAAAACTTTATTAAGAACAAGGTGAAAGTACAGAGTTATAACGTAGATGGTGATAAACATGGCAGTTAACAGTTTTTTTTCTCTAAATTGTGTAGTTCAGTCAACAGTCTTACAAGAGGTAAGAAGGATAAAATAAAGTAGTAAGAATAGTAAATAATAATAAGATAAAGCGAGATCAACCAAACGCATCCATTCGTGGCCAATGGGATACCAGGAAGATGCTAGGCGATAGCCAATGGCAGAGCAGCTACAGGTATGTTTACGTTCGGTAAAATACGGGAGCTGCGAGGAGCGCGTACTTTTTTTGCCTTTCGTATCCTGAAATTTTGTTCGTAACTAGAGGCAATATTTTCCCGTTGAGGCGTCTCGTAACCTGAAAATTTCGTATGTAGAGACGTTCGTAAGTAGAGGTACCACTGTATTTGGTGTGTTTTTTTTTACATACATTTATGTCTCTTTCTTATAAATTCACCAGTTATTTGTTGAGTCCAAGTCTGATTAAATAGAGATAATAAATGATTGAGCATTTTAGCCACACAGGAGGTTTCCACAGGGCATTAAAGTTTGTATTTCCTCCCTGTTGTGGTTAAATCTGCCATTTCTGCTTACTGATATGTGATGTTAATAATTATTATTAAAGATTATTTTAAAAATGTCATTTAAAAAACCTTAAATCCTGTTTTTTATTGAGCTTTACTGATGATTTTGTTGTGTTTTCAGCTTTTTACGGGACAGAAGAAGCAGCCCGTCATTGTCCCCATGTACGCCGCCGGACTGGTGAGTCAGTCCTCTAAACTTTATTAGACATGGTAACCAACCTGTGGCTCCAGAGGACAGAATTGATGGGAGACACTCAGATTTATAAGGGAAAAGTGGCAAATCTGTGAGGAAAATGTAGGACATTAAAAAGACACAAATTCAGGAGAAAAACGTCAAAAGTTACAAAGTCTGAACCTTTAAAAAATGGCAAATTTATCAGAAAAGCAGGAATATTTGTGAGGAAAAACAGCATATTTAGAGGGGAAAATGTGACAAATTCACAAGGAAAAAAAAGTAATGTATGGAAAAAACAAATTTATGAGAAAAAAGGCTGAATTACAAGAAAAAAGTAACAATTTTGTGAAAAAACAAATAGAAAATTCACAAATTTAAAAAAAAAACAAACAAAAAACTTCATCACTAAACTGTATATGAATACGTTAATTGTGCATTGAAACAACACCATGTTTAACACCAACAGGTTTTTTTGATGGCAGCTAATTGTGGTGGGATAAAAACCTGGAACAAAAAAAGCAGGCACTGTTTCTGTCAGTCCACAGCATGGCACAGTCCATGCCACAAAGTCCTCATTTAATTCTGGCTGTTCAGCGTGGCTGTCATACTATGTGGACATTCATTTAAGTAGACATTAAAATGAGTGACAGTGGGGAATGCTAACTGGAAGTTCGCATCTGTGGGCTCTTGGGTGAGTTGTCGCTGCACTTTTGCGGTAATTTTGGTCGGCCGGCCACTCCTGGGAAGGTTCACCACTGTTGCATGTTTTCACCATTTGTGGATAATGGCTTTCACTGTGGTTTGCTGGAGTCCCAAAGTTTTAGAAATGGCTTTATAACCTTTTCCACACTGATAAATCTGTTACTTTGTTTCTCATTTGCTCCTGAATTTCTTTGGATCGCAGCATGATGTCTAGCTTTTGAGGATCTTTTGGTCTTCTTCACTTTGTCAGGCAGGTCCTATTTAAGTGATTTCTTGATTGAGAACAGATGTGGCAGTAATCAGGCCTGGGTGTAGCTGGAGAAATTGAACTCAGCTTTCCAAAGATGTGATAAACCACAGTTAATTTATGTTTTAACGGGGGAATCACTTTTTCACACAGGGCCATGTAGGTTTGGATTTTTTTCCTCTTAATAATAAACACCTTCATTTAAAAACTGCATTTTGTATTTACTTGTGTTATCTTTGTCTAATATTTAACTTTGTTTGATGATTTGAAACATTTAAGTGTGACAAACCTACAAAAAAAAAGAGAAATCAGGAAGGGGGGAAAGCACTTTTTTTACACCACTGTAGATTTTCTTCTGTATCGTTTTTATCCGGTAACCACCGTCCTGTAAAATCAAACTTACTAAACATCAAACTGTAGCGACTGTGTGGATGTTTGTCTCGTGACGCCTTCACATCCTCGGGCTGTAGCTCCGCCCTCAGGTGGGGAGAATGGTCCACCAGCTGCACCGTCACTGACAGAACCTTACGGCTGTAATAGACAGTGTCCACGGATCTTTAAAAAGTTTTAATTTACTCAGAATTAAAAGCCTTAACTATCCTTAAAATGAAAATTAATTCTTAAAGGGAACTGGTCATTATAACAACATTAATCGTGCTTTAGGCATTACTTATCAACCAAAAATGTGCTTATTCAGTAAAAATAACCCCCTAGAGTCAGTATACTGAATAATTGTATCCTGTGAAACCCGCTCAGACAAAACCAATGGGGAGCAGCCATTGCTGTCCAGAAGTAATGTACACACATTGATTCTGGCTTCACACTATAGTGTTTGGACCGACTTTTACAGACATTTTGAAAAATCAGTGAAATGCTGAGCGCAGGTCATCTGACATCAGCGTCAGGCGACGCCCATATAAAGATCAGTGTTTGTGGAGGCAATATTTATTTTCATTTTATATTATGTAGTTACTTCTGCATACCCTTTTCCCCTCTACATTCATTCATTCCACTAAAAAAAAAAATGCAATAATGCCTATCTATAGAATCCAACACTAAGGCTGCAATTAAAATGTGGATGGAATAAAAAAAAAACTATTTAGTGTATCATATAAATAAAAAGAGGGGTGATTATATTTTGACTGTTACAACTTTCTCCATTAAAATAATATAAAATCCCATTAAATGTGATTTACTTTTTGACACCACATCAGCACTGTTTGATTCCCTACAATGGAAGCCAAACCATTAAATCCTGGAGAATGATTACGTACGGAGCAGAAGATTAAGAACAGTAAATTTCTCAGTGAAGAGATTTTTTTTTTTCTTTTGGGCTGTCATGTTTTTGGGAGATTTTATATCTAGTGTATATATATATTTTTGGCATGTCTGCATGTCTGAAGTGAGTTTTGCTCTAAAAACATCCGTTTTCACTAACGTTTCATTCAGTATTTGCTAATGGCGCTTAACTTAGACCGACTTAGGCGAACTCTGCATAACTTAGCCCAGTGCTCAGGAACTTTTACAACTGAGCACAACTTTCACTGTTTATTTTCAAACGTCGGCAAATTTTCAGTACGCTGAAAATTTTCAAGGAATACAACTTTCGCCAGCATTTGCCATCAAACACCAACTTTTATCAACTTTTGCCAGCAGAGCCAGATCTTTGCCAAAACGTCAGTAAAAGTTGGTCCAAACATTGTAGTGTGAATCCACCCTTACCATGGACAAGGAAACAATGGCCAGTTCCTGTGATGAAGTGGGTTTAAAATGGTTATCTATACGAACCAGAGACAGAGGAGGAGGCTTGCAGGGATTAAGTAAGATTCATAACCCGATCCGACCTTTGAATATCAAGATATCCCATTATGAATCGTCCTATCCCTTCAGATAAGTGTTCAATGGGTTTATTGTCATTATTTAATTTCCATTTTTCACGAGAGGGGAAAATAATTGAAAACTAATACTTTAATGAATGATGTATATTGAGGATTTTACATTTTTATAAATTTTACCCAGGAAAATAATACAAATGCCAGCCACACTGGTCAGTGACCAGTCCACTGCAGCCCAGCCAGTCACACAAAGCAACGACTGTGCGTCACTACAGGTGCTGCAACAGCCCATGTAGGAGGCAAGATGTCACTGACCATGACTGACTGACTGACTGAGCAGTGACTTGAAACTCGCGTGTATTTGAGAAGGAATTATGACCAGCATTACCAGACAGAACCACTAGTATCATACTTGATCCTTTGAAATAACTGTTTATTAAAATTCACTACAGGTGTCAATTGTGATTTTCAGAGGTCTTCATACCACTGATGTCAAAGCTTTAACATTGGAGAACTGAAATGGAATAAACAGCAGTCATTAGAACTGTAAATCTGTGACTTTTTCAGGCAAATTTTGAGCTTTTTTCCTCAAAATTGTGCCCAGGATTTGATAACTTTGCAACATTTTTCTTGTAATTTTGCTAATTTTTTTTGTGAATTTGCAATTTTTTTTCTTCAAATTTTAATCCTCCTTTTCCCCTGATAAATGTGATTATTTTTTCCCCACATAAATTAGTGACTTGTGTTTTGCATGGGAAGAACTGGTGAGGTTTTTGTGGAGAATATTCTAGGTGGGATTTGTCATTGGAATAATAATAATAAAGCTGCAGTTGGAGAAAGGAAACGCATGTTCAGTCACATGTTAATACGAGAATTAAAAATGATCAAATGTAAGGTACATTATATACCTTACATAGGAAAAAATGTTTGTGATCAAAGTGTGATTAATATGATAAATCAAGTTTGAGATTAATCCAATTAAAAAAATGTAATCACTTTTCACCACTAATATATGTACATACAGAGTAGGCCATTGTTATTTTTTTTTTTAACATTCACAAATTTAACTCGAGGTCCAATGTATAAATATGAATTGGGGACAAACGGGCAAGAATAAAGATGCAAAAATGTAATAAAAGATGCCAATTTAAAAATTTATAAAAGGTGCAAATTATGGTTTAATTACACAGAATAACCAGTCCCTCCACGATTTCGTGGGATGTTTTTATGATTGTTGCGACCCAAAAAGTCTGCATTTTCAGGAGCTTTTTAAAAAAGTTGTGATATTTTGAGGTTTTTTTTGCACTAAAAGTTGTGGAAAGAATACAAATTATAAAGCGGATGCTTTTTTCTATAGTTTACTGCAATATTCTATATAACACCACAAGAAAAGCACACGACTGTCAAAAATTTTATATTAAACAGTGTTTATAAATTAAGCAGAAACTTCTGCTATACAGAAAAACTGTTGTGCAACAGCAAATACAGACTTTTAGCACAATTAAGTGAGAATGAAGTAGCTACTCATGAATTTGTCATAAAAATGACCAACACTGTAGGCTACTCTTGTTGAGAACGTGAATAAAAAGGATGGAGAAAAAATAATTGTCCATTACAACAATTAAACTGCGTTGAATGCATGTTAAAATATAGATTTGGAAATTATGGCAGCACCTTCATTTGAAAACTCCCTAACCGCAGCGGTCCCCAACCACTTGGTACTGAGTGCAGAGAAAAAAGAAATGATTTATTCTGTTGCTCTGTATTGTCTATCGAACTCTGTATTTTTCTGAAAAAATTACTGAATATTCTCTCTTTCTATGCCTGACTCCTACCCGTTTGTCTATCAGCTGTGTCTTGACACACACCTGTCTCATCAGATACTCATTTTCTTTTACTGGGGGGTGGGGGGTGTCCATGTCCAGACTGGAGATTCACAGTTTTAAAGCTCACTGACTAGATGTAGTAATGATTTCACCTCTAAAGATGTATAAAATGTTGCAACACTGGCTGTAGTGTTAGCTCTGCTTGTTTGTTTGTGGTTTTACGGCATCTCTCCTTATGCACACTCCCATGACAGGGTGGTTTTCAGACAGATGGATGTTTTTCAACACAAACCTAGCACTTTGTACACGTGGTCAGGACAGGGAAGTGGCGAGACGTCCACCGGTAGACCAGGGGAGACAGAAGAAGGGGTGGTGTGGGAAACCTTGCAGGTAGTGGGGTTTTTTTTGTTTTTTTTAATCACACACTCTGTGTTTTACTGATGTGTTCCATTAATACTCACTGTAAACACAGAAGTGAGTGTGATGCAGCAACACATCTGATTGGTTAGACTGAGCATTTGAGCGCTACTCAGGGACAAATTTGATTGGTGAAATTGGTGGAAGTTGACGAGGACTGGCCAAAATTGCTGGAACATTGCGATGCAATAGATGCACTGATTGGCTGATTTTGCGTGAACTGACACTATTGCAACATCATGAAGGGACTGAATAAAAATTTAACCAGCATCCAGATAAACATGCAGATATACCAGAAAAAAAGTTGCAAATGAGAAAATTGCAATTTTGCAAAAAAGTCACAAATTTCTGAGAAAGTTGCAGATTTACAAGAAAAGTTGCAAATTCATGAGAAAAAGATGCAAATTTATGAGAAAAAGGTTACAAATTTACAAAATTTGAAAATTGACAAAAAAAGTTGATACTGCTACTATCCTATTAACGTCCTTAACATCCTGAGTAGACGTGACGAACGTTGCACGATGTGCCCGGAGCTTTCTTCTTCACAGGTCTCTGTCGAGGGTATCCCCAGCAGTAAGACCCCATTCTTTCAGGTCTTGCTTTAAGGTTTCTTCCTAGGTCTTACGTGGGCGCCCTCTCTTGTTGGAACCCTCGACTGGCAGATCTACAATAAAAATTTACAATGCATTTACAGTTTTACAAAAAAAGATCATAAATTTGAAAAAGTTGCAAATTTATGAGGAAAAAAAGTTGCAAATTCATGAGAGAAAAGTTGGAAAATGTCCCCCTCAAATCACCTACAGTACATAAATTATGTATGTACAACTTTTTTATATATGTATATGTATGATACACACATATATATATAAGTTCCCAATAAACACGTTACAAAGAAAAGTTTCCAGTTCATGAGTAAAAAGAAGTAAATTTGATGAAATGTAACTGTTCCCTGTGATGTTCCAGAACTTGTTAACTGAGTTTGATGCAACTGTTTTTAGGGGATGTTGGAGCCAACCAAAGAGCCGCTGAAGCCCGTCTCTGCTGCAGAGATGATCGCCTCCATCGGCCAGCAGGAGAAGACCTCATCGTGTCCCTCTGACCCCGCACAGGTAAAAGTGAAAGTTCTCAGCCAGGTTCATGTTTTAGTTCAGCAGATGTGTAAGTAAACACCTGATGGTTCTAATTAAAGCTCAAACTCTGTGTTCTCCTCCTGCAGGAGTCAGTTCCCCCGGTCCAGTTTGACTGGAGCAGCAGTGGCCTTAAAAACCCTCTGGATGGTACCGAGAAAAACTTAAAACCTATTTAACAAATCTAACATGGTTTTACTCACAATTAACATTATCTGTTTTTTTTATTCGTAATTTTTTAGTTTATAAATTTAGCATCCATTTTTTTTAAAATATTTATGGAACAGATTATTTTTATTTCTTAAAAAAAATTCCACTTTTTTCTTGTTAATTTCCATATTTTTTCCTCATAGTTGTGACTTTTTAATTTCACTTCCTACCACCTGCTAATTAATAATTTATGATCTTTTCCTCATCAGTGTCTGGTTTATTTCTGTCGTAATTCACTGATTTTTTTTTTTTTTTTTTTTTTTTTCTTTTTCCCTCTCTGTGCAGCTAGCGGAGGTTCGTCTCTGTTGAATCTGGATTTCTTCGGTCCCGTGGAGGATTCTGGATCTGGCAGTTCTGCCTCCATCCCAGGTCAGACCTCCATATTCTTCAGTCAAACTTTATTCACCCCGTTCCCCTTAACAAACCACGGGAACTCTCCATCACAATTGGCTAGCCATGAAGGCGTTGGCATCAATGTCAGAAGACTTCTGAACGTTTCATAGCTCTGGTTATATACCCGTCTCTAAAGACGGGAACGTATTATGGTATGGTGATGTCCGTCCATACAACTTATCCGGCTGACTCCTCCCACAGCTTTCAAGTTATGACTTTCATGTCACACAGTGTTTGTACCTGCGTTAGAGATGTTTGTATTGTAGGCGATCACATAGGCAAGTTCCACTTGGAACTGTAGATTGTTTGCTTTGCTAGAAGTTGGATTTACATGCTTGTTAGTTTTATTACCGCGCTCAACTATATTGCATCATAAACTTTTAATCAACTTTCCGGTTGGTGGTGTGCTAGTGAACTATGCACTGTCAGTAATGGCTATGGACAGGCGTGTAATATACCGTCTACAGTGCTCTTGTTAGTTTCTGATCTTTATCTGCAAACTACAAATATCTGGGTGTCAGGATCAGCAACGGGCTGGATTGGCAATCCAACACCAACACTGCGCAGAATCAGAATCAGATTTATTGCCATTGTTCATGTAGTACACAAACTAGGAATTTGTCTCGGTGCAATGCTGCAGCATTAAACATGATAAAAATAAAGATAGAAATAAAAAACTATACACGCAATAAAATGTAGAATATGAATGAGTATTACTAGTCAAGCAATTTTAACATATATTAGCGAGCAGCAGATATTGTGGAGTACCACATAGTGCAGTCGGTAATGCAAAAAGAAAACAGTGATAATTGACATGAGTCTGGTTGAGCTGCTGTACATAGTGCACGAGAGTCTAATAAGTCACTTAGTGTTCAGCAGTCTGATGGCAGAGGGGAAGAAGCTGTTCATGTGACGGGAGGTTTTAGTCTGAAGGGGATGAGCAGACTCTACTTCCTGAGGAAGCTGAGATCCTTCGTGTGCAGCAGGATGCTGGAGCTTTTCTACCAGACAGTTGTTGCCAGCACCATCTTCTTGGCTGCTGTCTGTTGGGGTAGCAGTATCAGAGCCAGTGACATCAACAGACTTGACAAGATTATCAAGAGGGCTGGCTCTGTGATTGGTCTCAGACCGGAGACTTTTGAGACAGTGGTGGAGAGGAGAACACTATATAAACTGTGATCCATCATGGACAATCCTGATCACCCCCTGGACAGACAGTGGAGCACTTTCTCCAGCAGACTGCTCCAGCTTCATTGTCAAATGGTTAGGTACAAGAAATCTTTCCAGCCACATGTCATTTCACTGTACATTAACTCACTCTGATGTTGTACTCTGGCCATAACTATGCTGCCATACTGCACCTTACAGTCTAATTGGTGCCTCACATTTCACTCTGCTCCTGATAGTCCTGCATTGTACAGTGGGTATGATTCATGTGTTTACATGGGTCACCATCTATTCATCTATGATGTAGATACTGTAGGCTTTTTTTTAGTAGTTTTACTTTCCATGGGTGATCCCTTTGTCTGTTATGCTGTGTGTGTTTCTGTCGTTTGGTTGTCAACTGTCATGTCCCAGATTGAGATCAATAAAGTACATCTATCTATCTTATCTCCATGACAATGTTGGCATTAATGACCGAGGATTTCTCAACATTTCGTAACTCTGGTTCATTAGTTTCTGATCTTTATCTTCATGACAACATTAGCGTTAACGTTGTAGGATTTCTGATCGTCTTCACAACTCTGGTTCATCAGTTTTTGTTCCTGACTTTTTTTCCCCCTCATCTTTAAGGCATGGACCCGGAACTTTTCGAGCTGACTACTTCCAAACTGGACCAGAATGGCACTGGGGGGAGCAGGGTGGCCGACGCCTTTGCCCGTCTGATGTCCACTGTAGAAAAAACCAGCACGTCCACCAGGTCAGAGTCTCCACATCTGTCTTTACTCCCAGGCAGTTATTCCAGAAATATTATTTCCATTCCCTGACCAGTTACCACTAGGTAATTGCCCCTTGGCTGTTCCCCCAGGAAAATTACCTCACTGGACCATTTCAGCGAGGAATATTTCCTTTGAGCAATTCCCCCAAGAAATATTCCTTCATTGTGTTATTCCCCCTTGAGGTATTTCTTCATTTTGTTCTTTCCTTCTGGGCCATTCCCCTAGGGATATTATCTCTCTTGACTATATCCCAAAAATATGCCCTCCCTCAATTAATAGTGCATCCAGAAAGTATTCACAGCACTTCACTTTTTCCACATTTTGTGATATTACAGCCTTATTCCAAAATAGATTAAATTCATTTTTTCCTCAAAATTCTACACACAATACTCCATAATGACAATGTGAAAAAAGTGTTTGGGTTTTTTTTTTTGATTTTTGGAAATTTATTAAAAATAAAAGACTAAGAAATCACATGTACATAAGTATTCACAGCCTTTGCCATGAAGCTCAAAATTGAGCTCAGGTGCATCCTGTTTCCACTGATCATCCTTGAGATGTTTCTGCAGCTTAACTGGAGTCCACCTGTGGTAAATTCAGTTGATTGGACATGATTTGGAAAGGCACACACCTGTCTATATAAGGTCCCACAGTTGACAGTACATGTCAGAGCACAAACCAAGGGTGAAGTCAAAGGAATTGTCTGTAGACCTCCGAGACAGGATTGTCTCGAGGCACAAATCTGGGGAAGGGTACAGAAAAATTTCTGCTGCTTTGAAGGTCCCAGTGAGCACAGTGGCCTCCATCATCCGTAAATGGGAGAAGTTCGGAACCACAAGGACTCTTCCTAGAGCTGGCCAGCCGTTTAAACTGAGCAATCAAGGGAGAAGAGCCTTAGTCAGGGAGGTGACCAAGAACCCGATGGTCACTCTGTCAGAGCTCCAGCATTCCCTTGTGGAGAGAGGAGAACCTTCCAGAAGGACAACCATCTCTGCAGCAATCCACCAATCAGGCCTGTATGGTTGAGTGGCCAGATGGAAGCCACTCCTTAGTAAAAGGCACATGCCAGCCCACCTGGAATTTGCCAATAGGCACCTGAAGAACTCTGGGGCCATGAGAAACAAAATTCTCTGGTCTGATGAGACAAAGATTAAACTCTTTGGTGTGAATGCCAGGCATCATGTTTGGAGGAAACCTGGCACCACTCATAACCAGGCCAATACCATCCCTACAGTGAAGCATGGTGGTGGCAGCATCATGGTGTGGGGATGTTTTTCAGCAGCAGGAACTGGGAGACTAATCAGGATAGCGGGAAAGATGAATGCAGCAATGTAAGATAAGATAAGATAAGCCTTTATTAGTCCCACAACGGGGAAATTCCAGGATTGCAACAGCACAGGGATAGCAACACTCAGAGCAACAATCAGAAGGCAAGAAAAAAACAAGCAAGCAAGAGCAGCTAATATACATATGTACGTATTACTATAAAATATATATATATACACACACACACACAGATACACAGTGCAGAGCATTGTAGCTAGATGGAATAAATATGTAAATATATAAACACCCACAGTACGGAGCATTGCAGCTAGGTGGAATAAATATGCAAGTATATAAACACACACAGTGCGGAGCAATGTAGCTAGATGGAATAATATGTAGAT
This sequence comes from Pholidichthys leucotaenia, assembly GCA_020510985.1. Classification (NCBI taxonomy): domain Eukaryota; kingdom Metazoa; phylum Chordata; class Actinopteri; order Cichliformes; family Pholidichthyidae; genus Pholidichthys; species Pholidichthys leucotaenia. Next base: position 30,529,645 of record CM035848.1, read on the forward strand.
ATATAAATATATAAACACACCCAGTGCTGAGCATTGTAGCTAGATGGAATAAATATGTAAATATATAAACACACACAGTGCAGAGCATTGTTGCTAGATGGAATGAAACAGCATAACCGTCTACTTAGTTATCCTACATGGTATGATTATGTGCCCATACATATTCTCACCCTCCATAGCGACCGGTAAGTTCCTAGTTGTATGCCGGAGGGGACCATTGTGTAAGTCTATTGCATCTTTTGCATTCAAAAAACTATTAGTTTGTTACGTCTTTTTGCTATCTCTGCGAGCAGCCCTGCTTAGGTTGTACAGTCTGACAGCCGTTGGTAGGAAGGACCTACGAAACCTCTCGGTTGTGCACCTGGGATGATGTAGTCTGCTGCTAAATGAGCTCCTCAGTGCATTCAGTATGTCCTGCATAGGGTGGAACTCGGACTCCAGCAGAGATGACAGTTTAGCCACCGTCCTTCTCTCTCCTATCTCCTCCATCGGATCAAGGCGCTGCCCCAGGACAGAGCTAGCTTTCTTAATCAGTTTGTTCAGTCTCTTCCTATCGGCTGCAGTAATGCCATTGCCCCAGCAGACCACTCCAAAAGTGATGGCTGATGCCACCACCGTGTCATAGAATGACTTCAGCAGCGCCCCTTGTACACCAAAAGACCTGAGTCTCCTCAGCAGGAACAGCCTGCGCTGTCCCTTCTTGTAGAGTGCATCAGTATTGTGTGACCAGTCTAGTTTATTGTTCAGATGAATACCCAGGTACTTATAGGATGTCACCATCTCGATGTCTGTTCCCTGTATATTTACTGGTACTGTGAGGGGCTGCCCATGCCTGCGGCAGTCCACCACCAGCTCCTTAGTTTTCCTCGCGTTGATCTGGAGGCAGTTCCGATGGCACCAGTCCACGAAGTCCTGGATAAGCCCTCTGTACTCAGCTTCATCTCCATTGGAGATGAGGCCAACGATCGCAGAGTCATCAGAGAACTTCTGTAGATGGCAGTGTGTTGTGTTGTGTGAGAAGTCCGCAGTATAAAGAGTGAACAGGAAGGGAGCCAGCACCGTTCCCTGGGGGGCCCCCGTGCTACTGATGATCGTGTCGGACACACAGTCCCGGGTTCTCACAAACTGAGGCCGGTTCGTGAGGTAGTCCAGGATCCATGATGACAGGTGCTGGTCCACCCCTGCGCGCAGCAGCTTGTCCTTCAGGATCATCGGTTGGATGGTGTTGAAAGCACTGGAGAAGTCAAAGAACATGATCCTCACCATATTCCCGGGCTTCTCCAGGTGGGACAGAGAACGGTGAAGGAGGAAGATCACCGCATCCTCCACCCCAATGCCATGCTGGTAGGCGAACTGGAGTGGATCCATCGCTGGTTCCACCAGGGGGCGGAGGTGAGCAAGGAGCAGTCTCTCCAGGGTCTTCATCAAGTGGGACGTCAAGGCCACCGGTCTGTAGCTGTTCAGGTCTTTGGGGTGGGAAGTTTTTGGTACAGGTACCACACAAGATGTTTTCCACAGCTGTGGTACCCTCCCCAGTTTCAGGCTCATGTTGAAGATATACGTCACAATCCCACACAGCTGGTCTGCACAGGACTTGAGGAGCTTTGCGCTGATGCCGTCCGGTCCCGGCGCCTTCCTCGCCTTGATCTTCCTCAGCTCCGTCCTCACCTGGGTCCTGGTCAGGGTCAGGATGGGGGGCTGTGTGTTGGGAGTGGGGGGGTGTTGGTGGAGTGGGGAGTGGGCAGCAGGACTTGATTTCTTTAGAGGCAGCAGTGGTTGTTGTGCAGTCAGGGGGGAGGGCGGTTGGTCAAATCTATTGAAAAACAGATTCAGGTTGTTCGCCCACTCCCTGCCCCCTGTGGCCTGGGGGGAGGTATTCTGGAGCCCCGAGATGGTTTTGAGGTTTCTCCAGACCCCGCTGATGTCGCTCTGTTGCAGCTTGTCCTCCATCTTCTTCCTGAAGCTGTCCTTGCCTTCTCTGATCTTTCTCCTCAGCTCCCTCTGTACGGACTTCAGCATCTCCCTGTTCCCTGACCTGAAGATCCTCTTCTTCTCTCTCAGAAGTGTTTTTATCTCAGGGTTGATCCAGGGTTTGTTGTTTGAGTGACGCCGTATGGTCTTGGTGGGAACGGATTTGTCCACACAGAAGCTGAGGTAGCCCGTGAAGGTGTGAATGAGGCCATCGATGTCCTCACCATGTGGATCGCAGAGCTGCTTCCAGGCGGTGGCTTCAAAACAGCCCTTTAGGGTGTCCATTGTCTCCTCAGACCATAACTCCACAGTGTGCATGGCCGGAGGTTGTCTGTGCACTAGGGGTTTGTACACCGGCCGGAAATGAACCAAGTTGTGATCCGATCTCCCGAGTGGGGGGAGTTGTGATGAGGTGTACGCCTCCTTAGTGTTTGCGTAGAATAAATCCAGTGTTTTATTGTCTCTAGTGTGGCATGTGACATACTGGGTGAACGTGGGTAGAATGGGAGACAGTGAAACATGGTTGAAATCGCCTGAGATGAGGAGAAGAGCATCTGGGTGTTCTGTCTGCAGCCTGCTGGTTACTGAATGGATGACGTCACGCGCTGTCCCAGCGTTCGCCGTCGGATTTGCATAAACAACAATGCAGATCACGTGTGAGTGTTCTCTCGGGAGATATGTAGGCCTCATGCTAACAGCTAGCAACTCAATGTCTTTGCTGCAGTGTCGTTGTTTAACAGTGATATGTCCCGGTCTGCACCAGTTGTTGTTAACATACATTATCACTCCACCGCCCCTAGCCTTGCCACTGTCTGGTGTTCGGTCAGCTCGTATCATGTGAAAACCCTCCAGCTCAATGTTAGCATCTGCTGCTAGTTCAGTTAGCCACGTCTCAGTAAACAAAAGGAGAGAGCACTCCCGGTATGTGCTATCATAACGGGAGATAGCCGCTAGCTCATCTAACTTTCCCAGTATCGACCGTACATTTCCCATGACAACAGATGGAAGGGAGGGTCTGTACCTTATATTTTTTGTCCTCCGCCTTACTCCAGCCCGGCAGCCGCGGCGTTTTCGCCTCAGTTCTCTCGGTATGTCGAGTTTTTCCAATGGGACCGGGTGGCGGTTGAATGCTAGCAGCTGTTCTCTGCTGTATCGTATCCTGCTATAAACAGTGGCTCCGTCCACCGGCTCAGGAGACATTTAGGACGATCTGTGTGTCCGTGATATAAGTGGGGTGGAAAAAAAAAGACGGATCAAAAGAGAGAGGAAGGGAAAAAGACTCGGAATCGAGCCGCTGTTGCAAAAGGCAGCCTACTGGTGTGGCGCCGAGAGAAAAAAATGTACAGAGACATCCTGGATGAAAACCTGCTCCAGATCATTCTTGACCTCGGACTGGGGTGGCGGCTTATCTTTCAGCAGGACAATGACCCTAAGCACACAGCCAAGATATCAAAGGAGTGGCTTCAGGGCCCAGCCAGAGCCTAGACTTGAATCCAATTGAACATTTCTGGAGAGATCTGAAAATGGCTGTGCACCAAAGCTTCCCATCCAACCTGATGGAGCTTGAGAGGTGCTGCAATGAGGGATGGGCCAAACTGCCCAAAGACAGGTGTGCCAAGCTGGTGGCATCATATTCCAAAAGACTTGAGACTCTAATTGCTGCCAAAGGTGCATCAACAAAGTATTGAGCAAAGGCTGTAAATACTTACGTACATGTGATTTTAGTTTTTTATTTTTAATAAATCTGCAAAAATCTCAGACTTCTTTCACGTTGTCATTATGGGGTATTATGTGTAGAATTTTGAGGAAAAAATAAATTTAATCCATTTTTGAATAAAGTTGTAACATAACAAAATGTGGAAAAAGTGAAGCGCTGTGAAGACTTTCTGGATGCGCTGTATATCCCCCAAGAAATTTTACCTACCTGGGCAATTTCCCCCTAGGAGTGTCCCCTCTGTTGACAATTCCCCCGAGAAATATTCCCTTCCTGGATTATTCCCAACAGTATTTCCTTTCTGCCTGTTCTGCTTGGAAATCGTCACCCCTGGGCGATTCCCCCTAGGAATGTCTTCTCCCTGGGTGATTTCTAATAATAATTCCACCTGGGCAGTTGTTGTAGGAACATTCCCCCCATTTTATTACCCCAGAGGCAGACTGAAAGTGAAGTCTGTTGTGTTTTAACTTTTCTTCTCCAGGAAGCCGAGGAAGGAGGAGAACCTGAGCGAGGAGGCAGCCAAAGTCATCGCGGCACTCCCCGACCTCTCCTTCATGCAGGCTAAAGTCCTGATGTTCCCTGCCACACTAACGCCGCTCAGAGCTAAGGACACACCGGACTGAGGCTCCGCCCACATCATCTCTTAGCCCTGCCCACCACTGTCTGCTGGCCCCACCCATTTTATCCAAGCATTATTTTCTTCCTTTTTATTTTTGAAGATTTTCATTAATTTTTTAAATTAGCTTTTGATCGTCTTAATTTTTTTTGGAATGAAGCGAAGCAGCGTGGTGTGGGGGAGGGGCTTTAACCTCATTGATCGGTCTGTGTGTGTGGGGGGGGCTTTAACCTGATTGGTGGATATGTCTGCATATAATCAGGGATTAAATGTTTTATTTTTATGGAGAGATTTTACGTCTGTGAAGGAAACACTGGGTCAAACTGAAGTGGAAAAATCTATGATGACTACATTTATAGTCATATATATAAAATAATAAATCTATATCTGCATATTATTATATTTATGGACTTGAAACCATACTGCCTACAGAATCCAGCCGAATGTTCATCTGCTCGTCTTTAGGTTTTAACTTTAGTGGCACTTTATTCTGTTTTTATCCGCATTAAACCAGGGTCAAATTTTTAACATCAGTTTATTACAGATCTGGGAAAATAGTCACAAATCTACATAAAAATGTGCAATTTTTTAAGGGAAAAGGTTGCACATATGTGAGATAAAAAGTCACAAGTTTATAGGAAGTGGTGAAATTTATTTGCAAATTTTCTCATAAATTTGCTTTTATTTCTGCTAATTTTCGGGGGGGGGGTAGCTGAATTTGTAAATTTTCCTTTCTCTAAAGATGTTTTTTTTTTTAAATAATCAGAATGCAACTTTTCCATTAATTTGACTTTTTCATTTAAATTTGACTTTAATTTGCTCATTTCTTCTCATTAGTTTGCAGTTTTTTTAAATAATCAGTCCAAGATCAGATTTGTAAAAACAAAGTTGACACTTTTGCAGCTTGAATCGAGTGAATTTCCAGTTGTTTTTGTTTGAATTAGAAGCATTTTTTCATAAATGTCTTAATTTTTTAATAAATTCAAGTAGAAAAAATGGTCAGAAAATGCAATTTTAATTTTCATCATCACTTAAATATTGTCATTTATTTGCAGCTGTTTTTATATATTTGTAACATTTTTCTCAAATTCTAGCATTATTTTCATGAATTATACACTTCAATTTTGATAAATTTGTAAATTTATTCTCATATTTGCAACTTTTTTCTCGCTTTTTAAAATTTGTTCCTGGTCGTCGGAAGTTTCCTGCGGTGTAAACGCCTTTCCTGTTTTCATGAAGATTTTCAGTGCAAATTCAAACTTTCCATCCAACGTTTTTTTAATTTTGTAGATGTTTCATGTTGGCCTCCACTAACATGTTTTTATTTTTATTTTTTTTCCGGGGGGGGGGGGGGTGAAAATGGGACAAATGGAAACCACTGAAGGGAATTAAGGGACCAAATCCTGCTTCCACGCGTCTGTAGTCTTTTTTTTTGTTTTGTTTTGTTCATACTACTGTGGGCCGTCTCCCTGGCGGATTTTGCACATGAATAAAGGGATGATTTGGATGTACTGCTAGCTTCACTGTGGACTCGGACTGTGTAAATGCAAACTGACAAACGAAGGTCATCGTGCATGACGACAATGCTGTAAATTTGTCTTTTAGTGTACACAAGATATTAAAATAATTTAAGAGGAAAAAAGGATGTCTCTTGGTTTTTTCACTTCTGTTTCTAGTATTATTACACTGGAGGTGGTGGGGTATCATGAATATAGCACTACCAAGACTAGCATTGCTGTTAAAACAAGTAAACAAAAAAGAGCATAATAGAGAATATTACTGCTTTACTGTCATCTTACACAAACAGTCAGCATCGTTTATATATGTACTTTTTACAGAGTGCACCCCCGTCTGGTTGCTTTAGTGGAGCGGCCTCCTAGCTAGCTAGTTAGCTCCACTAACATCCTCATTTCTGACTCCGCGTGAGAATGAAGTATTAGGTTGAGGTTTCCATAAAATGTATGTCGTGAGGTTTACTGTAAAATTTGGGGTGATCGATTGTAAAATTAAGCTAACTCTAGCTAACTGGGAACTGTTATCTGTATATGGAGCCAAGGACGAGGCCAGGTGTCGAACCGAACGCGCGTTTATTAAAGGGGCATTACGCAGCACGCGCAGCCGTCAGGCAGAAGAGGTGGCAGAGACCGCCCCTCCTGCCTGCTGCCCTCTAGAGCCACGGGTGGTGGTGGAACTGGAGGGTGGAGCCGCCACCCGTGCTTCACAAATAAAAGCCTGAACTCTGTAACATAACTACACAGCAGGAACCTGTAAAGCAGGCGTATTAGAGCCACATTTAAAAATGTTTTGGTAAAGGTTAAAATGTTGATTTGAGTCTCAAAATAGTGTTTTGATTTTATTCTTGAAATTGACTTGATTCTCATAAAATATTTTTCGGTTTTGACTGAAGTGCGTCTGTTGGTCACGGGATTATCGAAAAAAAACAAACACCCTTCTTTAAAAAAAAAAACCTCATCCTTTATCTCGTTTTTTAACTCTTCCAGGTATTTTCCTGTATGTCACTAGCCTCGATACCTACCCGCTGCTCTATTATTGGTCAGCCTAGCTGTCTGTCAAGTGGATGGGCAGTGAGCCAAAGGCTTTGGCTTCAGAGCCAGCAGAGGAAGTTCGCTTGAGCAAGATTTATATTACTTTCTTTAGATTTCAACAGCACAATGGCAACTTTACTTCGGAAATACATCTTATAGAGACTGTTTGTACATTGGCAAGACACTAACATTTAGGCAATGTGCAGATGGCCTCTATAAGATGTATTCCCCATGTAAACTTTTGTACGTTGGGCTGATGTTGGCCCGGTGTATGTGTGTTTTGGGGCAGTTTGGTGAAAATCCTGACAAAATTTATACCAAAGCATGAGGGTTGATCTGGTGTGGTGACGCTCAAACATAAAATGGTTCAGACAAGATTTATGGCAAATAAAGTCAAGAGGTGGAAACAAATTCTAGATAGCTTTTATTGTTTTCTAAGATAAGATAAGCCTTTATTAGTCCCACAACGGGGAAATTCCAGGATTGCAACAGCACAGGGATAGCAACACTCAGAGCAACAATCAGAAGGCAGTATTGTTTTCTAGGATACAGAATTTGACCAGTACATCAACAGGTTTTTTTTTTAATCATGGCTTTACTGGTAAGTTACACAACCAGTTACTGGTAACTGACAAAAGCAAGTGTGCAATGGTAGACAAGTTCTGTAGCCATGTTAACCAGGACTCCTGAGGTCAGTAACCATAGTAATGAGCACTCTGATGCAGTGCAATATTCCCCACCTCCATTTTCTTTGACGATCCCAATACTTACCGACAGAACAGTTTTCAACTTTTAAATATAATTACTGTGGCAGAACCAAATTATGAGCCCATCATCCATGAATATAAAGCAAAGTATAGAACCCATAGTTGTAGGTCAGGATCCCAAGGTGAACCTGTGTAGCAAGTGTGGTGACCCTAGCGGGCTTTATACGTTCTATTAACCTCACCAGCCCACGTGACAAACGTGCAATACATTCTGGGATGAGTAGGTTCAGCGATCGTAAATGGACTGCAAGCACACAGCGCCTCGGCATTTCTTGTGAATGAACGGAAAAAAAAAAAAATCACAAAATGGACCGTGCGAAGGAAAATTTAAAGGGACCATACTCAGCCAAATTGAGTGGGACTGCAAAGGCACACTATTTGGCGAAGCTTGAAGGGGTTAATGGACTGGATCCCTACCAACATATCACATGGAGTTCGGATGTAAACATTCTGCCAAACTTCGACCTTGCCTTCATTTATAATTATATGACTTTAAGCATAAGTCCACACACACATGAAGTTTTTAGTAACTTTAGGTCTTTGAAGCAAGAAAAAGTGCAGTTCACAGACGGATGGGTGCATGACTCCATAAATTGAATTATGCACCCAATATACAGTACATGTGAAAGTGTGCTTATAATAATTTATAATCAACCCCTCCTTTCCTGAAGTTGGTGCAACCCCTGATGCACTTGTGTCCTGCAGCTGTTGTGAAAAAGGCTGTGTGGAAATAAAATCCCCATATAAGCACCACAACAACATCCTGCAGGCCTGTGCAGACAAGGATTTTTACCTGAAACTCTGTTGGGAGACTAGAACTCAAGCACAGTCACAAGTACTACAAGCAGGTACAAACGCAAATCTTTGTGACAGGCTCACATTTCTGTGACTTTGTTGTGTGGACCACAAAAAGTTGTGTTGTTGTACGCGTCACACCAGATTCTGACCTGTGGGAGCAAACACTTTTACCAGTGGCCCAGAACTTTTTTTATAAAGTTTTCCTATCTGAGCTTGTTGCCCGTCACTTTACTGACTCTGACCCCACAACACAAAAGAGGAAAGCTGCAGCTGATAAACCAATCAATCAATCTTTATTTCGGATAGATTAAAAGTACAGATTAAAAGAAACAGAATAATATAACAAGGGGGAAAGAAAATCCAACAAGGTCAAATTAGACAATAACTCCTCTGATTATACAGTTCAACATAAGTTATCCGAAATGGGTGATGGCTGAAGCCGTAGCTTATATTGCCCACCCATATTCCATCCAAGAATTCAAAAGAAAAACAAAACGAGCGATTACAATTCAGAACAAAGCTAAGACAAAATGTGACAAAAAAAAAAAAAACTAAGCTACAACACAACACAGGCTGGATATGTCAATCCTTATGTGATTTTACATGTCATCTTGTATGTATGTTTGGAGTATTTCTTCCTTTAGTTTTTGTTTAAATTGTCCAAGCGTTGTACATGATTTTAATTCAGGTCCAAAATCGTTCCATAATCTGACTCCTTGCACTGAAACAGTGTTGCTTGGTGGTAGTTCTCACTGAAGGTTTTTGAAATATACATGTTCCTCTGAAATGATATTGTTTCTCCCTTATTTGGAACAACTTTTGGATATTTGTGGGCAGTGATAGATTCTTCACTTTAAACATTATTACTGCAGTTTTAAAGTCAACCAGATCTTTCAACTTAAGAGCTTTTAATTTAAGAAAAAGTGGGTTTGTTGGTTCCCTGTAAGCAGCTTTGTTTATTATTCTAATAGCTCTCTTTTGAAGCATAAAGACTGGATATATGTTTGTTTTATATGTATTTCCCCATACTTCAGTACAATATATCATGTATGGGAGTATGGGCAATATAAGCTGCGGCTTCAGCCATCACCCATTTCAGATAACTTATGTTGAAATGTATAATCAGAGGAGTTATTGTCTAATTTGACCTTGTTGGATTTTCTTTCCCCCTTTGTTATATTATTCAGTTTCTTTTAACCTGTACTTTTAATCTATCCGAAAATAAAGATTCATTCATTCATTCGTATTAATGAATGATACAAGGTATATAGTGTGGGTTGATTCAGCAAATATTTCACTCTGTGTGGCTCACATATTTTTGACTGCCTATGTATAAGCACAAGAGTGAGATGCTTAGGACTGCATGTGTTGATTGACCTCACGTCTGGGATGGAACAATACGTCTGGACCTCCTGAGGATAACAGCAGGAGGCAGAGAGGACTTCCTGACCCTTTGGGGGTCAGACAGGCGACGAGAGGACTCGGGGGGGAGAATTATTGTCAATGGGGAGTTTGGCGACAATGTGTGATTTTGCCTCTGATGTTCTAAGTATAAATGTGGGGGTTTTTATGCAGCTCATTCTCTTCTTGTCTTGAGAGAAAGCTGGGGATGTGAAATCTGCATTAAACCTGAATTGAGAAATAATTCAGTCTCTTTATTTCACGCTCCCCACATTGGTGACCAAAGACGTGAAATGCCTAGAAGCAATTCCCCCGAACCAGACTCGTCGGAGACTGCCCGAGCGAGCGCCGTCTCGATCAAGCTACCAGAGTTCTGGCAGGACAACCCGGACTCATGGTTCCTTCAGGCCGAAGCACAGTTCGCACTCGGGGGAATAACGGTGGATGACACAAAGTTCTACCACGTCATCGCCAAGCTCGACAACCGCACAGCTCGATGCGTGTGGAGCCTGGTACAGCAACCGCCCGCTGACGACAAATACGGCGAGCTGAAGGCTGCCCTCATCCAGTGTTTCACGCCCTCAGCCGAGGAGAGGGCTAGGAGGCTCCTGGCTCTGCACGACCGAGGAGGACGCAGGCCAGTCGACCTGATGGAAGACATGCTGCAGCTGAGGGACACAGACAACGACGATTTCCTGTTCAAACACATCTTCCTGAAAAACCTCCCGATGCAGATGAGGGGGACCCTGTCCAGCATGCGTTGTGTGACCCAGCGGGACTTCCGTGCGCTGGCCCAAGAGGCACAGAGGCTCCTCGACTCCTGCGGTGAGCAGACGGCCACAGCGGCAGCGGCAGACCTCGGTGCGGCGACTGGGAGCAGCGAAGGGCCGGAGACAGCGGAATCAATCCCACCAACTATGGCAGCGGCGCGGTCCCGACGCAGTGGAGGAGATGACCTCTGCTTTTACCATTGGCGTTTCGCAGAGAAGGCGCACAGATGTGTGCCGCCGTGCCACTTCAAGAGCTCGGGAAACGCCAGGACCGGGAGTCGTTAGCAGCTTCGGCTCTCGGCAAATGAAACAAGCTGCTCTACCTCACGGATGCGAGCTCCGGGCGGCACTTCCTCGTGGACACCGGAGCCCAAGTGAGTTTCATCACCCCGACCTATGCTGACCGGCTGGCAGGCCCCCATGGTGACGGGGCAACGGCGGCGAACGGCTCGAGCATCAAGACCTTCGGAGAAAGGACTCTGCTTCTGTCCTTGCACGGCCGCTCTTATGAATGGACTTTTATTATAGCGGCGGTGAGTTTCAACATGTTAGGTGCTGATTTTCTGTGCTCACATGGTTTGTTAGTTGATCTTGCCAATAGGCGGCTGGTAAATGCACTCTCTTTTTATTCAATCCCTTGTGCAGCTCGAGTGTCCCCGCCACCAGTTCAGACCAATGTCGCCACAGCAGGCGGTAAGTTTCACACACTCCTCACCCAGTTTCCAGCGCTCACAGTTCCCACATTTTCGGCAACAGTTGCGAAACACGGGGTGGAGCACTTTATCACCACAGCTGGCCCCCCCGTCTTCGCGAAAGCTCGGCGCTTGGATGCAGCTAAACTCTCCATAGCGCGCGAGGAGTTCGCCAACCTGGAAAGGCTGGGCATCATTCGCCGTTCGAATAGCCCATGGGCCTCCCCACTGCATATGGTCCCTAAAGCTGACGGCTCGTGGAGACCTTGTGGTGATTACCGCAGGTTAAACAATGCCACAGCGCATGACCGCTACCCAATCCCACACATCCAGGATTTTTCGGTGCATCTGGCGGGGACGCGCATTTTTTCTAAAATAGACCTGGTCCACGGCTATCATCAGGTCCCAGTCCGAGCCGAGGACATTCCCAAAACAGCGGTAATAACCCCGTTCTGACTTTTTGAGTTTTTACGCATGCCGTTTGGCCTCAAAGGCGCTGCGCAAACCTTCCAACGCATGATGGATGCTGTGCTACGCGATCTCCCTTTTTGTGTTTGTCTACCTCGACGACATTTTAGTCGCCAGCACTTCCGAGGAGGAACACGAAAAACACCTCACGGCAGTTTTTCAGAGGTTGGGAGAGCACGGGTTAATAATTAATCCAGCCAAGTGCCAGTTCGGCGTGGCGCAGATCGATTTTTTGGGGCACCGCGTTTCCCCAGAAGGGGCAGTTCCGCTACCGGACAAGGTGCGCGCAGTGGCAGAGTTTCCCCGGCCACAAACGGTCAAAGCGTTACAGGAGTTTTTAGGAATGGTAAATTTTTATAACCGTTTCCTACCCCACGCAGCGCAGCTCATGCAACCATTATATGCTGCGCTTAAAAAGCAAAAACCCTCCAATACGATCGATTGGTCCCCGGAACAGGAGCGCGCATTCGCGGAGGTAAAAAAAAAAGCCCTTGCAGACGCTGCACTGCTAGCTCACCCAGACCCAACGGCCCGCATAGCGCTCACCACTGACGCGTCAGATTTGGCCATGGGGCGGTTGTGGAACAGCATGTTGCCGGGGTTTGGCAGCCGCTGGCCTTTTTCAGCAGATCCTTGCGCGAAACCGAGCGGAAATACAGCGCATTTGACAGGGAGCTGTTAGCGCTCCACTTAGCCATTCGCCATTTCCAGTTCTGGCTGGAAGGTCGGCGTTTCACCGCGTTTGTCGACCACAAGCTGCTCACTTTTGCGATGGCCAAAATTTCGGAACCTTGGTCGGGCCGGCAGCAGAGGCAGCTGGCCGCAATTTCGGAATTTACTACTGATATTCAGCACGTAGCGGGTAAACTCAATGTAGTGGCAGACTGCCTCTCCCGCGCGGTAACAGCACCAGTCTCCACGGGGGTAGATTATACTACCGCAGTCGCAGGGCAAAATAGCAGCGTGGAAGCGCACGCGGCCCCAGTTCACGTGGGGATAGATTATGCAGCCATGGCAGCGGAGCAGAGTAGAGATGCGGACGTGTGCGCACTCCAGTCTGGACCAACAGGGTTAAGGCTGGAGAGCAGGAGTTTGCAAACCGGTATGCCCCCCCTAATCTGCGATGTATCTACCGGGCGGCCGCGCCCAGTGGTACCGGCTGCGTGGCGCTGCCGCGTTTTTGACTCGGTTCACTCCCTGGCACACCCAGGGGTGCGCGCTTCTGTGAAAATGGTAGTGGAGAAGTTTGTTTGGCCGAGCCTGCGTAAGCACGTGAAAGAGTGGGCAAGAACCTGCATGGCTTGCCAGCGGGCCAAAATTCACAAGCACACAAAAGCCCCCTTAGTACCGTTCCACATCCCGGCCAAGAGATTTGATCATGTGCATGTCGACCTCGTGAGCCCCCTACCGTCGTCGCAGGGGTTCACACATCTTTTGACAATGGTGGACTGAACCACACGCTAGCCGGAAGTGGTCCCACTGGCATCGACCACGGCTGCAGAGGTGGCCCACGCATTTTTGACAGCCTGGGTAGCGCGTTTCGGGGTTCCGTCGGATATTACGTCCGACAGAGGACCTCAATTTGTGTCTGAGCTTTGGTCAGTGATGGCCAGCAGCTTAGGGGCGACAATTCACCGCACTACCGCTTACCACCCCCAGGCTAATGGTTTATGCGAACGTTTTCATAGGTCTTTGAAGGCAGCCCTCAGAGCGTCGCTTACGGATGCAGATTGGGTAAACAAACTACCATGGGTTTTATTGGGGTTGCGTTCTGCGCCCAAGGAGGACTTAAATGCCTCCCCAGCGGAGTTGGTCTTTGCGCAACCTCTCAGGCTGCCAAGCGAGTTCCTACCGGAGCATCCGGCGCCGGGGCATCCCCCGGCTCTGGGGCCACTGATCGGCACGGGAGCAGACATGCTCCCGGGCCCCGTTCATCACACTTTTCCACGTGCTTTTGTTCCCAAAGCTTTGAAAAATGCAGAGTTTGTTTTTGTCAGGCACGAGGCTTTGCGCCCAAGCCTGCGCCCGCCATACGATGGTCCATTTAGGGTGCTGGAAACAGGTGATAAACATTTTGTGCTAGACTTGGGGGACAGAAGGGAAACAGTTAGTATTGACAGACTAAAGCCTGCTTTTGTGATGAACGACGAGTCCGTACGGGTGGCGAGGGCCCCTCGACGTGGCAGACCCCCCAGGGAGCATGTCCTGGAGCCCCCGCAGGGATCAAATAACCATTCTCTTCCTCACGTAGCAGATTCACTGCAAGACGGCGCCGCAGGGGCTGCGAAGCCCGCTTACAGCAAGTTTGGAAGACGTTTGAAGCCCAGACGGCGTACAGACTGATGTGTGATTTTATCATGTTGTGTAGACTATGCTGTTGATTTTATCATGTTGGGTGAACTGTGCTGTATTGTCCATTCTTCGACGTTTGGGGGGGGTTATGTGGCTCACATATTTTTGACTGCATATGTATAAGCACAAGAGTGAGATGCTTAGGACTGCATGTGTTGATTGACCTCACATCTGGGACGGAACAATACGTCTGGACCTCCTGAGGATAACAGCAGGAGGCAGAGAGGACTTCCTGACCCTTTGGGGGTCAGACGGGTGACGAGAGGACTCGGGGGGGAGAATTATTGTCAATGGGGAGTTTGGCAACAATGTGTGATTTTGCCTCTGATGTTCTAAGTATAAATGTGGGGGGTTTTATGCAGCTCACTCTCTTCTTGTCTTGAGAGAAAGCTGGGGATGTGAAATCTGCATTAAACCTGAATTGAGAAATAATTCAGTCTCTTTATTTCACGCTCCCCACACTCTGTGTAGTATTGCAATTGATTTGGATATTTTACCTTTAATATAATTAATATGTGACTTCCTACACAGTTTATTATCAATTATTACACCAAGAAATTTAGTTTCAGATACCCTTTCAATCTCTACACCATTTACACTGAGTTTAGATACTAAGTTGTTGTGATGGTTGTTAAAAACTATAAATTTTGTCTTACTTATATTGAGCGTTAATTTGTTTGAATCAAACCACAGTTTAAGCTTTCCTAATTCCTTTCCGAGTGTATCCAAAAGTTGTTCCAAATTGCTTCCACTGCATAATAGATTAGTGTCATCGGCAAACAATATTAAATGCATTTTTTCTGAAACTTTACATATATCATTTATATACATATTGAATAACAATGGCCCCAAAACTGAACCCTGTGGGACTCCACAAGTAACCTTCAGTAACTGTGAGTTTTTGTTACCAACACATACAGTGGGGCAAAAAAGTATTTAGTCAGCCACCAATTGTGCAAGTTCTCCCACTTAAAAGATGAGAGAGGTGTCCAATTTTCATCATAGGTATACCTCAACTATGAGAGACAAAATGAGAAAAAAAATTCCAGAAAATCACATTGAAGGATTTTTAATGAATTAATTGGTAAATTCCTCAGTAAAATAAGTATTTGGTCACCTACAAACAAGCAAGATTTCTGGCTCTCACAGACCTGTAACTTCTTCTTTAAGAGGTTCCTCTGTCCTCCACTCGTTACCTATATTAATGGCACCTGTTTGAACTCGTTATCAGTATAAAAGACACCTGTCCACAACCTCAAACAGTCAGACTCCAAACTCCACTATGGCCAAGACCAAAGAGCTGTCAAAGGACACCAGAAACAAAATTGTAGACCTGCACCAGGCTGGGAAGACTGAATCTGCAATAGGTAAGCAGCTTGGTGTGAAGAAATCAACTGTGGGAGCAATTATTAGAAAATGGAAGACATACAAGACCACTGATAATCTCCCTCGATCTGGGGCTCCACGCAAGATCTCACCCCGTGGGGTCAAAATGATCACGAGAACGGTGAGCAAAAATCCCAGAACCACATGGGGGACCTAGTGAATGACCTGCAGAGAGCTGGGACCAAAGTAACAAAGGCTACATCAGAAACACACTATGCCGCCAGGGACTCAAATCCTGCAGTGCCAGACGTGTCCCCCTGCTTAAGCCAGTACATGTCCAGGCCCGTCTGAAGTTTGCTAGAGAGCATTTGGATGATCCAGAAGAGGATTGGGAGAATGTCATATGGTCAGATGAAACCAAAATAGAACTTTTTGGTAAAAACTCAACTTGTTGTGTTTGGAGGAGAAAGAACACCATACCTACTGTGAAGCATGGGGGTGGAAACATACTTTGGGGCTGTTCTTCTGCAAAGGGACCAGGACGACTGATCCGTGTAAAGGAAAGAATGAATGGGGCCATGTATCGTGAGATTTTGATTGAAAACCTCCTTCCACCAGCAAGGGCGTTGAAGATGAAACGTGGCTGGGTCTTTCAGCATGACAATGATCCCAAACACACTGCCCGGGCAACGAAGGAGTGGCTTCGTAAGAAGCATTTCAAGGTCCTGGAGTGGCCTAACCAGTCTCCAGATCTTAACCCCACAGAAAATCTTTGGAAGGAATTGAAAGTCTGTGTTGCCCAGTGACAGCCCCAAAACATCACTGCTCTAGAGGAGACCTGCATGGAGGAATGGGCCAAAATACCAGCAACAGTGTGTGAAAACCTTGTGAAGACTTACAGAAAACGTTTGACCTCTGTCATTGCCAACAAAGGGTATATAACAAAGTAATGATCACCTTGTGTACAAAAGTTTAAGAAATAAAGTGGTACATGAGCTGCGAAAATCAAAAATATCTTATTACAATAAACTGATAGATCATGCAAAGGGTAACAACAGTTCCCTATGGAGGCATTTAAATAACTTAACTAATAAAAAAAACGATCAGAAGGGGGTAAAGGAACTTAGAATCAATGGCAAGACCGTCAGTGACAAGGCTACTTTGGCAAATGAATTTAATTCACACTTTGTGGGCTCTGTGGAAGACTTAACAAAAATTTTTGTGCTGCCAAATGTGCTCAACAACACAAATTCCATACTTCCAACAGATACTTTTCACATCGATGAGGTAAATGAGAAGTTAATTGCTGGTATTGTTAAAACACTGTCAAACTCAAAAACTAATGATATCTACAATATGAGCACCTCCTTTCTCAAAATGCACAGCAAAATATTAATCAAACCACTGACTCATCTCATTAATCTCTCCATTAGGTCTAGTACATTTCCATCTGGCTGGAAAAAAGCTGTCGTCATACCAGTTCATAAATCAGGCAGTAAAGACGATATATGCAATTACCGCCCAATCTCTATCTTACCAGTCCTATCTAAGGTTCTTGAAAAAGTTGTAGCTACACAGCTGATAGACTACTTACAAGACAGTCAACTTCTTCATCCACATCAATTTGGTTTTAGACCAGGATACTCAACAGAAACAGCAAATTGTTGCCTTATTGAAAACGTCAAACAGTCCTTGGACAGGGGTAATGTGGTAGGAGCTGTTTTTCTAGATCTCAAAAAGGCTTTCGATACTGTAAACCACAGTTTGCTTTTATCCAAAATGGTATCTTTTAACTTCTCCCCAAATACATTAGAATGGTTTGCATCTTATCTCCAGAATAGAGAACAGTGTGTAAAAGTTCACCAGGATAAATCCTCATTTTTAAACAACCGCATGGGTATCCCACAAGGGTCCATTCTTGGTCCTTTACTTTTCAGCATTTTTATTAATGACTTGCCGTTACACTACTCAGCTGCAACATGCCAACTTTATGCAGATGATGCCGTTATTTACACAGCTGCCAAGACTCCAGCACAGGCTGCAGATGTACTGTCTACAAGTATGGTTGATGTCCAAGAGTGGCTCCTCAAGAACCATCTATTGCTGAACCTTCAGAAAACAGTCTCAATGTGCTTTTCAATCAAAAAATGTAACCTGCAACATTTTAAAGTTAATATACATGATCATGACATCAGTTTAGCTACAGAATTCAAATACCTTGGCATTGTACTAGATCCTCAACTCAAATTTAATCTTCATATAAAGAAAATTTCAAAAACAGTAAAAAAAAATCTGAACTGCTTTAAATTAATTAGATATTACATACCTTACGAAGCAGCTGCACTGTATATGCATTCTATGGTTTTTTCTCATATATCATACTGTTTGACAGTCTGGGCTCAAGCAGCCCCTTCCACAATAAGACATATAGGTTCATTATATAATCAAACCCTAAAAATCTTGGACAAAAAGCCCATTAGGTGGCATCACTGTAATGTTTTAAAAAAATACAACCTATTGAGTTTTGAGAGCTTCATTGACCTCTGTCTTCTGAAATTAACGTTCAAATGTTTCCATAAATCAGCACCCGAGCCACTTGCTGGTTTCGTCCAAAGACAGGACAGCAGCAGAGCCACCAGGAGTTCTGTTAACAATAACTGTAAAATATTCCACCGCAGAACCACATTTGGACAAACAGCTTTCTCTATAAAGGGCAGTCACATCTGGAACACAATGCCAAATGAAATTAAAATAATAACGGACTTTAAAACATTCACTAAAAATGTTAAAAACTGGCTGAAAAATAAACAAGAATGTACTCATGTATGAATTATTTGTCTGCAAAGTGAGAGTGAATGAAGGGAAGGAATAAATGTGTTTGTTTATAGTGAGTGACGGAGGGAGGAAGGCCTGAAATAGGCAAATGTGAGTTATGTTATATGTGTTAAATGTGAGTCAGGCTGTTATATTTGTGTATTTATAATATTTTATAATATATGTGTATTTATAATATTTATGTTAAATGTGAGTCAGGCTGTTATATTTGTGTATTTATAATATTTATAATATTTATAATTGTGTATTTATAATTTTTCTGCATTGATGTATGTGGTTATTGTGTATATTTTTTATCTTGATTCTTTTTTCTAAAGCCCATCCAGGGACAAGAGTTGCAAATTAGCTAATAGCTATACACTCTATGTGCAACACATCAGATTGATTGTCTTTGATTAATTGTCTATGTTTATTGCACTGTCCCTGTCAAATAAACTAATCTACTACTACTACTATTGAGATGAACTTTTGTTATTGACCAAATACTTATTTTACTGAGGAATTTACCAATTAATTCATTAAAAATCCTTCAATGTGATTTTCTGGATTTTTTTTTTTTATTTTGTCTCTCATAGTTGAGGTATACCTATGATGAAAATTGGAGACCTCTCTCATCTTTTAAGTGGGAGAACTTGCACAATTGGTGGCTGACTAAATACTTTTTTACCCCACCGTACATACTGATATCTATTCTTTAAGTAACTACATAACCAGGACAGTGCTCTACCCCCTAATACCACAATTTTGTAGTTTCTTTAATAATAAATTATGATCCACTGTATCAAGTGCTTTTTTATGATCCAGGAATGCCCCAACTGAATACTCTTTATTTTCAACAGCAGTTGATATTTTTTCTATCAATTCCATTAGAGCAAATGCAAACCCACCCAGAAGCCCAAAAGACGTCTAACTGCATTACAGTCAGGTCCCACACACAATCCCAAAAGACAGGCACATAACACAGCAGAAGTGTGGTGGACTTGCAGGCAGCCAGAAGAGCTGGATGACATGGTTGCCTGTGATAACCAAAACTGTGAAATTCAGTGGTTCCATTTAGGATGTGGGGGACTCTGAAGCACCAACCCCACAGCAGCCGTGGTTTTGCGACGTACACATTAAGAGTAGTGCTGTAGCATGAGACAGTTATGCGCTATAACGTTGTGTGAACAATGATACAAGTCGATCATGCATGTCAATTTATATTCTTGTATTGTGTTATGGTTATGGTTACAGTTTTGCATCTTTGAAATAAAGAGCTGGAGTTTGTAAGCCATTGTGTACTTCATTCTAAAAATTGTTACAAAGCAAGCAAGTGTATTTATATAGCACATTTCGTACACAAGGGCAACTCAATGTGATTTACATATACAAAAAGAGGAAAGAAAGCAAAATGCTTGAGCAATAAGAAAAATTGAAGAGGTGCTGCTTTAACTGCTTCTGTGGCGTAACCCCCACAACAGACTGGGACAGGCACAGCGCTCGGCTAGAGCAATTAACAGAACAGTGAAATGTGTGTATTAATGTCAACAGGCAGCCCCGCTTCTTCTGGCTTTTTCCGGCTCAGTACTGTGATGTTAATGTGCCATTCATGCATTGTGTTCATGCTTCCTGCCCTTACTGTGTCTCTCAAATGCAAATGTCCCATGCCTGTCTGCAGTCTCTTTGATGATACCATGCCTTTCATGTATTGTCTGTAACTGGGTATATAAGCTGACTGAAATCCATGTTCACTCTCTCACTCTTTTTGACTGCTCATCTGCATACTTTGCTGGACAGCCTCCGGGCTCGCTCATGGAGCGAGCTCCGTGATGGCGGTATGATAATAAACCTATTTAAAACCCTCACTTCGCTGCCTTATTTTATCATCCGCCACACTTCAATATTATTGACACAGTTAAAGACATTATGTCAAAAGGGCTAAACCACACCAAAAACATGTCATGGCCTACATTCTAAAACTAAAAAGTTCAAAGCAGTCAATAACTGTGGCCTTATTGCCAAACATTTCAACGTACTGATGTGGCATGCTAGTGTAGCGGTATACTTAATATGCTCCCTAAAATGGTATACCAGCCTCTTAGACTCCCTTTCAGGTGTCGCAGCCTAATTGGAAGTTCGGTCGACTGGGGAAGTAGAGCAGCCTATCAGGCAGCAGAAGGAGCGAATGGGAGAGAGAAGGCTGAGCTGTTGAGGAGGCTGGGGCAGATTGAGGAGGAGACGCGAGAGAGCCCAGGAAGAGCTGAAGGAGAAAACTCGGGAAGGCGGCTGGAGAGAACGAGTGACAGGGCAGCCGAAAGTGTATGAAAGTGTCACCAGGCTTGCGCATAGGGCTCGTGGGTTTTGAGTCAGAACGTTGGCACTACCCGCTTGGAGAAAACGGTACGTCCCGTCGTTGGAGTGTTGTTTCTTTGGTGTTACACAGTTTGAAGTTGCATGTGGGCTTTGCACGACTAGTTACTGTATTAGCCCCGCCATAGCTCCTCCGCCCCGCTGTTGCCTATGATAACTGACAGGTTAAGTGGCTCGCTGGTGAAGTGGATATTGACTCGGCGAGCAGGACTGTTGTTTCAAGTTTGTTTACATTAATCCAGCCACCTTCGGTCCTATAAATTACCCAGAGAGAGGCGTATGGGTCAAACGCGTGTTTCTGCTAGTGAAAGCCCGGCTGTTCTGCAAAGATAGCGCACGGAGCACATCCACTCGCCGCCAGGTGGATTCCCGAAGACGTTAGTAGCTGTCACAGCCAGCCGGATCCCGGATTAAAGTGGAAGCTGGTGGGAGTTTTGCCCCTGCCATCCAGACGTCATTTCACCGATGCATCTCCTCTTCACCCTGTTACGTGTGAATGTGCCAGCTGCTGTATTCTGCCTGTGATAACAGTTCTAAATTTATTACTGCACCACACGGGAGGTGAGGTAAAGTTTTGATTTTTTTAGTTGAACTGTGTGCTGTGTTGCGGTCGGTGTGCCTCATTAAAAGACAGGACTGTGGAGCTGCCATTTTTGAACATTGAGGATTTAACCACACTGGGGACTGATAGCTGGTGGTGGGAACGAGCAGAGTGAATCCAGTGATTTTTTTTTATTTATTTTTTTTGGAATTGTCTCTTCAGGACTTGAGTGACATCCTTTGGTTTTATTTGTGATTTTTTTTGTTTTGTTTTTGTGAATTTTATTCTTCCCATAGCACTGCTAATCTGAAAAGGAAAACTTGTGTTCTTGTTCATTTTTGTGACCTTCATCATTATTAAATTTTTTTGTTGTTGCTTTACCTGGGACTATTTTGCTTGCTTTATTCCAATTTTAGGTGACAGAGTATTATCCTGTTTCTTTTAGAGAAGGGGAAATTCTGACTGTGGGTTTTGGGCTAAGGTATCAGGAGTCTTTTACTGATGCTGTGATTAAGGGTGACACCTGAGTTAAAGTATTGGGAATTCCATTTATATTAATACAGCATATTGTGGGGTCTGTCACTGTTGTGTTTATGTCATTAAGGACAAGGGTTCTCCTTAATATATAACCATCTTTTATGGAAGGAAGAGTTGCCCTGGGGTAGGGGCGTCCCACCTGTTTGCTAGAACCACAGGGAGAGAGCCACCATCGGTTAGCTCTGTTGTTGCCAAGTAGCACACTTTAGCAAGAAACTTCTGGCTATTAATGAGAGTTTGGGCCCTTGTAATCCACATTCACTCCACCCTCCTCAAGCCAGAGAGTCCAGTCAAACAGGTCACAACTCACCCACTGACATGGGTACAGGGGCTATTGACACTGTGGGTCTTAGACTTAGATCTGACATCCCAGTAGTCACCCAGGGTAGGTGTTTACAACTTTCCCCGTACAAAGTGGGGTCGTTCCCCATTACGCTAGCCTGCAAACAATGTCTCTTTGGCCAGTACACCAAAGGGCTGAGGTGTGCATGAGGTGTGCATTTATGGTGTCGCAGAATAGGATGGATGTGGTTTGTCTGCTTATGTCAAAAAGGTGTGCAATATGTTCAAGAGGCAAATTAAGCCGCAAACGCATCATAGTTAAAAGGAGAATTTGAAAATGGGAAATTTTTTCTGTCTTTGGTAGGTTGGGAAAAAATTGCATCAGCAGAGCCATTAAACTGAAAGATGGAAGCCCAGTGTAGTATTTCACCTTTGAGTGATTATCCTTGAGGAAATTCTCATCCAGGATCTTTCTGGAGAGCTCTCCCTTTAACTTTCTGTTCTCCTCTTGCAAGAGTAAAATTTCTTTAAGTCTAAGGTGACACATGCTGCAGTTCTGTAGTTCTTGCACATTTTCCACTGGAGCATCATCAGCCTGACAGATCTGTGCTGCTTCATCAGATGTTGTCTCCTCCATCTCAGCCAGATGTGTGGCATCATCTGTTGGTGATAAGGACAATAAACAACTGTAGTTAATATATTTTGTAATCAAAAGGAATCCCAAGACACATTTTAGAAAGAAAAACATAGGTACAAAAAGACTACCTGAAGGAGCTACATTATCCATCTCAGTCACGGGGTCAGTGATGTTGGGGGTTCACTTGTATGCCCTGCCGATTCTTTTTGTCGTAATCTCGCCCATCTGGATAAGCGGTTAAACCTGTCAGGAGTGGCAGCTGGAAGCTCTGCATGCCCAACGTTTAGAGAAGGTGCCCAGTCAGGATCACAGTCTAGCATTTCATAAGCTGGTCTGCCTGTTAAAGCAAAGAAAACGGTAAGAAAATACTTTGGTGTTGAACAAATTAAACCCACTTACACAGGTGTGTGAGTGGTAACTTTTTCTAGTTACTCGGATATCGGAGTCTTTCTTTAGCTTAACTCTGTTTAGCTTAGCACTGCTGACGTAGGGTAAAAGCTATGACCAAGCAAGTCTTAACCACAACACAAGCAAGTTTTAACAACAGACATACACAATAAATCATAACGTACCTTTATGAAAATGCTTTGAGTACACCACCATCGATTCAGGTGTGTGTTTGAAAGTTATGTTGGGTCTTCTAACTGCTGCAATCCAGGCCAGGCGTCGCCTCTTACCGTACTGAAGTGAATCGAGCCGTACCGAGGTGTGCTGGGCTAGTGGAAAACAGGCTTTAGTTACATCCAAAACGTGTGCTGTGCTGTTCTTCTTCCATGCTGGAAAACGATAAAAGCCTACTCCGTGGTTTACCTTTTCTCCACGGCGGTTGTGAAAACGACTATTACAGTTTAAAACACAGCTGCTTTGTGACGATGTCTCCTACGTTGACGTGATCTCAGCGAACTAACGGGTCCTACCCTACCCAGAATGCACTTGGTCAGTTCTGCAGACACTACGTAACACTGGTGGAATCAATAGTAAGAGAGCATAGGAAGTGCCAACCCTGACCTTTGACCTTCTGACCCCAAACCTGTAGTCAGAGGTTATGGTCTCAGAGTGAACCTGTGTACCTGGTTTGGTGACCCTAGCGTTCTTTGTTGTTGAGATATAGTTTATAAGCCATTTTGATGTTGACCTTTGACCTTGCAATCCCAAAACCACAGTCAACCTTCAGGCTCACAGGGTGGA
Source organism: Pholidichthys leucotaenia (assembly GCA_020510985.1). Taxonomy (NCBI): domain Eukaryota; kingdom Metazoa; phylum Chordata; class Actinopteri; order Cichliformes; family Pholidichthyidae; genus Pholidichthys; species Pholidichthys leucotaenia. The sequence goes on from CM035848.1 coordinate 30,553,435, forward strand.
CCTGTGTACCAAGTTTAGTAACCCTAACTTTACCCATTGTACAGTAATAAGGCATAAGGAATGTTTACCTTTGATCCCAAACCCAAAGTCAGAGCTCACTTTAGGATCCCAAAGTGAACCTGTATACCAGGTTTGGTGGCCTTAGATTTACTTGTTCCATAGTCATAGTTTAGTTTATTGGTTTATTTGTCAGGGGCCATGTACAGAAAAAACCTTAAACACAGGGTAAAGATGCTCTGTACCAAATTATAGAGTTCTCATTAATTTCCATCTGTAGTCCCTGAGGCAGGCAGGTAGATATTAAAAGAAAAACGGCACATATGGAAAACAATTCAGGTTGGGTTTCTGAAACCGCTGACCATAAAACATGCAGGGACTAAGTGTAAAAGGCAAAAAGATCGAGACAGCACACATAAACAATTTAAGAGTACAATTTCAAATCCCATTTAAGGGAGAGAGTCAATGCTGGCAGGCTTGATTACTTAAAATCCATTTTTTAGTCTCTGTGGAAAAGTCTCTATAATTTGTTCTGGTCTTCAAAGCAGTGGGGAGCTTGTTCCATTCTGTTATAGCTTTGTATGAGAATGCTGATTGTCCAAAAACAGTTTTACGTAGGGGGATGTGCGATGTATGTAAAGCGTGAACCAATGATGAGACCGAATGGTGAACTAGACAGGACTTTATTATAGACTCACAGATTATACAGAGGCGCTCCCGCTAGGCTGAGAGGTGGTCAAAGACTGACATTTGACATTCCTCATACAAAACAGGATGCACTAATGCCACCTCAAGGAAGTCCTTGTTACTCTGGTATTTTGTTCAGAAGTCAAGTACATAAAAGTCTTAAGGGGCGGGGGTGCAGAACCATGGATAATTTTAAAGACCAACCATATATTTGTATACATGATCATATTTTCAAAGCTTAACATCTTGTGTTTGGCAAGTATATCACAATGGTGATACTGTCGTGCCTTCTGATCCAGAATTTTGATGGATTGTTTATAGAGGGATTCCAAGGGTTTCAGAGTCGTACTGTTGGCTTGTGACCAGCATGAGATGCAATAGGAGAAATGTCAAAATCATGGCATTCAGAAAGGTTTTTGATCCTTTTGGAGTAAGTGACTTTCTGATGCAACAAAAGTTTGCAAGGTTATATTTCAGAGCGTGGCTCATCCATTTTACAGTGGTGTGAAAAAGTGTTGGCCCCCTTCCTGATTTCTCATTTTATTGTACTAGTACATACCCGTGCATACCCGTCTATGCCCGTAGAAACCAAGTATAAGCAAATATTTCTGCATGCCCGTTGCTGAAGGGTCTCCTCCTGTCTCAGACGGCTGTGTTGTTCACAGTCATGCCTGCGGCGTACTGCTGGAACCTGAGGTGTTTCATGTTCACAGTATCTTTTCTGATGTGGAGCAGTTCTCCTCATTCTATTGCTCTCCATCTGGTGGGTCTTCTTCTTCTTCGTTCAGACCACTGGTTGAGGGATAGGTGCGCCGTAATTCCAGTTCATGAGCAGGAACATGAAAATAGATCTGAGCAAAACGTGGCTTTCGACCCTGTTCAGGAAGGCCTGTGCATGCCCGTAGAAACCAAGAAACCGGAGCACCCGGAGAAAATCAGCTCTTTGCTTGGGATTTTACACATTTGTAGTGTAGACTGGCATTCTTCAAGGTTACACATTTTTACTGTGTCAGCACCTCTTTAAAAATGACATTGCTGAGAAAGCAATGCTTTTGCTTAGTTTCTTCATCTTGAGCAACAATACGAAGACTGCTTGATCCGGCAACTCTGCTTGCGGCAACGTAGAATTGGCCATGGATAGAGAAATCTGTTGTGCAGAAAACATGAACGCGCTGTAAAGACTGGCCCTGTGACTTATTCACCTTGCCAATTTTGAGCCATATGACATCATAAAGACACATTTGTCTATGAGCCATATGACATCATAAAGACACATTAGGCATCGTGAGTGATGGTCTATATGACATCATAAAGACACATTTGTCTATGTGCCGTCATATAGACGACATATCTTTATGATGGCATTGCGAGTCCTATTATGCCTTGAGTTCATAGGACGTCCTATGATGATCAGGCAGAGATCATAGGCCGTCCTATGATCTCCTATAAATGTGACAGACACAAAGACACACAGACACACAGAGATGTTTGTCACACTTAAATGTTTCAGATCATCAAACAAATTTAAATAGCCAAAGATAGCACAAGTAAACACAAAATGCAGGTTTTAAATGAAGCTGATCAGTGTTTATTATTAAGGGTAAAAAAAAAACCAAACCTACATGGCCCTGTGTGGAAAAAGTGATTGCTTCCCCCGTTAAAACATAAATTAACTGTGGTTTATCACATCTTAGGAAAGCTGAGTTCAATTTCTCTAGCCACACCCAGGCCGGATTACTGCCACACCTGTTCTCAATCAAGAAATCACTTAAATGGGACCTGCCTGACAAAGTGAAGTAGACCAAAAGATCCCCAAAAGCTAGACATCATGCTGCGATCCAAAGAAATTCAGGAACAAATAAGAAACAAAGTAATTAAGTTCTGTCAGTCTGAAACAGGTTATAAAGCCATTTCTAAAGCTTTGGAACTCCAGCAAACCACAGTGAGAGCTATTAGTGTAGGTTAGTTAGTTAGTTAGTTATGCACAAATGGCAAAAACTTTTATATCTTTTTAGATCAAGATTTTTTTTTTTTAATCAATTTGGGTTTGGGGAGTTTTTAAAACTTTTTGATGGGTTTTTTGATTTTGATTTTCTCTTTTTGATTTTGGGTTGATTCTGAATCTTATTATTTTTGATTTAATTGACTGTTTTATACAAGTATAACCTTTTTGGCTGCGCTTTGCAAACTTTCAATAAATTCTACAGCATATTAAAAGACAGTATGGGAGTCTGTGAGTTCACTGATTCAGTGTCCATCTTTCCTGCTTTTTCAAGAAGGTATTTTGCTACAAGAGGTGTTACATTTTTATGAGTTTTTAAAGGTTACTCTGTGAAGGTGTTTTTAAAACAGACCTCCTATAGATCAGTTTTTCCTGATCTTAAACATCCACCCAGATTAACAAGAGCAATAAGACCATGAGGAACTGCTGACTGGACAGGTCACTCGGTCAGCGCTCAGGGTACAGGTAAGCGGAGGTCGCCTGGTAGATGGAAACAGTGGAGCTGGGTTAATCCTCAAAGTCACCAAGCACACACACACACACACACACACATACACACACACACACACACACGACAGAATTTCCTATGAAGAAAATCCCTCTAGGAACTGCATGCTAGTGAGCCTAACCTCAATCCTGAGGTACAAGGTCAAAGGGTCTTCGGCATGGTGACGTCCCTGGGTGGGCCTCGAAGGAGTACCGGGGTCCACAGAAGCTGTTGAGCTCAAGGAGCCTGAGCAGCTAAGGAAGGTCCAGCAATCAAGTGCAACTGCTGTGCTGTTCAAGAGATCCTGATCTGAGGCGCAAGTAGGCAGAGTCCTGCCTGGGTCCTGCTACAACAGTAGCCTACGAGGGACCACCACGACAGGTAAAAACCTATCAAGAAATTGATAGGCTACGTCGGAGCACCAGGCTACAGAGCCCTGTCAAGAAGCTGACAAGGCTAGGAGCACCGAATCAGCCAGGCCTGACAAGGTCTGGGTGGGGGTGCAGTGACCTACGTCTATCCCCTCATCCCTGTGCCCCAACGCGCTAAGGGGAGGCTTTGAAGGGAAGACACACAACGACCTACCAAGAAGATGGAAGAAGAGAACGGGTTGCAGGGGGGCAGGGAAAACTCTGACCCTGCCATGGCAAAGATGGAAGAAACGCAAGACGGCACCTCTGGGGGTTCTGTGCCAGCAGAGCCCTCCGGGGGATCCACTGGTGAAGTGGGTCCCTCTAGGGAATTTCTTGTACTGAGGCCCTTAGAGGGAGCACCGAATGGTGAAGAAGCATTGACATCGGCAAAGCACGCTCCAAGAATCCATTTTAATGTGGGGGTTATGCTGTATACTGGTGAACCATTCACCTGGAGCAGTAAATTCCTGCATGAAATGAGTCAAAACTACAGCAAAGCAGGCCTGATCATCACCCCTGAGAAACTGGGGGAAGACATCAGCATTGAAGTGAAGAAATCAAGTCAGCATCTCCTGCTATCAAGTTATCAGGGCATCCCTCTGCTGGTGGTGAGGTGCCCACCAGCTGCTGTCCGGAAAAAGGAGATCGGACAGTGGCTGGAATGGTGGGTGAAATGGCTAGAGCAGCTGGAAGAAGTCCAATATGAAGTGGTGAAGCTGTACAGCTCTTGTCATGATCTCGATCCCCTGGTCAAAGTGGTGGCCAGGGAAATACAAGTGTCGACATACTACTCTGCTGCAGGAACTTCAGCAGTACGACGAGAGATGTAGAGCTCACCTACGACCATAACCTCTTCTGCAGCATGATGACAGCAACAGTAACACAGCTCACCCCTTCTGTGGGCTCATAAGGGGTGAGCCTGCACGACCGCTCCGAAGTGAATAAAGAATACAGTGAACAGTCAGCAGACAAAGCATCCCCATCAGACAGCGAGGAGGAAAAGCAGCAGACAACACCATGGGCGGCTTCTTCAGACGAAGGAGGTGCAATAGACTCGCTGACAAAGACAACTGAGTGGCTGGCTTTCACTATAGAAGCACTAAGGCAACGGATGACACCACAGCTGCAGCATGTCGAGGGAGGAAGGGAAGGGCATCAACGAGCCAATGCAGATTGGCAGGGGGAGCGAATCCCCCAACATCCATCAGTGAAGAAAAAGACACCAGCACACGACTAAGAATTCCTAGGCAAACTACAAAATCTGGTGAGAGGCAGAAGAGAGCAGCTCGAACACAAGCTGGGGCGGGCAGAGCATCCACCGACCACACGACTTCTCACCGAGGGGTCGCCTCAGCAACAGCAGCATCCTGGTCTGGTAAGCCCTGTGCCATTCCCAGCAGAAATGCTGAGTACACCAGCAACTGTGGTAAAAGGTAGAAATAAGGCACAGGGGCCGGGTGGGGCTCAGCAACCAAAGTTTCCTAGAATGCCTCACCCTCTTCGACCCCTGAGCCCAGTTCCCAACGACGGTGAGGGCCGAAGACCTGGAAAAAAAACCCCATCTTATTTAGACACTCTGAAATCTCTGCTCCCACCACTACCCCCTGAAGCTAGTCTGATAATGACAAAAGAAATGGGTCGGGCTTATCGGTTAGTGGCTAGGCCCTGGCAATTGGTGGCAGATGTTTTAGTGGTGTTTACCGACCATGAGTTAAGAACAAGAAATGCCTCCTTCAGAAGAGAACTCCATGCAACAGCAGGTGATGACTATCAAAAAGAGGTCCAAGCTGTCAGAAAAACTTGGTTTGTTGAAGGCCGTGAAGAAGGAACCATAGAAGTGGTGAGTGGGGGTGAACTCCCCTACTATATGATCCTGCTGGTTCCCATTGAAGAATACAAAAAAGGTAAAAAGGTTGAAGTTCATTGGGCGCTTATGTCTGCAAGGTTAGCTGAAGCCCTCAACCGAGCCTCCCATCTCGAGCAAAGAAGAGTAGTGGTGGCACTCCGAGGGGTGATCTCTGGCCCTCTCCACTGGGGTGAAGTGGAGAAAGTGGTAACCACAGCTATAAGAAATCACCTGACTTGGGTGGGAGACTGGAGCACAGTGAAAGAAATAGTCGTGGTGATTTCACCAGAACAAGATGAGGAGCTATGTCTGAGAGAAAATGCTGCTTCTAAAGTAAAGAGGGAGAGAAACTCTGACAGCCAAGAAGCACTGCTTACTCCTGCTCAACTAGGTGAAGATATAGAAACTGCAAGGAAAGGTGGCGCAGCAGGTCAACAGCGCAGCGAGGGCTGTAACTCCGCTTGCTGGGTGATCCAGCCAGGTCCCAGGGAGTTGCAGCCGAACAACCCCTCAACATCACACCGAGGTGCCACCACCTGATCATCACAAGTAAAGTCATTGGTCTCGAGGGGTAGAGAGCCATCTAAAACAACAAATAAGCCCCTTCGACGAGCTACAGTTGGGGTGTGGACAGAACACAGCCCAGAAAGCTATCCTGATGAATCTCAGGGCAGTTCAGACAGGTATTATGATGGAGCAGTACACAGAGGGGGTAGGGGGCAACAATATGAAGATTTTGAAGAAGATCCCGACCCCCTAGAAGGGGAGCGGGAGCAACCTGAGCAGAACTACCCCGAAAGTGACGACGAAAGTGTTATCTATAGAGCGCCCACTGTGGCCCTTGCAGAGTCTAAGGGTTGGCAGTCGCGAGTGTGACAAAAAAGAAAACCCCTGAGTAGATACTGAAAAAGTCTCAGAAAAAATGGCCCGTGACATTAGTTTTGGCCCCATTGAAGAAAAAGACCAACATAGGGCATACATGCCAGAAGTTGGGCAAGCTGAATGTTGACATCCCAACAAGCTGGGGTCAGCAACAAGATATGTTCAAAACCCTGCCAGTAACAGCTACATATGGTGAATGGGCAAATTTGTTAATGATGCCACCCTATGCTAAAGTAGACAAAGGAAAAGAACTCACCAAACCATTCAGAAAAGCCTTCTTTGAAATAACACATGATGTTATGCTGAGAAGAATAAAGAAAGCTGCACGAAAATATGCAAAAGAAGTGTTGGCGGAAGAAGAAATCTCTGCAGATGATGATGAGGAAGAGCTCCCTCAGAAGCGAGAATGGCAGGTAAATGAAGAAAAGTTTCAAAACACAAGCCCAACTGTTAGGTCAGCATCCCAACTGCAAAGAGAAGGGGCCTATCGAGACATTAAAGTTCTGAACGCATTGGTACCATCACCGAAGGCAGGTCAAGCAGTAGTAGACTACCTGAAAGGTGTCTGGGAGGTGGTGGAAGGTACTACACACAATGAATTAGCCAAGAAATTATGGCTGAGCCGTGACCAACAGCAGGGTTCCCTTAGATGACTCAGAACCAGCTAAAACTCATCATCTGAGAATGGTGCGAGAAGATGATGGTGATGAAGATAGCATGGTGGCGAAGATGAAGAAGCAGTTAGATGCAGGTAGCACACTCACACATGTCTGGCACCTAGTCAAAAAGGATGCACCACACAGTAGGTGGATACAGATTTTGAGGACAATCACCAAAAGTAGGAGAGGAGAAGTGACAATCCACAAACTCTTGCCCTCCTCTGTTAGTGAGGGACAGCTGGATGAACAGGTGTCTCAATGGGATTTGGAAGGCAAATTTTATGAGAAGAAAAGAAGGCATGGTGAACAGCAACAAAAACTCAAAAGTAAACCACCTGAAAGAACTCTCCCACCTCCACAACCCCAAGGGCCAAGACCCAAGCCGTTGTCTGTAATCGCACAAGCCGCTTCAGACAAAGAAGAAAAGTAGTTATTTGCCACCAGAAGAGTATCAGAAACTGACCCCAGAACAAAAGAAAGTCCACCGAGAGGAGCATCAGAAGATCCTCTCGGGGGGCAAAAAGAAATGGCAGTTCGGGGGCAGGTCATTTTAAAAGGTCTACTAAGATGAAGAAATGTTTTATACCAACAGTAATGGGGTCCGCCACTTGGTAGATACAGGTGCAGAGGTGTCGATGACCTGCCAACCCCTGCAAACAAAAGGGCACCTAACAGTGATACTTGCAGATGGGTGGACTACAAGAATGCCATATGGAGTGTGGAATGACATTGTTTTTGTGAAAGGGCCACACAACTTGATCTCACACAAAGACCTGAAGGATCTACAGGATCCTGAAGGCCGGAAGAAGAGACTGAGAGTGAGGATACAGCACCTTCAGTCCATCAAGGTTCAAATAGACTTCAGTAATCTCTTGCTGTACCTGAGTAATTTGACAGACAAAAAATGGTACAAGCCCGTAAATGTGCCTGTAGTGAGGGAACAAAAAGTGGAGGAGAGTGACCTCTTCCCATAGGGTAAAGAAGAATTAAAGCAAATCCTTCATTCTGCAAATGTGGCCTATTTCAAAAATGATTGTGGGGACATGGGCACAAAATACACCCACACAATCGAAGGAGGGATTCACCCTGTAGTTAAACAGTATCCCTTGAACCCTGCAGCTGTTGAAGAAATGGACAAAATAGTGAGGGAATTAAATGGTTTAGGCATAATTAGGAAAGAATCAAATCCCCCAACCAACAGTCCCATTCAAGCAGTAAGAAAACCAGATTCAGCTGGAGGAGGCTGGCGACCGGTGATTAATTTCAAAGCCCTCAACAGAAGAACAGTGGCCAATAAAGCAAGTTTGATCAACCAACAAGGTACCCTGAAGACTCTGCAGGTGAGAAAATTCAAATCCTGCATCGATTTGGCAAATGGGTTCTTCTCACTGAGATTGGCTAAAGAGTCACAGGGTAAAACAGCATTCACCCACAAAGGCCAATCTTATGCTTGGCAGCACCTCCCCCAGGGTTACAAGAACTCACCAAATGTGTTCCAAGCAGCAGTAATGGATATACTGCAAGGCCTGGAGGCCACAATTTACATTGATGATGTATTTATTGCAGACAACACAGAAGAAGAGCACCTAAGAAAACTGCAGACGGTCATTGACAGACTCACAACAGTGGGGTTAAAACTTAACCTCACAAAGTGTCAGTTTGCCCGCTTCCAAGTAGACTGCCTGGGGTTCCAAATCTCATCTGAGCTGGGACTCTCGGGTGGTTACAGGGGGAAGTTGGAGAAAATCAGGCCCCCCACAACAGAAAATGAGCTGCAAAAAATTTTGGGGCTTTGTAACTACATCAGAGATCATGTTCCTGGCTACCAGAAATATGCCAGGCCCCTCTACGCCAAGCTTAGGAAGACTGACAAGTCTCCAAATGAAAAGAAGAAATGGGACTGGTCAGCATCAGCTCAACAACATCTGGAAGGTTTGAAGAAAGCCATTCAAAATACAGTCACCCTGGAACCCCGAAGCCTAACCACTCGCTTGGTGGCCGAAGTAAGTTGTGATGAAGATGATGTGATTGTCACTGTGGCCAATGAAAATGGTGGGTTAGTGGCCCTCTGGAGCTACACTCTGTCATCAGTAGAAAAGAAATATCCACTAAAAGAGAAAGAACTGGCTGTTGTAGCCAAGTACTGGAGTCATCTCAAAGAGTTGGCCAAGGGGCAAGGTATCAAGGTAGTCACACAGAGCCATGTGCACAGGTATCTGACAAAGGCCACAGTAGAAAGCACCAAAGCCACTAATGCAAGGTGGGGGTGCTGGGAAGATCTGCTGCAAGACCCTGACCTAGAAATAGGTCCTGCACGACCAGTCAGCAAGAAAACAGCAAAACCTAACAAAGACAAAGAACATCTACCAAAATGAACACTCCACACCGACGGGTCTAAGAAAGGGCCTGATGACAAAGCATACTGGGGCTTTATCCTAAAGGAGGGAGAGAAAGAGAGGTGGAGAAAAAAGGGTAAAGTACTTGGTACAACGCAAACAGGTGAAGTAACGGCAGTCCTGGAAGGACTGTTGGAGTTGGAAAAGAGGAAGATAAAAAGGCAACTTTAATCACAGACAGTGATTATTGTGCTCGAGCGTTGCAAGAAGATTTAACCATTTGGCAAGAAAATGGATTTGAAGGAGCAAAAGGAAAACCGGTGGCGCATCAAGACCTGTGGAAGAAGATTGCAGAAATCAGATTGAATATAGAGCTGGAGGTAGTGCACCAGAAAGCTCATAGGAAGACAGGTCCTCACTGGCAAGGTAACGATGAGGTTGATCATTATGTGTAGGTGAGGAGAATCATCCTTGCAGGTCAGGAGAACTGGGAAGAAACACCCAAGGGAAAGGTGATCCCCAGAAGGTTCCGTGGGGGGAGTAGTGACCGCAGTGCATGAGTCACTGGGTCACGCAGGTACAGTCCCTACACGAAGAGAGTTGGTGAAATTGCAGCTCTGGGTTCCTACACATCGCATCCATCAGATCCTCAAACAGTGTAAAATATATGGAAAATACAACGCAGGAAGAAGACGGCAGAGGGCAGATGGGTTGACTATAAAGAGCACTGTGCCATGGGGTTCAGTATGCATGGATGTAGCAGGGCCAGTGAGGGTAAATGGTAAGAAGGGTGAAAAATACATCCTAGTCCTGGTAGACTCGATGTCCGGCTACATGATTGCGAAGGCCGTGCAAAAAGCAAATGGCAAAAGTGTAGTTATGATGTTGGAAGAGACCTGTAAACGCTTGGGGGTGCCAAAAGAACTGAGAACAGACAACGGCACTCACTTTCGCAATGCACAGGTGGATCAGTGGTGTCAGCGGTATGGGGTAAAAAGAGTTTATTCCCCTCCATACACTCCACAAGCTAATGGGGTGGTGAAAAGAACAATTGGGCTGGTGAAGAGTTGGATCGGAAAGAATGAAAACACCAGGGAATGGTGTACAAGGCTGTTGGAAATGGCTCAACAACTGAATGACAGACATCGCGCAGGTAGGCCTCCTCCCTCTCAAGAGCTAAACCAATGCCCCTTCACATCTCCGGAAGTGTGGCGGAGCCCTGAAGATAAAAAGGAGTCACCGCAACCTAAGGTGCCTTTTCAGGTGGGTCAACGAGTGTGGATCAGAGCATACCAACCCGCAACCGCTGCAGTTAAGCCGAAGTACGACTGGGCCGACATCATTAAGCAGGTTTTAGACAGTAATACTGTCCTTTTGGAAGAATACGGGATCCAAGGAGTGGAGCAGTTGAAACCAATCTCTGCTTGGGAGAAAACCAGAAGCTGAAATGTCAACGCCTCTACAATACCTCCCTTCGTCGAACTGGCAACAGTGAAGGGCTTGATTATTATGAGAAGAACATCATATGTGTTCTGGGTTGCCAGAGCCCTGGATTTGCTGCAATATGCTAAAAGAGGCTACTTATCTACAGAAACTGAAACCTTAACCTGGACCCAAGCAAGAAATTTGTGTGTGATATATCTGAAGCCCTCCCTTCTTGAAGTATCATGGGAAGGCCAAGCCTTCAGAAAACCAATGAAAGTTTCTGTTTGCACTTCTGTGTTTCACGGTATGGCCTGGAAGCCAGTCAAAGTCCTGGATGGCCATGTTTGTGGCCAGTGCCGCCTAGACACCCTACCTAGGGTGGTGTTCATGATGCAATGGGATCATCGAGATGGCGCCAGTATAACGCCTCAACGGTGCACGTGTCAATGGGATGGGCAGTATCTTAAACTGTGCTCCATCTGTAAGAACGTCATGGGTCGGGAAAACCTTCTCCTGGCAGTGAAAGCAGATGGATGGCAGGTCAGGAAGATGGTGAGTCCGTTGCAAGCACTTTCACAAACCCTGGAGCAAGCATGCAGTGGATGGATGCTGGTACACAACATCGCTCCAGGTGAAGTAACTGCCCCCGGATCAGCAGTGGCGCCCTTTGCATCCTGCTGCCCCACAGTTCCGTTGGTTCCGCAGCCTCCAGGGCTTTGCTTTGCCATCACAAACGCCCCCTTGGCCAACCTGACCGGGGTGCCAACCACTTTGGATGCAGCAATACAACTTGGATGGTCCTACAACCCATATGTTTCACCGAAGCAGGCACCACCCTTGGGCACTCTTCAATATTCCCAGGTCTTCAGGGTGTATTGTGACCCTGAGGACCCTGATTACACACCGCTTCCAACTTATCTTCCTGAAACACAGCAGGAGCAAGCACACAACCATGGCTTCAAAGGGCCATGGCAGCTCACTAGATGGACTACGTTGATCAAAGAAGTTACTGACAACCCCTACCTCCCCCTACTAGATCTTGACCCAGTCCCCAAAGAAAAGAATATCAGGGAAATGTCCCTGTATGCCTGGATAACGCCGCTTGATGCCATGATGCCCCCAGGGGTCAAAAGTCAAGCAAAAACTGCTATATACACAGTTACCTCTGAGGATTGGGTGAGGGGAGGTCAGGTGCAAATACCTGGGACTTGGGTTGACCGAGCCTCGGAACCAAGCCTGAAGATACTCGCAAGGTGAAGCTAACAGTTTCTATGGTGTCCATACCATTGAGGGGCATCTACTCTGTGGGTGCTGATATCGAGGTCTTCGAGAAGCCTGAGTGGCAGAATAGCACTAAAGCCACTGAGGGTAAGGGTTGACTTGGAAGGCTTCTGGCCAAGACCATGAAATGGCCTTTTTTCCAAAGAAAGCGTGATTCCTCATCCCCACCCTCTGCATGTACTCCTCATGTATAAGCACAATTACATCTCAGAATCATCACAGCATTTTAACACATGCACTGCATTACATGCACATCATCCAGTCTCATACATGAATTCATACACTTCCCAAACCTTACATGCACTGCCCAAACAAATGAAATCTCACTATGACATCCACAGGAACCCCACATACATATAGACATAAACATACATTTTTTCCATTTTGGTTATTTTATTTTTATTTTTTATTTTTTGAGCTGCACCAGTGTACGCCAACCGAGGGGTGACAACACCCCCTAGAGATGGGAAGGAGAAGTGATGACATCACTGTGGCAGCCTAACGAACTACGTCTGTCCTCATGGGTGCTCAACTGGACAAAGGACATCTCTGAGGATAGACCTCAGCGTCCTCCACACTAGATATGGATCGAAAAAGGAAAATATCATCAGGACGCAAAACAACACCTGAGCTCCCTAAGAAGAAACCCAGAATAGGGGAGCCCCAACGAATGAGTAAGAAGAAATTCTGCTTTATTCTCTTGCTCAAGTTTATGGCCATAACCATCGGTATGGTAGTGCTAGCTTCCATACTATACTGGCTGGGTTATGAACCATGGGCCCTCACCCACACCAGGGCTCAGTTTGTTACCACCAAGAGGTTTGAACAAACCTGTTGGGCTGCAAAAAGAAGAAGAATTTACACTGCACTGCTCAGTAATGAGACTCAGTTCAACTTAACCGAGATGCAACAGCAGACTTCCAAGCTCAGCTTTGAAGAATGGAGAGACAAATGGAGCGACACTCTGTGGTTTGAAGGGAAACTTTACATCACAGGGACACAACCTGGGAGATGGGCCGTTGAAGATTTGCAAGAACTCACAGGAGGAGGGGGCCTATTAAGGCTGCTCATCCTCACAAAGAAGCAAAGAATATGAGTCCGGTGTAACTGGATAAAGCCAGAACTGTACTCTTCAGCATGGTACTACACTTGGAGCTGTAAACCCGTACCAGGTAGAAACAATGCTGGGTCCTGGGAGGCTGAAGTTGTCCATGGACCAGCCCACTATCGCAACAAGACCTGCGTGAAAATATTCCCAAATTATGGGCTTTTCTGGGGTTATTATAACCTCACCTGTCCAGGTACAGAGAGACCTAAGAAGAGAGTGAGAAGGGTCATTCTAGCTTCTGGACACAACAGTACGACAGCTATCACAACACGTCCAACGCCTCAGCCTCTATTCACCAGGACACCACCTCCAGGGGGGTCTCGGCCCAGTAAGACTACAGTACCACCATTGCCAAGCACAACTATGAAATTTACAGAAGAAATTGTGAATGACTTCAAGCCTGTCTCCAGAGCTCAGACAACTTACAGCCAGCAGTTGGTCACATACTGCATGCAAGAAAAAAGGAACAAATTAGCCCCATGTTTTTGCAACATCAGCGGTAAATGCCCAAGTGGAAGGCATGATATGGTTATCACTCGAGTGTACAGACCCCTGACCATGCTAATACCCGGTACAGCCCTCAAGTCTGAATTGGCAGCATTCCATGAAGATTGGCTGAACAAAACCCTGCCCTGGCTGTGGATGTTCAACTTAAACTACTTTCAAGGCACATTTGCACCCAGTATGACTGTTAGGCCACAGGGCCTGGGTGAAGTTCTTAAATCCTTATTTTATGTGCAAAGACTGCCTACTCCAGATGATCTACTGCAGGTTCCAAAGACAGACTTCAAAGAGATTGATGAATGTGTGGTGAGCAAAATATTTGACTCACTCAATGGCACTGAATATGTAGCTGATAGAAAATCTCCCAGATGCCCCCTTCAGCAAGTTTGGACCAGCGCCTGGGGCACATGGCTGTATGACTGTACATCGTTGCTGTGGAACAAGACCGTCAAGGGCATTTTGCAGTCATGGGATGAAGATCAGGTATGAAACGAGGATTGGACATGGTGAGGAATGGAAGAGAAAGAGGTGAAGCAATGGGTCCTGCCATCACTTACTAAATCCTCCAACTATTGGGTGAAGTATCAGTTTCTTGCAACCGTGTACTCAAAGCATCGGGACATCTGGCCTTGGTCATTCACCTACATTAATTATATCAACCCAGTACCATGGAAAATGATCTGTAACAAAGGTGAAACATCCTGCCCCATCAGTCTGTCTACAGGAGACTGTGGACAGGTCCCTAATTGGAAGATGAATTGTAAAGACTACTATGAGGGACAATATGAAACATATGCTTTGCAAACTGTCTGGAAGAAGATTAACAACAAATGGATTAGGGTGTTCCCTGAGAATGTGGGGTGTACCAAAGCACTTATGGGACATTCCATGCACAAAAGGAAGCAGATTCTGGGTCAAATCATCCCACAAGTCATTGACAGTCCCCACTTTTATACTGCAGAGAGCTATGCATTCAAGAAGAGCCTCTGTGAAGGAAAAGAAGAAATCGGCTATGCATGGCTGGGGCCAAATCGCATTTATAATAATGGTACTTGTCACTCTCCTGCTGAGCATTGGTTACGTTGTGGCATGGGTGAGTCTGAACATAAGTGCACTTTTCTTGAGATGGCAGGAAAGACAATTAAAGGGGCAGTTTCCACGGTCGTTAGGGAAACAGTAGAGATAGTCGAGGAAGGGATACAAGTCGTCTCTACATGGCTGGGAACACTTTTTAGCTGGGTTTGGCCATATCTGCTACTTGGCCTGGGCCTGCTAATAACAGGGATAATTCTGCTGGTAATCATCAAGGGTGGCACCCGAGCTGCTGTCTCAACCATTTTCCATCAAAAGAGGGTGCCAAAGAGAGGAGAGGGAGGAAAACCCCTCCCACTAAAAGAGGAAGTATAGTTATAAAACTTCCGCACCCCACAGTTGCAGACTTCATTTGGACATGGACTGGCAACCTTTCAACATCTAACTCACCCCCACTCCTCAGCCCTGGGATCAGAATCTACTGGCACAGCACAGCCTATTGCAGCATGGCTACAGAAACTACGACAGTGGATGATCTTTACACTGCAGTGGACAGCTTCTATAGAGTGAGTACATCACCTCCACCGCCTTGGGTTACTGAATTGATGAGAGCTAAGCTGCACTTTTGGGTGCTGCAAGTGGTCTGGGCATGCTTCTGCTGTACTGGAAACTGGTCTAAGGGACATACCCTGAGAGTTGTGACAACATTGGCTGCAGTTACCCGCATCATCTTGGTCAACATTATATTTGGCAAATGCGATTATGCCCTGACCCTGTTTGTCACCTACATGTTGGGCCGTATTACACCACGGTGTAATTCTGAAGGCGTCGCTTGTGCAGCAATAATCCTCATCTGGGTGATTACTGATATGCTTTCCATCTTCTACCCTGCCTGTGTCATAGGGAAGGCAGCCTATGAAGGGTTGATGGCAGTGGCACTGCTAGGTCGTCAATAATGGTTGATGATGAAGTTGAAGAAAAGTGGCCACAACATCTGGTTCAGTAGGCTGGCAGCTGTTGCCTTTTGGGGAGTGGTCTGGGGGGTCCTCACAGTGGTG
The DNA here is from genome assembly GCA_020510985.1 of Pholidichthys leucotaenia. Lineage (NCBI taxonomy): Eukaryota > Metazoa > Chordata > Actinopteri > Cichliformes > Pholidichthyidae > Pholidichthys > Pholidichthys leucotaenia. The sequence goes on from CM035848.1 coordinate 30,569,152, forward strand.
TGGTGGATGGACCTCATCTGTGGCTCAGCCATGGTGGCATGGCTGATGTCCTATGTAGCGTTCTTCCCCAAAAGGGTAGAGGGCCACATAAAGGAGATTGCCATTATCAACGCAGCACCGAAACCTTTGCAGTCTGTAACTGATCAGAAGAACTGTTTCTGCATAAAAGAGGGGAGTAAAACCTCCTGAAGATTTTGCTTACAGCTAACAACAGCTTGCTATCCTGCCTAACCAGAACTCCAATTACAAAGATGTGCTCTGTGTTTCACCTGTCTGTTGCAGGATGGGAGAGTTGCCTGTTTATTCTGCCGTACACCCCTGGCTGAAGTCAAGTTTCTATGGGACATTGCTGGGGGTCTGTGGTATAACAGCTGTTGCCCAGGCCCCACCACAGTTCCACCAGTAAGCATGGATGGCCTTTTCAATCAAAGAGAAGGCATCGCTATACCCCCAATTGCGCCTGCTTCCAGGTGGGCCATACAAACAACAGGGAAGTTGTTTCTTAATACAGCGAACCAAGAGCTCAGACCACAGTGGAGACTTATCAAGTACAATAATGGCTTCTATTATCCACTGTATCAAAGAACTTGGGAACTTCCTGATGGATCTGTGGCGTTCACCACCCACCGTTCCTACAATGACGCATGGCTGGCTTACATCCAGGCCACATCATCACAGCCTCACTCGAGTGAAAGCCTGTACAATGATGCCATGGATGCTCTCTCACAGCTGACGCAAGTATTCAATGAGGGGCTGACACCTCCCCATTCCTCAGGGTCCCGATCGTCTGCGGCTCAGGTTCCTGCAACAGCTATGACTGCCAACTCGGGGGTCACCAGTCTTACTGCTGCATCTCCACAGGTCGATCAACCCACCTCTACACAGCTCAATTCATCGACTAGTCAACCTCCAACCCCAGGCCAGCTTCTCATAATTGATGAGGCTGGGGACAAGCAGCTTGATGAGCTTCCACCGCCCAGCTCGGGTACAGCTTCATCTCGCAAGTGTCACACCTCACATCACAGTTCAACTCTGTGAGAAGATGTCATCTCTCTTACAGCAGGATCCCCCAACCGAGGGGTGTTCGAATTTTCCTCCGACATGACCCCAACAACTGTAGAAAAGCTGAAAGCAGCCGACCCTCCCAATCACACCGATATGCCCCCTATGAAAAGAAAATGGGGGATCCTGCTTCAAATGCCCCAAGAATACAGAAAGCACCACAAGGGGGTCAGCAAGGGTCATGGAGTCATCAGCGAGCACACACTCTGGTGGTCAGAAAGGACGGTAACAGACATGGCTCATGAAGCACAGGGGACTGAATGCAGAGCACAATATTGGAAGCATATGCCATGAAATGCAATATCTTGTGTGTAATCAGTAAAACAAATGTATACTCATTAAGAAGTATGTAATCAATAAAAGAATAAGTGTAATCAACCTATGTAACCATTATGTACGTTTTTTTTTTTTTTTTAATTGTTTTTTTTTTTTATTTAAGTTTTTGTAAAGGGTATACAGGTCGTTACAGCAATGCAGTGTTTACATTTTCATCACATGTTCCCTTATTTTCTGATATCTGACAACATTGGAAGATTAATTCTTACAACACCCCTTTTTTTTTTTTTAAAGTGAAAGAAAAAGTGAAATTAAAGAGAAAAAAAAACAAAAAACAAATAACAAAAAAAACAAACAAACCAGTAAAAAAACAAACAAAAAGAAAAAGTAAGTAAATAAAGATAAAAGAGCATCTGAGTAGCTTTGGAACAAAGAGCGGAACCATTATTGAAATGGTATTTGTCAAAGATTAGATCTAATGGAAGACACATATGCGGTCCAGGGTTGCCAAAAGTTCATGAACACATCCATGTCCTGTCTCAGTGCGAATGTCAACTTTTCCATCGAGTAAATGTCTTGGATCACGTTAGTCCAATCTTCAGGTGTAGGACAGTCTTTCAACATCCATTTTTTAGTTAGAGCTTTTTTGCTTGCCAATATTAAAACATTGAATAAGTATTTTTCTCCTCGTCTTTCCAGTGAGTCCGGTAGTAAACCCAAATACAAAGTTACAAAAGAAAAGGGAACTGTAATTTTGAATATTTTCCCCAATATTGTCTGTACCTTGGTCCAATATTGGTGGATAACTGGGCATGACCAAAACACATGAAAATGATTTGCAGTCTTTTCACCACACAAGCGCCAACAGTTCAATCCCTTATGGGTAAATTTGTTTTGTGCAGGTGTTCTGAAAAATCTTGCCAAGTTTTTCCATCCAAATTCTCTCCACTGCAGGGATGAGGTACTTTTCCATTGCTGTTTATTTAGCTTTTCCCATATTTCCAGTTGTAAAGTGAAATTCCCCTCTTTTTCCCATCTCTCTTTTATATAAGATGTGTTGTCTCCTTTTAAGTCTTGAAGACCTTGGTATATTTTAGAAATGTATCTGATCCCTGGGATCCCTTTATATGCCATTAAGAAGACCTTCAGAACACCTGACTGGGCCCTTTCCAAAACCTCCTTTTTAAGTATATTGTTTATGTGGTGTCTAAGCTGGAAGAACCTGTAAAGGTCTTGATTTATTAGGCCTTGTTTTTTCAAATCTTCAAAACTTCTTAAGATTTGCCCTTTAAAAAAATCGTAATATTTTATCAGCCCTTTCTCCTTCCACTTTTTAAATCTAAAGTCCTGATCATAGGCGATCCATTGTAGAAGTCGATAGGGCTCTTTAGTTTGATTCTCTCTGACTATCTTAAACCAAATTTTTAGCGGGGTCTCTATCCACGGGTTAGTGTTATTCAAAAGCTTAGGTAAGACATTGTTCCCTATTATCGCCTGTAGGGGGATGTCACTTGTTATTTGGCATTCGATCTCCTTCCATTGTGCAGTGTAGACTGGGTTACATATCTCTACTAAAGTTTTAATTTGTGCGGCTTTAAAGTAGTCCCTGATATTTGGCAGCGCGAGCCCACCTTTGTCTTTGTTTAGCTGTAGGGTTCTATATCTGATTCTAGGTCTCTTGCCCTGCCATATGAATCTTGAGATCCTTCTGTCCAGCTCCTGCCATGTTTTTTTGGGAGGTTCTACCGGTATTGTTTGGAAAAGGTATACAAGACGTGGAAGTATATTCATTTTGACTGCTTCAATTCTTTGTGCAGTACCCAAGAATGGTATCATATTCCATCTTGCTAGGTCAGATTTTATTTTTGTCACCAGTGGATCATAGTTTAGTGATATAATTTTGTTGAGTTGTTTCGGGATATTGACCCCCAGATATTTCATAGATTCCGACTCCCAGTTAGTTTTGAGTTTGCTTAGTGAATAATGATTTGGGTCATAGTTGAATGTTAAAACTTGGGTTTTATGCATATTTAATTTGTACCCCGATAAATCTCCATACTCTGAAAAAACTGAGGTTAGTTCTGGTAAAGAAGTGTCCGGCTGCCCTAGGTATATTAAAATGTCATCAGCAAAGAGTGCTATTTTATGTTCCTTCTGACCAAGTGTAATACCTTGAATTTTTTGGTTTTGTCTTATCCATTGGCTCAGAGGTTCTATGAAGATTGCAAAGAGCAGTGGAGACAGGGGGCAGCCCTGACGACATCCTCTTTCCAGTTCAAAAGATGATGATAAATTACCGTTAATCCTTATTTTAGCTGTTGGTTTTTTATATAATGCCTGTATAGTTCTAATGAAGTTGTTATGAAAATTGAAACTGGATAAGATTCTATATAGAAAAGACCAGTCAACCGAATCGAATGCTTTTTCAGCATCTAATCCCAATATGACTGCATTTAAGTTATATTTTTTTATATGATGAATTATGTGTAAAGTGCGTCGAATGTTGTCTTGTGTCTGTCTTTGTCTTATAAAACCTGTTTGGTCTAAATGAATTAGGTCTGTCAGTATATTTTCTAACCTTTTGGCAAGGATAATGGTAAAAAGCTTATAGTCCTGATTTAGTACACTGATTGGTCTGTAGTTGGAGCACTCTAGTTTATCCTTTTCAGGTTTAGGTATAACTGCAATGACCCCTTCTCTCCAGGAGGGGGGGATTTCCCCTGTGTGGAGGACATAATTAAATGTTTTCAGGAGGAGAGGAGATAGTTGCTGTTTAAAGGTTTTGTACCACTCTGCTGTATAGCCATCAGCTCCTGGGGATTTGTTAGCTTTAAGTTTCATAATTGCTTTTTCCAATTCTTTAGGATGTATTTCTGACAGTAGTGTTTTATTTTGTGACTCCGTAAGTTGGGGAAGGTTTAATGTGTTTAGGAATGCCTCGGATGCGTTTTTATGTTTTTTGTGGGAGTATAAGTTCTTATAGTAATTCTCGAAGTTTTTAAGAATATCCTGAATTCTGAATTTTATTTCCTTTGATACTGGGTCTCTGATTTTGTAGATTGCTCTTTCTGTTTGATGTTTCCTCAATTTATAGGCTAGCAATTTTGCCGATTTACTGCCTGCTTCATAGTATTTTTGTTTCAGAAATGTAAGTTTCTTCTGGATTTCTATTGTGTAGATCTCATTTATTTGGTTTTTAATTTCCTTAATCTTGAGCGAGTCAGTAGAATGAGTGTTGCCTTTGTGTTCTTTTTCTAGGTTCCTAAGTTCTGACTCTAATGTGGATAGTTTTTCTTGTCTTAGTTTCTTTTGGGTTGCCAGTTTTAGGTTTGCCTCTTATTACAGCTTTACATGCATCCCACAGTATTAAAGGGGATACTTCTCCATTATCGTTATCTTCCAAATATCTGAGAATATCTGATTCCAATTCATCTTTCAATGGTCCTTTCAGGACATTTGAATTTAACCTCCAAGAAAATGTATTATTTGTGTATTTTTGGATATTTAAGTCCATGTAGATCGGACTGTGGTCGGAGAGATCCATCAGTCCTATTTTACATGTTTTTACTCTTCCAATGTCTCTATTAAACATAAAAAAATAGTCAATCCTTGAGTAAGATGAATGTGGAGTTGAGTAAAATGTATAGTCTTTTACACTGGGGTTGAGCTCCCTCCACACGTCACAGATTCCCAATTCTTTTAGTAGCATCCGAGTCTTCCTGTTTTGGGTGTTATTTTGATGTGGGGAATTACCAGAAGCATCCCAGTATGGATTCAGTCTAAGATTGAAGTCCCCACCACATATCACTAAACCTTGAGCTTTAGTTATCATTAGGTCGAATACATTTTTATAAAATTTCCAGTTAGCCCCTGGGGGAGCATACACATTCAGCAGGGTGATATCTTCTCCCTCTAGCCGCCCAGTTACCAAACTGTATCTCCCTTCTTTATCTTTGTGTTCTGATTTTTTTTCAAATGTAATTTTGGTTGATATCAATGTCGCTACTCCCCTCTTCCTCCCTGATTTATATGAAGATGAAGAGATCATTTTAAACCCTTGTCTACTGAGTTTATTGTGTTCCACGTCTGTTAGGTGGGTTTCTTGTAAAAGTATTATTCCTGCTTTGTCTTTTTTCATTTTGCCTAGAATCTTGGATCTTTTAACTGGATTCAGGATTCCTTTTACATTATATGAAATTATTTTGGTTACACCCTGTTTCTCCATTGTGTTGTTTTGTTTAGTATAACTGTGTGGTGGCCCTCTTTTGTGCTACTCAGAAACTGAAAGAACATTAAAAACAAGAAAAACATTAAGAACATAGTGTAAAAAACTTTAAAACAAAAAGCTGTCATAAGAACTTCCTGAGCTGAGGTCTTTTTAAAGACCCTGTAAGAGCCTTGATGGAGTGAAGGCTCTGAGGGAAATTCCTCAAACTCTGTTACGTGTTGAGGGCCCTCTCTTACCACTGAAAGTAGTCCCATGCTTTTAACGTGAGTTTCAGAACCCAATCCAAACTTGTAATGATTTTTTTTTTTTTTTTTCCTTTTATGCCTAAACCCTGTGAAATTGTGTGCACCCTCCCACCCCCATCACATCAAACATTCACGCAAAAACAGTATTTGTTAGTATGAGGAGAACATGTGGATTATTGTCACATTTCTATTTTAACAAGTTTTTTTTTTTTAATTACAAAGACTTATTTGTTTCAAATAATATGATTGTTCCATGAAATGTTTTACCACATGCTGAATATGCATCTCCTTTAATGTTTGTTACCTTGTATGAGGGGGGTTGGATGTGCGGATTGATTCAAGAAAAAAGAAAAAAAAAAAAAGAAAAAAAAGGTCGCTATTCCAACCTGAAAATGGATAGTTTATCCGCGACGCTCTGGTGCTGGGTTTCCCGCTGCTGGTCCGTGGATTTTGAAGGTCTTTGTGTTGTCCATGTTTGCGCTTTGATCTTCTCACTCGGGTCTGCTGCGGGTTTAAATACCGTTACCGGGAGGCCTCTTTTCGCCATGTCAGCTGTTGCTTCTTCCGCCGAATTATAGAGACACGTTTCATCGCCGTAGAAGACCCTTAACTTCGCAGGAAATGGTGTCTGAAAGCGCAATTTCTTCTCTCTTAACACCTTTTTCGCGTCATTGTATTCCCTGCGCTTTTTAAGGACCTCCGGGGCGTAATCGTGTTCCACGTAGACTTTTCTCTCCTGGTGCATAAATCCTTTTTTCTGCCAGGCCAGTCTTACAACCTCTTGTTTTATTTTGAAATTGGAAAATCTTACCAACACCGAACGTGGGGGCGCTTCCGCCGCCGGCCTAGCGGCTAATGAACGATGTGCCTTTTCTATCTTCAAGTCGGTGGTTTGTGGAATATCCAATTTCTCTCTTAGTAAGGATTCCACGCATTCTGCCATTGAGTTAAAACCATTTTCGGTTCCTTCTATCAGACCATGAATTCTTATGTTGTCTCTTCTTTGTTTTCCTTCTTGGTCGGTTAGCTTAGCCTCTATAGCTGCTTGTCTTTTGCGTAGGTCTAGCACAGAATCTTCGAGCACTTTTATTCGATCCTCTGTTTCCAAGATTCGGTTCTCGGCCTGGTCCACTCTGCTGTTTGTCCTTTTCAATTCTTCTCTGAATTCCCGAAATTCGGCCGTAACATCTCGGCGAAATCGTCGTAGCTCCTCAAATAGTGATTTCAGGCTAACCCTTTTGTTAGCTATCACCAGTTCCTCGTCTTCTGAACGGAGATCTTCCAGTTCGGATTCTCCGGCCAATACGTGTCCTGGCCTGGAGAATTTCAGTTTCTTCTGTTTTCCTTTAGACATGATGATTTTGTCTTTTGATTTTCACTCCTCCAAAAATCCGTTAAGTTTGATTTTCAAGGTGTTATCCTGGATTGGGTCTGAGAACTTCAGTGTTAAGCTGCAGTCGCCATGGCGTCCAGACCGGAAGTCATTATGTACGTTTTTGATATGCACAATGAAAGGTTTATGTGGGTTTAGATTGTGAAATATGTTTTGCAGACCTGTTGTCTGGAAAAAGTATGTTGAAAGAGGGCAGCTTGAAGGAAAAAGGGGAACTGAAGACAGCTGAGACAGCTGAGTCGATCTATCTTAATGATGGAAAGTGATGAGGTGAGCAGAACTGAGGGAGAGAGTGCTGAGATAAGCAAAACCAGATGGTCATGAGTGCATGGGGTACGTGGCACATGGCTGTTACTGGACATTGGGGTGGACATGTGCAGGATGAGGTAATTGTTATATTAAAGTTAACATTAAGCCAATCACAGAAGCCAAAGAGCCTATGGGGAGATTGCTGGCCAATCACAATTGAGTGTAAAGTTGTTATAAAAACTCTGTCTGCAAACCCCGAATTGTTCATTTTCGGCAGACTTCAAGACCCCAACCATCCCGTGGCAGAAGACTGAAGAGGAGGAGACCGCTGTTAAGAAGATGAAACAAATACCATCTCAACTCTTCAGTTTTTAAAAACTGTTTTATTCTTCTGCTGCAACAAGGGAAAATCAACACTTGGGAGAAGAACAGAAGAGGAAGTGGAGGCCCCAGCTGATGGCTTCCCCCGCTTGATGCCTCACATACCACGGGTCCCGCTGATGGGAGAAAAGGAGTCGGAGCGTCAAGCATTCCTTCCCCGGGCCATCCACTTCCAGACACCCCTCTCCTCTTCCCCTTCTCACCGAGGAGAGAAGCATCAAGGGGGATGACCAGCCATTAATCTTCCTTTTTTCTCTCCCCAAAAAGGCTTCTTTAGACATATATCCTGAAATTAGCCAGATGTTTTTACCAGGTTTTATTATTCAGAGGGTTTCAATTATTTTGGGATTTTGGTGTTTTGTTTTGTTTTGTTTTTTAATTTTTAATTGTTTTTTTATTTTGATTATTTTGACTGATTTGGGTGATTTTGAATTTTTCTATTTTTGGATGAATTGACTGTTATTACACAAATACAATCTTTTTAGATCAAGGTTTTTCAATCAATTGGGGTTTTGAAAGTTTTTAAAACTTTTTGATGGTTTTTTTTATTTTGATTTTCTCTTTTTGATTTTGAGTTGATTCTGAATCTTATTATTTTTGATTTAATTGACTGTTTTATACAAGTATAACCTTTTTGGCTGCGCTTTGCAAACCTTCAATAAATTCTACAGCATATTAAAAGACAGCATGGGAGTCTGTGAGTTCACTGATTTAGTGTCCATCTTTCCTGCTTTTTCAAGAAGGTATTTTGCTACAAGAGGTGTTACATTTTTATGAATTTTTAACAGTTACTCTGTGAAGGTGTTTTTAAAAGGAACTCCGATTATATTGGCATGTTAGCTCTATATGCTTTATTTTGATGTTAGTAACATAACTATAATATAATTTTTTTGAAAATAATTCCCAGTTTTATATTTTTAAAAAAAACTTTATTACAATGTAAATCGCCATTTTTGTTTACGTCACAATGCATTCTGGGTAGTGACGTAGATTGGGGGTGCCCGGTAGCAGCAGCGGTCTGTAAACAGCAATGAGCTCTTCTGTTCAGCCTTTTCAGTTCGAACCAGTGTGAAGCCAAAGCAATAAAGACAATGACGAAGACACACAAAGTGAAAATGGACTTGAGAATGAAGACAGCAGCTGCGAGGAAGCTAGAGCTGGTCATGTTGGATGGTGTTTTCGTGGCAAATGTTCGCCAATGCCGATGAAGAAGGAGAACATCTGTTGCAAAGAGCTCCACTTCATTTCTGCCGCTGTCCATGGTACCTGATGCTATAAATTTATCTTGTTCAGTCTATTTAAGAGTAAAGTGGTGTAACAGGATGCATGCCTGCTTTACAGATCTGTCCTGTATCACAGCACATCAAAGCTTTGATGCCGTTTGCATTAATCCTGATGTCTTATGGGCTGCGCTGGTTAGCCTTCACGACCGGTACAGTGCTGCTCTGCCCAACAGAGGCCAGATCGCCAACGGGCAAGTCATGTGTTTACCTAGTGACAAAATAGCTTTACCAAAATAATACGAAGCTGGCAGCTGGGCTGGTGGCTAATGTTGTAGGACAGGGGTTCTCAATCCTGGTCCTGGAAGACCCCTATCCTGCATGTTTTAGATGTGTCCCTCTTCCAACACACCTGATTCAAATGATCAGGATCGTTATCAGGCTTCTGCAGCTCTTGATGATGAGCTGATCATTTGAATCAGGTGTGTTGGAAGAGAGACACATCTAAAACATGCAGGATAGGGGTCCTCCAGGACCAGGATTCAGAACCCCTGTCCTATAACATTAGCCACCAGCCCAGCTGCCAGCTTCGTATTATTTTGGTAAAGCTATTTTGTCACTAGGTAAACACATGACTTGCCTGTTGGTGATCTGGCCTCTGTTGGGCAGATGGTGTTTTTGCCACAAAAACACCATCCAACATGACCAGCTCTAGCTTCCTCGCGGCTGCTGTCTTCATTCTCAAATCCATTTTCACTTTGTGTGTCTTTGTCATTGTCTTTATTGCTTTGGCTTTGCACTGGTTTGAACTGAAAAGGCTGAACAGAAGAGCTCATTGCTGTTAACAGACCGCTGCTGCTACCGGGCACCCCCAATCTACGTCACTACCCAGAATGCATTGCGACGTAAACAAAAATGGCGATTTACATCGTAATAAAGTTTTTTAAAAAAATATAAAACTGGGAATTATTTTCAAAAAAATTATATTACAGTTATGTTACTAACATCAAAGTAAAGCATATAGAGCTAACATGCCAATATAATCGGAGTTCCTTTTAAAACAGGCCTCCTATAGATAATTTTTTCCTGATCTTAAACATCCACCCAGATTAACAAGAGCAATAAGACCATGAGGAACTGTCGTGAATACCGGGGGGTATTTTGAGCTGCTGACTGGACAGGTCACTCAGTCAGTGCTCAGGGTACAGGTAAGTGGAGGTCACCTGGTAGATGAAGACAGTGGAGCTGGGTTAATCCTCAAAGTCACCAAGCACACATACACACACACACACACACACACACACACACACACACACACACACACGTGACAGAACTTCCTATGAGGAAAATCCCTCTACGAACTGCATGCTGGTGAGCCTAACTTCAATCCTGGGGTACAAGGTCAAAGGGTCTTCAACACAGGACAAGTTTACAGATATTTGAGATCCATTCTAGTGCATCTTTTTATATTTTAGCAATATTATAAGTACAAAACACCTGATATTATACAACTACTGCAACTGCAACAGCTGCAACTGTTCCATCAGTGTTGCCCATTTGTCAGTAAATATTTAAATAAAAATTATTTATTTCGTTATTTGAGCATTTTTGTGTCCAGTTTGGTGACGGTCGTTGTTTAGTCAAACCGTGCATGTGGCTGCATATGATATGCAGTTGATCTGGGCATTCTGCTCCACAATCATGGTGGTGTGGCGGCACGGGTGGGGGATTCTCCACCCAGAGAAGGCAGCTGGGATAAGAGGGAACAATGGACCAGAGGAGAAAGGCCACTGAGGGGTCTCAAATGGGACAGTATGGACTATGCACCCCTGGGGAGAGGAGGTACCGCCGGAGCCGCTGGAAGAGAGAAGAGTGTGAGCAGCAGAGCTGGCATTATGTTATGATAATGTGCCAAACAGGTCTTTGTTCCAAACAGTGGAAGTTATGGTCGGAAGTTCCGGGTCTCAATGCATGGGATTAAAGGTATAAAAGAGGAATGCACAGAGACCTGGGAGCTCTTTAAGGCGCTTTTCCACTAAAGTCAGTACGGTACGGTTCGGTACGGTACGGGACGGTACAGTTTGGCCCGCTTTGTGTTTCCACTGCACTAGGTCCCATTTGAAGTGGGTGGGAATATAGTTACAGGGAGGCGGCACAACCCTCTCCCTCCCGTTACGTAAAACCAGCGTAACTGGCATAAAACAAGCGTAGCATTACGCAAAACACAAGCTGGCAGGTTATGCGGCGTCTGCCTTCTCTGTCTTTTTTTGCCTGAATAAATGCAAAAAAGGAGAACAGAAAGCAGAGGCGGCAATACTACACACTCTGGAAAGTACTGGAGCGTTTAGGAAACCATAGAGCAGTATAAAGGAGAATCCATGAGGATACAAAGTACATCACATATCAAGGTAAGCTAATGATTGCTAATGCTACTTTGCTTTTAAGTCCGCCGTACAACACTGTAATGTCGGCAAGTTATTGATATTAGGTACTAAAATATGTATTCTCTGTGTGTGTGTGTGTGTGTGTGTGTGTGTGTGTGTTTCAGATGGCTCTCTTGTGGCAAAAATATCGCTTCAAACGGTTGGCGTTAACGTTCAACACAGTGATGTGACCCCAATTTCACGAACGCGAAGTGGCTATAATGTCTGTAGAAACGTTTAGCTTCCTGTGCAACAAATTGCTCTGATCTGTGTCAAAATCATGGAGAGACTGCTGAGACGTCATGGGATTTACCTGCTCCAGCCAGTGGTGTCGTGGCAAAACATGGATCAGTCAGGTGCCATATTGTAGCATATGAGCCGTTAAATATATAAGATAAGATAAGATAAGCCTTTATTAGTCCCACAATGGGGAAATTCCAGGATTGCAACAGCACAGGGATAGCAACACTCAGAGCAACAATCAGAAGGCAAGAAAAAACAAGAGCAGCTAGTATACATATGTACATATTACTATAAATATATATATATATATATATATATATATATATATATATATATATATATATATACAGTATATATATGCACATTCACCAACCACAATGCTCCGCACTGTCTATATACTGTATATATATATATATATATAGACACAGTGCAGAGCATTGTGGTTGGTGAATGTGCAGCAGAAAGTCTAAGCTCTCTCTCCGCGGATGTGGCGGGCCAGCTGGATGTCTTTGGGCATGATGGTGACCCTCTTGGCGTGGATGGCGCACAGGTTGGTGTCCTCGAAGAGACCCACCAGGTAGGCCTCGCTGGCCTCCTGCAGAGCCATGACGGCGGAGCTCTGGAAGCGCAGGTCGGTCTTGAAGTCCTGAGCAATCTCCCTCACCAGACGCTGGAAGGGCAGCTTACGGATGAGCAGCTCCGTGGATTTCTGGTAGCAACGGATCTCTCTCAGAGCCACGGTACCGGGCCTGTAACGGTGAGGCTTCTTCACTCCGCCGGTGGCCGGAGCGCTTTTCCGAGCAGCCTTGGTGGCCAGCTGCTTCCTGGAGGGCTTTTCCTCCAGTAGCGGTCTGCTTGGTTCTTGCCATCGCTCTTTATTATTCTATCTTATATTTCTTGCACGCCGCCTAAACTCCAGCCCAGCACCCGCGTCATTTTCGCTTCAGTTCCCCGGTATGTCGAGTTTCTCCGTTAGCACCGGGTGGCGGTTGAGTGCTAGCTAGCTCTTCCCTGCTGTATCGTCTCCTGCTGTAAACAGAGGCTCCGTCCACCGACTCGGGAGACCTTTGGGGCGATCTGTGTGTCCGTGATATATGTAGAGTGAAAGGTGTGCCCGATCAGAAAGTTATCACCGGATCAGAAAGAAGAAGGAAGATAAAAAGACTCAGAATTGAGCCGCTGTTGCAAAAGGCAGCCAACTCGTGTGGCGCCGGAACCGGAAGGGATATATTTCAACAGGTAAAAAGTACTGAGTTAGGCACAAGATATATTTAACAATTATGATGCATTTTAAGCCAAAACAAATGGATCTAGGATTAAAAATAATTAAAATAATGCAGTCACACGGTTACATGGAGAAATATGTGGATTAACTGGAAATATATCGTATTGAGTATTGCTGACTACAAGTAGATACTGTATAAATATATATTCTCTGCATCATTAGTGAACTATACATGTATTCATGTAGTATTGTCCTGGGAATTTTGACAATAAACCTTTGTACTTTTGCAGATGTCTCTATTTTGTTTTAGTCTTCAGCAAATAATTGTTCTGGTTACTTTTCTTTAAAATGAGCCATTATTTTCAAAGTCACTGTTAAATGGTTCGTGCTGTTGACTCTTTTCCCACCGGTGTCTTAACAGACAAAATAGAAAATCATGATGCAAACACATAAATCACTAAATTGTTTATCACAATCAGCAGCAAATTACAGATTATTTAGAATGTGCCAAATTCAAACTGTGGAAAAAAAAAAAAAAACTGGAATGGGTCACACACCCCAGCCACGCTGCCTCACTGAGAAGCAACAGGATCAGCCCCTCGTACTGGTCCTGGTTCAGCAGATCTTCAGCCTGCATCTCTGTAAATAGCGAGGCAAGGTCTGGTTTGGGTGGATCGCTTTCCCCTTGCCTAGATGAAAGACAGAAATGGGTGGTGAATAATTAAAGCAAGTTTAAAACATATATGAGAAATGAATGAATGAATGAATCTTTATTTTGGATAGATTAGATTAAAAGAAAGGAACAGAATAATTTAACAAAGGGGAAAAAAAACAACAAGGTCAAATTAAACAGCATCTCCTAGGATTATACAATTAGATTAGATTATTTGTTTATTTGACAGGGACAGTGCAATAAACATAGACAATTAATCAATGACAATCAATCTGATGTGTTGCACAAAGAGTGTATAGCTATTAGCTAATTTGCAACTCATCCCTGGATGGGTTTTAGAAAGGAGAAACAAGTAAAAAGGAAAAGATTAAAAAAAAATGAAAACAGAATACACAATAACCACATACATCAATGCAAAAAAGATTGTAAATACATTATAAATACACAATTATAAATATTATAAATATTATAAATACACAATATAACAACCTGACTCACATTTGCCTATTTCAGGCCTCCCTCCCTTCGTCACTCACTATAAACAAACACATTCATTCCTTCCCTTCATTCACTCTCACCCTGCAGACAATCATTTCATACATGGGTACATTCTTGTTTATTTTTCAGCCAGTTTTTAACCTTTTTAGTGAATGTTTTAAAGTCCGTTATTATTTTAATTTCATTTGGCATTGTGTTCCAGATGTGACTGCCCTTTATAGAGAAAGCTGTTTGTCCAAAAGTGGTTCTGCGGTGGAATATTTTACAGTTATTGTTAACAGAACTCCTGGTGGCTCTGCTGCTGTCCTGTCTTTGGATGAAACCAGCAAGTGGCTCGGGTGCTGATTTATGGAAACATTTAAAAGTTAATTTCAGAAAATAGAGGTCAATGAAACTCTCAAAACTCAATAGGTTGTATTTTTTTAAAATATCACAGTGATGCCACCTAATGGGCTTTTTGTCCAAGATTTTTAGAGTTTGATTATATAATGAATCTACTGTATATGTCTTATTGTGGAAGGGGCTGCTTGAGCCCAGACTGTCAAACAGTATGATATATGAGAAAAAACCATAGAATGCATATACAGTACAGCTGCTTCGTAAGGTATGTAATATCTAATTAATTTAAAGCAGTTCAGATTTTTTTTTTACTGTTTTTGAAATTTTCTTTTTATGAAGATTAAATTTGAGTTGAGGATCTAGTACAATGCCAAGGTATTTGAATTCTGTAACTAAACTGATGTCTTGATCATGTATATTAACTTTAAAACGTTGCAGGTTACATTTTTTGATTGAAAAGCACATTGAAACTGTTTTCTGGAGGTTCAGCAATAGATGGTTCTGGAGGAGCCACTCTTGGACATCAACCATACTTGTAGACAGTACATCTGCAGCCTGTGCTGGAGTCTTGGCAGCTGTGTAAATAACTGCATCACCTGCATAAAGTTGGCATGTTGCAGCTGAGCAGTGTAGCGGCAAATCATTAATAAAAATGCTGAAAAGTAAAGGACCAAGAATGGACCCTTGTGGGATACCCATGCGGTTGTTTTAAAATGAGGATTTATCCTGGTGAACTTTTACACACTGTTCTCTATTCTGGAGATAAGATGCAAACCATTCTAATGTATCTGGAGAGAAGTTAAAAGATACCATTTTGGATAAAAGCAAACTGTGGTTTACAGTATCGAAAGCCTTTTTGAGATCTAGAAAAACAGCTCCTACCACATTACCCCTGTCCAAGGACTGTTTGACATTTTCAATAAGGCAACAATTTGCTGTTTCTGCTGAGTATCCTGGTCTAAAACCAAATTGATGTGGATGAAGAAGTTGACTGTCTTGTAAATAGTCTATCAGCTGTGTAGCTACCACTTTTTCAAGAACCTTAGACAGGACTGGTAAAATAGAAATTGGGCGGTAATTGCATATATCGTCTTGACTGCCTGATTTGTGAACTGGTATGACGACAGCTTTTTTCCAGCCAGATGGAAATGTACTAGACCTAATGGAGAGATTAATGAGATGAGTCAGTGGTTTGATTAATATTTTGCTGTGCGTTTTGAGAAAGAAAGTGCTCATATTGTAGATATCATTAGTTTTTGAGTTTGACAGTGTTTTAACAATACCAGCAATTAACTCCTCATTTACCTCATCGATGTGAAAAGAATCTGTTGGAAGTATTGATTTTGTGTTGTTGAGCACATTTGGCAGCACAAAGTTTTTTGTTAAGTCTTTCACAGAGTCCACAAAATATGAATTAAATTCATTTGCCAGTGTAGCCTTGTCACTGATGGTCTTGCCATTGATTCTAAGTTCCTTTACCCCCTTCTGAACATTTTTTTTTATTAGTTAAGTTATTTAAATGCCTCCATAGGGAACTGTTGTTACCCTTTGCATGATCTATCAGTTTATTGTAGTAAGATACTTTTGATTTTCGCAGCTCTTGTACCACTTCAACATAAGTTATGTGAAATGGGTGATGGCTGAAGCCGCAGCTTATATTGCCCACCCATGTTCCATCTAAGAATTCAAAAATAAAATAAAATAAGAGCAATTACAATTCAGAACAAAGCCAAGACAAAACGTGACAAAAACTAAGCAACAATACAACACAGACTGGATATGATAATTCTTATGTGATTTTACATGTCATCTTGTATATATGTTTGGAATATTTCTTCCTTTAGTTTTTGTTTAAATTGGCCAAGCATTGTACATGATTTTAATTCAGGTCCAAGAGCGTTCCACAGTCTGACTCCTTGCACTGAAAGACAGTGTTGCTTAGTGGTAGTTCTCACTGAAGGTTTTTGAAATATACAAGTTCCTCTGAAATGGTATTGTTTCTCCCTTATTTGGAACAACTTTTGGATATTTGCGGGCAGTGATAGATTCTTTGCTTTAAACATTATTACTGCAGTTTTAAAGTCAACCAGATCTTTCATCTTGAGAGCTTTTAATTTAAGAAAAAGTGGGTTTGTTGGGTCCCTGTGAGCAGCTTTGTTTATTATTCTAATAGCTCTCTTCTGAAGCATAAAGACTGGATATATGTTTGTTTTATATGTATTTCCCCATACTTCAGTACAATATGTCATGTATGGGAGTATTAATGAATGATACAAGGTATATAGTGTGGGTTGATTCAGCAAATATTTCACTCTGTGTAGTATTGCAATTGATTTGCATATTTTACCTTTAATATAATTAATATGTGACTTCCAGTACAGTTTAGTATCAATTATTACGCCAAGGATTTTAATTTTGGATACCCTTTCAATCTCTACACCATTTACACTGAGTTTAGATACTGAGTTGTTGTGATGGTGTGAAATAACATTATCAGTAAAAAGTTTAGCCACCGCTGTATCGCCCTGGTTTCAAATGTGGGTGGTGTTTTGTGCTTGTATTGCTAAAATATAAAAGGAAGCAGTACAATGGGTCTCAAATATTTGTAATGTGTTCTTTTACTGGATGAGTTTAAAGATGAAATACTATAGACTACACATATAAACTAAATTCTAATGGTGACTGAACAACTCCCATTCCCCAAAGTGCAAGATACACTGTTATGACTATAACTCATAAAGGATCACAGAAGTGATCTGATAAAAAATAAATAAACAAGCGGTTTACGGTGGCTATTATTGGATGTGCCATACATTTTCAATTACTCTGTAAGTAATAGTCACACAATCAAATAAATCTCAGTTCAGTCCCTTTCATTTTAAGTGGAAATTGTGCTACTTTAAATTTAGCACTTTACCTATACTTTAACTTAAAAAGCAAAAGATTTGACTATAAATATGATGTGTTGTTTACCTGTCACAATACGTTGGTGTCAAAACGTCGCCATTCCGAGCAGATCCTGTTTGGACTCTACAATGAAATACACATAAATTAAATACATGCACAGCACGAAAGTGCAACATGTAAAAAAAAAACCCACCTTTTTAACCAGGATTACAACTAGCTTATTTCATCAGATATTGTCAACACAAAAAAGCAACATACAAGGACGGACGTAGCATTGAGCTAGGTCATCGTTCAAATACGATTAAGTTTTCGTCTGTCCTAAGTGAACTTTCCACTGCTGGAAAAAATAACATAAAACATGAATATCACATCATTCACCATCTCTATATCACAATATCACGGCTTCAACTGCTGAAGTTGAATGCTGTCATGGCCGTACATTCAATTCAATTCGGGTGGCTGGGTCTAATTCCCGGTGCGTCTCCGTCTATTTTCTAGTGTGTCTGCTGTGCTCCCCACTGCAAGCTCAGTCTGCTTCCCTCTGCATTCTCTCATCAGCCGAAACGCACAGAAAACTCTGCTGGACCACGGTGTTGATTTCTGCTGATTTCTGTTAAGCCATTCTATCGTTGTTGTTTATAATATCACTTGTTGGCTGGCTCACGGACGAATAATTGCAAATTGCGGCCCGCGAGCAATTCAGGAACGTCAGCATAACACCCACTCTGATGACGCTATGCCCAGACCAATCAATGGCCAGCAGTGGCTTGACGTAACCGGGCCGGTACGCTTTGGACCTGCTCTTCAGCGGTCCGAAAAAATAGGAACAGTTCCCAAAAAACAGAACTGTAGGGATTGCAGCGCTATACCCTTTATACCCTTTCTGACAGTGAGAGGACAGAGAGACTCCTAACGCGTTCAGGGTTAGGTGACAGATCAGCAGTGGAGCTCATGGAGATCATGTTGGCACTGAGGGGGAAGGACAATGAATCTTTCCTGTTCGCCCACTTGTTCCTCAAGAACCTACCAGCTACAGCAAGGGCGATCCTGGCCAACTCGCCACAGCTGGTTGCTAAGGGCTACCGCACCCTGGCCCAGGAAGCGGACCGCATCATTTTGGCGACCAGAACTCTCAGTGTGCAGGCAGTAGCACCAGCCAGCAGATTTTTATGTGCTTATGGGATTAGTGGATGCTGTCTCTTTTTCCTAACTCCCCTGCACAGCTCAGGGAGTGGGATCAATAACACTGGCTAACGTTATAGGTCCAGGGGGAAAGTACCAACATTTACTTGCACAGTTGCCAGCACTCATGGTCCCGACTTTTTCGGCTACAGTAATGAAACATGGGGTCGAACATTTTATAGCTACAAAAGACCCGCTGGTGTTCACCCGTCCTTGGTGCCTGGACACAGCTAAACTGGCCAGCGCGTGCAAGAAGTTTGCCAACTTAGAGCAGTTGGGCATCATCAGGTGCTCCAACAGCCCGTGGGCATCTCCGCTTCACATGGTGCCTAAAGCCTATGGGTCGTGGCGACCGTGCAGCAATTTCCGGCACTTGAACAATACCACGGAACACGATCGTTATCCTATTCCGCATATCCAGGATTTTTCCGAGCACCTGGCTGGGGTGTGTGATTTTTCAAAAGTGGCTCTGGTCCGAGGATGCCATCAGGTCCCGGTGTGCGCGGATGTTCCGAAAACAGCGGTAATAACTCTTTTCAGCTTTTTGAGTTTTTAAGCATGCTGTTCGGATTAAAAGGGCGCGGCGCAGACTTTCCAGAGGATGATGGACACAGTGATTTGTGACTTGTCCTTTATTTTTGTCTACTTAGACAACATTCTGGTAGCTAGCACGTCCGAGGAGAAGCACATTGCCTATCTCAAGATGATTTTCCAGAGGTTTGAAGCGCATGGGCTGATAGTTAACCCAGCGAAGTGCCAGTTCGGTGTGCCAGTGATTGATTTTTTGGGCCACTGCATTTCGCCAGAGGGCGCAATTCCGTTACTGGAAAAGGTGCGCGCTGTGTTGGACTTTCCACATCTGCAGACCGTAAGAGCACTAGAGGAGTTTTTGGGAATGGTTAATTTTTATAACAGTTTCCTTCCCTGGGCAGCCCAGCTGATACAGCCTTTGTAAGCCGCGCTTAAAAAAAGAAGCCCACGTAAACCATCGACTGGACTCCCAAGCGAGTCCAGGCTTTTACAAACGCCAAAATAGCGTTGGCGGATGCAGCGTTGCTAGCTCACCCGGGTCCGTCTGCACGGATAGCGCTCACTACGGACATGTCTGATGTTGCCATAGGGGCAGTGGTAGAGCAGTACGTCTCAGGTTCGTGGCAGCCGCTCGCATTTTTCAGTCGAACTTTGCACGACAACGAACACAAATACAGCACGTTCGATAGAGAATTGCTGGCTCTCCACCTGGCGACTCGTCATTTCCAGTTTTGGCTGGAGGGGCGCGAGCTCACCGCATTCGTGGACCATAAGTCACTGACGTACGCGATGTCCAAGGTCTCGGAACTGTGGTCGGCCCAGCAGCAATGGCATTTGGCCGTGATTTCGGAGTTTACTACCGACATTAAACACATTGCCAGTAAGCTTAACAGCTAAGCTGGTAAGCTTAACTTTTGCCTGTCACGCGCGTTAGTCACCCCGGTCTACATGGGAATAGATTTCCCAGTGGTGGCCGCAGAGCAAGATGGGGACGTAGATCTTTGCGCCCTCCAGTCTGCACCTACTGGGTTAAGGCTGGAGAGTAGAGTGGTGCAAGAAGGGTGCCCTCCCTTGCTCTGCGACATCTCCACCAGCCACCTGTGCCTGGTGGTTCCAAGCTCTTGGTGCTGTCGCGTGTTTGAGTCAGTCCACTCCCTTTTGCATCCGGGAGTGCGCACTTCAGTGAAGCTAGTGGGGGCAAAATTCGTCTGGCTGCGCTTGCGCAAGGACGTGAAGGAGTGGGCTGCAGCTTGTGTCATGTGCCAGTGGGTCAAAGTGCACAAGCACACCAGAGCTCCCCTCGAGCCATTCCAAATCCTGGCCAGGAGGTTCAACCACGTCCACGTGGATTTGGTGGGACCCCTTCTGCCGTCGCAAGGTTTCATCCACCTTTTAACAATAGCGGACTGCACCACGCACTGGCCTTAAGTGGTCCCACTGGCTTCTACCACATTCGTAGAAGTGGCTCGTGCTTTTTTGTCAGCTTGGGTTGCAAGGTTTGGATCCCCGTCAGACATAACTTCTGACAGGGGTTTACAATTCATTTCGGAACTCTGGTCCGCGATGGTCCAGAGCCTGATGGTCAAAATTCACCACACTACTGTGTACAACCCCCAAGCTAATGGATTATGCGAGCGTTTTCATAGGTTGCTTAAAGCAGCGCTCAGAGCTTCGCTCACGGACACAAATTGGGTTGATCGCCTGCCCTTGGTTCTTATGGGGTTGCGCTCCACAACTAAGGAGGATTTGGCAGCCTCCCTGGCAGAGCTCATTTTTTCTCAGCCACTGCGGATCCCCAGAGAGTTTTTACCGGAAAACCCCGTGCTTGAGGCTGATCCGCCCACGCAATTTTTGCACAGGACGGAGGCTTTTAATGTACTGGGCCCGGCCCACCATTGTTTTCCCCGCACTTTTGTCCCCAAGAGTTTACAGAATGCCAGCTTTGTTTTTGTCAGGCACGATGTGCACCAAACCCTGCTGCGCCCACCGTACGGCGGACCGTTCAGGGTGTTGGAACCTGGGGTGAAACATTTTGTGTTAGACTTGGAGGAGCATAGGAAGACCGTCTGCATCGACAGGCTGAAGCCCATTTTTGTGTTGGCAGGCGAGCAGGTGGTGTTGGCCAAAGCTCCCTAGAGCAGATGTCCCCCGTTGGTGGCTCCACAAGTTGATGTTCCCTCGGTAGGGACCTGCGCACGTGAAGCTGATTTGTTTCCCCCCCTCCCTTTTTCCCTCCACAGACTGATGTGCCCTCCTGTACACCTCACCAGCAGGGTGCTCCGACTGGATCAGCGACCCCCCACTACAGCCACTATGGGCGCCGACTCAAGCCCAAAGGACAGGGGGGTCAGTGTCCTTTCTGGGTGTTCGGGGGGGGGGGCTGTGTGGCTGCAAGGGTGGGGGATTCTCTACCCAGAGAAGGCAGCTGGGATAAGGGGGAACAATGGACCAGAGGAGAAAGGCCACTAGGGGGTCTCAAATGGGACAGTATGGACTATACACCCCCCGGGGAAAGGAGGTACCGCCGGAGCCGCTGGAAGAGAGAAGAGTGTGAGCAGCGGCGCTGGCGTTATGATGTTAATGTGTCACACAGGGCTTTGTTCCAAACAGTGTATTATGGTCGGAAGTTCCAGGTCTCAATGCATGGGATTAAAGGTATAAAAGAGGAATGCACAGAGACCCGGGAGCTCTTTTACTGTACTGTATGTTGGAGATGGAATAAAGTTCATGTGTTGTTCAGCTCATTGCCTCTCCTGCCTCCTTTCTTCACAGTGGTATTATTATGAACTTTTAATTTTTAGATAGCCATGCGAGTGTGACCTCTCTGTAGTCAGGCTGTCTTCTTGAAATCACTTTCTTGAGCCACTCATGTTGACAGTAAAAGTTGTTTATTACACCTGCATGTGTAACAAGACAATATGGTAGAAAGGTAACATCCCAAGGCAACGATAGCACATACACCAGCCTGTTATGTCGGAAAGCAAGAACCAAGGACGAGACCAAGTGCTGAACTGAACATGACTTTATTGTAGACTCACTCGTATAATATAAGGCGCTGCCGTCAGGCTGAGAGGAGGTCAAGTGACTGCTCCTCTTCCTTACAGTCCTCTTATACACTGGGTGGCGGCGGAACCAGAAAGGTGGAGTCACCACCCGTGTCACACAATAATACGTCCTAATAACAACATAACACAGCCTTTAGTATTTCCCCCATTGCTGTGAAGGAATTACCCATAATGCATTGCCATATCTACCCAGAGAAGGGAGCTGCAGTTACACATTTATGACAGCGGTATCACTGTTGCACTGTTTATCTGGATTTAATCCAGACCTTTTTAACTCTGTTACATACACCCCCCTTAAATCCTGCTAAATTGGGGTGCAACAGGTAAGAAAAAAAGTGTACACAAATCTCAGTTCTATCACAATACAAACAAAGCCTGTGTCAGTTAGAAACTATTCCACAAGGAATTAAGTCAGAAAGGGGGATGGCCAAACCAACACAGATACTCAAAAGGTGCCATTTACACCTCATATTAAACAATGCTCCAATAAACCCTGAGAGTCTGCAAAAAAAACCCCATCCCTGTGTCAGTATCAAAATTTCATCTAACCAGGTTAATTGGCATCAACTGGAGATTCTAAATTGTCCTTAGGTATGACTGTGAGAGTGAATGGTTGTCTGTTTCTCTGTGTTGGCCCTGCAATGGACTGGTGATCTGTCCAGGGTGTACCCTCCCTTTTGCCCAAAGATGCTGGGATAGGCTCCAGCCCCCCTGTGACCCGAAGAGTATTAAGTGGAAGAAGATGGATGGATGGAGAACATCATACGCACAAAAGAAAACAATGAGTCAACCGTAGAAACTGTGGACATCGTATCATCCACCACTTGTTCATTCATTTCACAAATGAGACAAGTTGGTGGTTTTACAGGTCTACCTGACGTAGTGTTAAGTGGAAGCAGTTGCGTGCTGATGGCATGGCCATAATCATATGTATGTGCACTTTGCTGTGTATCAGTACCAAGTGGGACAGCTCAACAGTGGGAGGGACTTGGTGAGTGTCTCTATCAGGTACAGGGGCTTCCTTGGACAGCTCACTATCTGGAGAGAGTTCAGGAAGACTATGAGACAACTGAGGGGCTTTGACAGATGGATCAGAGGTGTGCACAATGTCTGATGCAGAGGGCTCATCAGTGGAAACATCTGCTTCAGTGGAGGGGCTGCACTCCGCTACATCTGAACTACAGTCCTGTAGATCTTCGGAGTCCATGTCACTGGTGTTTCCCATATGCAGAAGCCAGTTCATTGTCTTTGTCTTGCCATCTTGTGTGTCAACAGGGACCAACAAACAGTTCACTTCGTTCACTTCCAGCAACTGAAGGCTAGACAGACTCTAGATTTTCGTCACTTTCTGCAGACAGAAAACTCACAGGGAGCAAGAGATTTCTGTGAACAACTTTCTCCTTTGACGTCACAGGATCTTTGATGCAGTACACATTGATCTCAGGCTTCACAGACACCACCTCATAGACTGTGTCACCAACAGTGAGTTGTGAAGCCCTGGTTTTGGTGCTGTAGTTCTTTGTCTGGCGAGCCTGTTCAGCCAGACTGTCCTGTTGAGCAATGTGAGCAGCTTCAGACAGGTCACGTTTCAGGTGAGAGACAAATTCCTGATGGTCGACAACAGTGGTGTGAGTGAGAGCAATTTGGAACACTACGTCTACAGGCAAACGTGGGGTCCTTTCAAACATAATGAAGGGGGCAAAATCTGTTGTTTCATGTTGAGTGCAGTTGTAACAAAATGCCAACATCTGAACCATTTGTGGGCATCTAGCCTTTGAATGTGGAGGTAGAGCTCTTATCATATTCCCAAGGGTCCTATTGTACCTCTCTGCAGTGCCGTTCCCCATCGGGTGGTATGGGGTGGTATGCGATTTCTGAATGCCAGCCATGTTGAATAGCTCCTTAAAGAGTTGACTTTTGAAGTTGGCTCCTTGGTCAGAATGTATACTTTTAGGAAAGCCATATATGCAAAAAAAGTCATTCCTAAGATGGCAAGCAACTTGTTTTGCTGACTGATTTTTACATGGGAATGCATGGGCCAATTTAGAGAAGTGATCTGTGACAACTAGGACATCTGCACTCCTTTTATCAGTGTGTTCTGCAGTCCAAAAGTCTATACAGACCAGTTCCATCAGTTCAGTGGTGCAAATACTCTCGAGTGGAACACAGTTGTTAAACTCTGGGGTTTTTCCAGCCACACACCAAAAGCAGTTTTTCATATGGTTAATGATGTCATGTTCCATTCCAATCCAAAAGAATCTTTGCCTTGCAAGAGACAATGTGCGTGCTTGTCCTTGGTGACCAGCTGTGTCATGAAGGCCATTTAAGACTTGGGCTTTCAGAGAATCTGGAACAACAAACTGGTTGAGTGTTGTGTTTGTCTGTCTTTTTTTGTCCTGTAGAGTATGCCGTCTTTGATGGATAACTTTGGCCAATACCTCAGTAGTCTGATCACACCTTGAGGCTCACTTGCACATTCTCGCCTGGTGGGTCTCTTGCAACGTTGGATGTAATACAAGACTCTGCTCAAGATACCATCTTGCTCTTGCAGGTTAACCAGTTCACTTTTTGGCACAGAGGCAGGTTGGTCTATGCCAGACAACTCTGGGATAGCTGGAGTTAGGCTTCTCACTGGACTTGCACTGCCAGAGACGTGCGCATCCAACACAGCTTGGATATCACTTGGGGAAAGGGAACCTTGAGGGGTCAGTGGAGATACTGAAACTTCCTCCTTGGATTGCTCAGCAACCAGCTGACAGTTGACTGTACATTTGAAAGTATCCTGCACTGTCCCATCCACCATTCCATTCACTTGGTTCAGCAATGTGGCATATGGTTCAGTTACAAGTCGGTGACTCATGCATGACTGGACAAAGGGCTCTCTGCTCAGTGCATCAGCAACTATATTACTTGTGCCAGGGACATCATCATATCATCATCATAGCAGTCTGTCGTGGGCGACAATGACTGTTTCATTTAGGTCTGATCAGATTCCTCCACACAGCTCTGTTCTTAGCCTTCCACTGCTAGGAACTCCTGTCTATGTCCAACTTCTTCAAGTTTCTTTTTACAATGTCTTTAAATCTGAGCCTTGGTCTACCCTGATTGTGTTTGCCCTTGCATAGCTGTGAGTAGAGTAACTGCCAAGGGAAACGCTGGTGGTCCATCCTCTCAACTTGTCTGAGCCATCTCAGGTTCATCTGTATTAGCATGTCCTCCATTGATGGTAGACCAGCTCGTTTCAACACTTCTATGTTGGTTATCTTGTCTTTCCATGAGATGTTCAATATGGCTCGAAGGTGCCTCATCACGTATGCGTGGAGTTTCTTCACCTGCACTCTGTAGACAGTCCAAGTTTCAGCACTGTACAATAGAGTAGCCAGTACTGTCGCTCTGTACACTTTGCATTTCACACGGATAGACACATGTCGATTGTTCCACAGTCTCTCCCTCAAGTTTCCAAACACAGCGCTTGCTCTTCCCATTCTGAGAGATAGTTCATCCTCCAGTCTAGCATTCTCTGAAACAGTACTCCCTAGATACTTGAAAGTCTTGCACTGGACTAGTGGCTCTGTACCAATGCTGATCTCTTCTGGTAGTGATGTTGATAATTGGAACTTTGGTGGTTGATAAAGGCACTCTGTCTTCTTGATGTTGATTTGGAGGCTGAATTGGCTAGCTGCTCTTGCAAATTTCTCCACTAAAGATTGCATATCTTCCACACTGTGTGCAACTAGAGCACTGTCGTCGGCAAAGAGCATTTCTCTTACTACCTTTATTGATGTCTTACTCTTGGCTTTAAACTGTGCCACATTGAACAAGTCTGCTTCTTTCCTTGTTTGAATGTACAGTATACTCCTTCTGAAGTGTCTTTGAAGGCCACCTCAAGCATGGCTGCCAGATATAGCGAGAAGAGTGTAGGCGCCAGCACACACCCTTGTTTCACCCTGTTGCTTACTAAAAAGTCTTTAGATACTGAACCACTCATTGCCACGTTTGCTTGCATACCTGTATGGAGTGCCTCGATCAGGCTGACAAACTCCTCTGTACAGCCATATTTCTTGAGTACCTACCAAAGTCCTTGTTGCGAAACAGTATCGAAGGCTTTACTGAAGTCTATGAAGACTACATAAAGTGGCATGTTCTGTTCGATACACTTTTCTTGAACCTGTTTGAAGCAGAAAATCATGTCCATTGTGCTTCTTCCCCTTCTAAAGCCACACTGGGTTTCCGGTAGTACATTCTGCGAGATGTGTTCATTGAGTCTGTTCAGTAGTACACGTGAGAGAATCTTACCAACAGTGGCTAGCAGTGATATACCTCGGTAATTTCTACAATCTTTCCTGTCACCTTTCTTGAACAAAGGCACAATACTTGCATCCTTCCAGTCTTGAGGTACTTTCTGGGCATCCCATATCTCTTGGATGAGCTTGGGCAGGCAGTTGGTCAGCTGAACACCACCAAATTTCCACACTTCTGCTGGAATTCCATCCCTTCCTGGAGCTTTACCATCTTGTGTTGTCCTGATAGCTGCCATTAGTTCATCAAAATTTGGTGGTTCATCCAGACTTGATACAGCTGGTCGCTGCACTAGAGCTTCTTTAGCTTCTTCAGTGAGATCTCCAGGGTTGTTTAGTAGTTGGTAAAAGTGGTCTGCAAATCTGTCCAGGATCTTGTCTTTCTCCTGCAAAACCGTTTCACCATCCATAGCCTTTAGTTGGATCAATCCTACTTGGTTTAGGGCCATAGATTTCTCTCAAACCTGTGAAGAATGTTTTCATGTCCTTCCTGTCTGCTGCAGTTTGAAGTTCCTCCACTTTTTCATCCCACCAGTTGGACTTAATCTCTCTGGTGTACTTCTGTAGCTCACTCTGAGCCTTTGAGTATTTCTTTTTCTTCGACCTTGTGTTACACTGTAGGTTTTCCTGCCTAGCTGTATTCCTCGCTTCTAGTAGTTTTTTTAGGTGTTCATCATGCTCATCAAACCAATCTTGATGTTTCCTCTCAGGGTGGCCTAATACATCGCTCGCAGTCTGATACATCGTATCCTTCAGTGTTGCCCATTTCTCTTCTATGTCATTCTCTGAGTTGTTGCTGTCCCAGTCTTTCAAGTTTTCATCCATTTCCTGTGTAAATTCTTCCTGCTTCTTTTGGCCTTTCAGTGCACTAGTGTTTAGCATCCGTGGTGGATTCGCACCTGTCCTGCAGTGCTGTTTTCGTCTCCAAATCCTTAATCCTTAATTGAGCTCAGCATAACATGATCAGTACCACAGTCCGCGCCTCTCATTGCTCTGGTGTCCAATACATCCCTTACGTCTCTCTGCCTGACTACGATGTAGTCTAATAAGTGCCAGTGCTTGGATCTTGGGTGCATCCATGTCTTCTTGTGTGTGTCCTTGTGCTTAAATAGAGTGTTGTTATCACAAGGTTGTACTCTGAACATAGTGCAAGCAGAAGTTCTCCATTAGCATTGCACTTGCCTACTCCATGACTGCCTAGCACTCCTTTCCATTTCTCAGTGTCCGAACCAACTCTGGCATTAAAATCTCCAACGAGTATCAGCCTGTCATCAGTCGGTACATGCCTGATAGTCTCACGTAAATTACTGTAGAACTCTTCCTTCACCTCCTCTGTGTTGGTCATTGTTGGGGGATATATACTGATAAGTGTGGCATACATCTTCCGTTGTAGTGGGAGTCTCATAGTCATTATCCTGTCGTTGATTGGCACTAGTTCCTCATCAAGCATTGCTGCTATCTCCTTTCTAACTGCAAAGCCCACTCCTGCTTCTCTCCTTTCTTGAGTTGATCTCCCACTCCAAAAGAAGATGTACCCATGGTCTTCCAAGCTGTCATATCCAGGCAATCTTGTTTCACTAAATGCAGCTATGTCTACATTTTACCTGTTCATTTCCAGGGCCACAAATGCAGTCTGTCTTTCTGGGCGCTGTGATGTTGTTCTGTCCAACAGAGTGCGTACATTCCATTTTGCTACACACAAGGCTGCTGTTTTCCTCTTCTTTTGTCTTCCTGCTCCTAGCTTACTTTTTGCTGCCTGTTGGAGTGTGAACAGATCAGCGCGGACCTTGTAAGCCTGGGTGACGTCCGAGCTGGTATGAGTTGCTTTCTGATTGACCATTTCATGAAACTACTTGCAAAGTATTTGACTACTGCTAGCTTTTGCTGGACTAGCAGCACATTTTTGACAGATAAAGGTATTATCAGTGGCAAGGACAATCCAAGACAAACTGACTCCAGTATCTGTTGCAGTGACTGACCAGATGATAGGTTTGTTTATCTCTGCTCTTTGTGTAGTGCATGCCACAATGCACCGACTGGCACAGTCCACCACAGACCTTGCGACAGATGTGTTTATCTGCCAGGATGTCCAGTCTCACCCCATGTAACTGGGAGTGGTCCACCACAGACCTGTGGCAGATATTGTTTTTAGTTCTGCCAGGATGCCCTGTTTCACCCTCCATGCCCTCGGAAGGGTGGGGATGCCAGTTGAGTCATCGACGGCCCAATCCATGAGACAGGTAGTACCAGCTTTCATGGTTATCCGGTAGCAAGCAAGCCAATGACTGACCTTGAAATGTCCTTTACAAATGAAGAGATTCACCCAAACTGAGCTGTGGATATTCACAAAGGATTTTTTTAAGGATATATACAGAAAAATACATTAAAAATGCCATCCTTTATCATTGCCATGGGCGAAAATGAGATGTTGATCCACTTCAGGACATTCTGTCACTGTTTCTCACTGCAGTGCCACAGTTCCAGTTTGTCATCAGTGATGAGACTGCTACTGCGCTTCAGTCCTCATAGTCTGGTGGATAAAGGGAGATGGTGATCCTGCTGGTTTTCAGTGTGAAACACTCTAGTAACTCTAATGGTTAATGTTGGGGTCATGGCCCGGTGAGGGGCTAGGTTAAAACATTTAACAAGTCCTTTCTCTTTTTTCTTAGCCACAGGGACATACTTCAGGTCAAAACTATATGCTGCAAGCTTTGAAACTCATCTTTGCTCACAACCATCCAACCTAGGTATGGTTAAGATGTACATCAGAGGATTGTTGTCTGTTCAGGCAGTGAAACAGTTCCCCTTTAGCCAATGGCTAAACTTGTCGCAAATCACCCACTTGAGAGCGAGGAACTCCAAGTGGTGCGCTAGATAGTTTAGTTGGGAGTGAGACAGAGCTCAGACATTTGCTGGCAAATGCCACTGGTCTAGCAATCTTCATACCTGGAGGCAACTGTGAAAGAACAGCACCAATCCCGTCAAAGAAGGCATCCACCACAAGAATGAATTGAGCATCAAAGTCCGGGTGTGCTAACGTGACACTGTTTACAAGCTCATATTTCAGGCATTCAGATGCTTCTCTGCACTTGTCAGTCCAGTTGTCAGAAGAAAGTTTAACATGACCTGTTTTTGAATTTTGGCTTGCTTCTTCTTCCTTTTCTTTGTGGCTTTGCTGATTCAGCTACAAGGTCAAACAGTGGCTTGGCCTTAGCTGAGCAGTGCTCAATGAAATGATGGTAATACAGAACCATACCTAGGAAGGATCTGATTTTTCTGGCACTGGGTGTTTTCCCATCAGGCTCCATTAAGTCTGTTTCTTGAATATTGCTGATGGCCTGCACTTTGCTTGGGTCAGTTTTAACACTGCTCTCACATATTATGTGACATAAGAACTTTACTGATCGACGAAGAAAATGGCACTTCTTTGGTGAGAGCTTCAAGTTGTTAGCAGCAAGACATGAGAAGACATCTGTAGATGCTCAAGTGCAAGCTCTTCTGAGGGGGCGAAAACCATAAGATCATCCAGGTAGCACAACAGGCTTGTGAAGTTCTTATCACCAAAGATGGACATCAGCATTCGCATGAATGTGGCAGGGCTGTTGGTCAGACCTTGAGGCATCCTGTTGTACTCATGGAGACTGAATGGGGAAGAGAACGCAGTGCACGTTTTGTCATCCTTGTGTAGTCTGACATTGTAAAAGCC
This sequence comes from Pholidichthys leucotaenia, assembly GCA_020510985.1. Classification (NCBI taxonomy): domain Eukaryota; kingdom Metazoa; phylum Chordata; class Actinopteri; order Cichliformes; family Pholidichthyidae; genus Pholidichthys; species Pholidichthys leucotaenia. The sequence goes on from CM035848.1 coordinate 30,599,296, forward strand.
TGGTGTAAGGTCCATGGTAGAGAAGAACACGTTACCTCCGAGAACTGCAAGAGCATCTGTCTGATGAGGTAATGGGTGTGCGTCTTTCACTGTTCTTGCATTTAACCATCTGAAGTCATTACAGATGCGAAGGTCACCAGTCGGTTTGACAACTAGGACAAGGGGAGATGAGTATTCACTCTGGGATTTACAGATAATCCCCAATTCTTCCATCTCATCCAGAGCTGCCCGTAGCTTGTTGTAATGGCATGGAGGAACTCTCCTATAGGGAAGTCTGAAGGGCTTGTCCTCCACAAGGCGGGTCCTGTGCACAAAGTCTTTTGCCTCACCACAATCCATTTTGTGCTTTGAGAAGATGGACTCATACTGTTCAATAATTTGCAGCAGTTTCTCTTTCCACTCGGGAGACTTCACAAGATGAAATGTCCAAATCTTGTAAACCTATGGTAACCAGGGCATTTCTCATCTCCTCCTCTGATCTTGGTGCACAAGATGAGTACTGAGTGAACTGTATATTGGACTGGATGGAACTGGTTCAAATAATTTCTGTATGGAAGGACATGAGCACACATCAGCAACTTTTGCATTTCTTTCTAGAGTAAGCGTTTTTTCTGTGGGGTTCATTACTTTTATGGAGACCCATCCATCATCCAGTACTGTAGCAACAACTCTCTCCACTAAGATTTGGGCTGGTCTGATCCTCGAACTGGTGGGCTCAATGACAATTGTACTCCCAACTACAGAAGCATCAGTAATAGGCAGTTTAGCCCACACTAAATGTTCAGACATAGGTTGCAAGGTGACACATCTCTTCAGTTTTGCAGTGGCTATTCTTGTTGGAATCTTCCAGCTTCAGGACTTTCTGTGTCAGATAATCAAGACATCAATTGGGGTAGATTGTCATTTGGAACATCTTCCACGTCATTAACCCATTAACTGTGTATGTCGCCAAACTGCGACATAACCCCTAGTGGTCAACAGTGGTAAAGATTTTTTTCAAGAAAATATTCAGATCAGATGTCAGAACTTTCCAAGGATATAACTTGATAGTGGAAAGAGATAATTCAATTCAATTCAATTCAATTCAACTTTATTTATATAGCGCCATTTCACAACAACAGTCATCTCATAGCACTATCAACTGTAGGGAGGACCCCCACAGTTGCAGAAAGACCCCAGCAATCAGGCGATCCCCTGTGAGCAAGCACTTGGCGACGGTGGAGAGGAAAAACTCCCTTTTAACAGGAAGAAACCTCCAGCAGAACCAGGCTCAGGGAGGGGCAGTCATCTGCTGCGACTGGCTGGGGGGTGAGGGGATAGAGAAGAAGAAAAGAACAGACATGTAGAGAGCAAACAGCACGATGGGGACTCAATCTATGGGAGAGAACAAACAAATGTTAATGACCAGCAAAAAAAAAATATTTCATAGAGAGTGAGGAAAGGAGTGAGGCCCAGTGCATTACTGGAGGTCCCCCGGCTGACTAAACCTATTAGCAGCATAACTAAGGGAGGGTTCAGAAAACACATGATCCCTCCCTAATTGTAGGCTATATCAAAAAGGTAGGTTTTAGCCCTATTCTTAAAAACAGAGATCGAGTCTGACTCCCGAATCCAGATTGGCAGCTGATTCCACAGGAGAGGAGCTTGATAACTGAAGGCTCTGCCTCCCATTGTACTTTTGGAGATTCTAGGTATTACAAGTAAACATGCATTTTGGGAGCGTAGTGCTCTGTTAGGATGATACGGTAGTATCAGATCTTTTAAATAAAAAGGAGCCTGATTGTTTAGAGCTTTGTAAGTAAGAAGAAGGATTTTAAACTTAATTCTAAACTCTATGGGAAGCCAATGAAGGGAGGCCAGAACCGGAGAGATATGATCTCTCTTTCTAGTACCTGTTAAAACTCTTGCTGCAGCATTTTGGATCAGCTGAAGACTTTTTAAAGATGTTTTAGGACAACCTGATAATAAAGAATTACAATAATCTAATCTCGAGCTAACAAAAGCGTGGATCAGCTTCTCAGCATCACTCTGAGACAAGATGCTCCTAATCTTGGCAATATTACGCAAATGATAGAAGGCAGTCTAAGAAACAAATTTAATATGTGAATTGAAGGACAAATCCTGATCAAAAATAACTCCAAGGTTCCTCACAGAGCTATTAAGAGAAAGAGTAACTGCATCCAAACTGAAAGTTTGATTTGGAAAGGAATTTCTAAGGTTTTTTGGACCAACAAGAATGACTTCAGTCTTATCTGAATTTAATAGCAGGAAATTACAAGTCATCCAAACTTTGATTTCCTTAAGACAGGCTTCTAACTTGGCTAATTGATTAGTATCATCTGGCTTCATTGACAGGTATAATTGTGTGTCATCTGCATAACAGTGAAAATGTATACAGTGCTTTCTAATAATGTTGCCTAACGGAAGCATATATAAACTAAAAAGAGTAGGGCCTAGCACAGATCCCTGTGGAACTCCATGACTAAGCTTTGAGTTGAGAGAAAACTCATCATTTACATGAACAAACTGGAACCTATCAGATAAATAAGATCTAAACCACTGCAACGAAGTTCCATTAAGTCCAACATAGTGTTCTAATCTATCAAGTAGAATATTATGATCAATAGTATCAAAAGCTGCACTAAGATCTAAAAGGACAAGTACAGAAACTAGTCCATTATCAGATGCAATGAGGAGGTCGTTAGTGACCTTCGCTAAGGCTGTTTCAGTGCTATGATGGATTCTAAACCCAGATTGAAACTCCTCAAATAAACCATTTCCCTGCAGGTGGTCAAATAATTGCGTAGCAACAACTCTTTCTAAGATTTTTGAGATGAAAGGGAGATTAGAGATTGGTCTATAGTTAGCTAAAGCTCCTGGATCTAGCGTTGGCTTTTTGAGTAAGGGTTTAATTACAGCCGTTTTAAAAGCCTGCGGTACATGGCCTAAAGTTAATGAAGAATTGATTATATGAAGAATAAAGCTACCAATAAGTGGGAAGACTTCTTTAAATAACCTGGTAGGAATAGGGTCTAAAAGACAAGTTGAAGGTTTGGATGAGGAAACTATTTTGTCTAACTCACAAAGGTCGATTGGAGTAAACTCATCAAGACAGACATCAATAGAAGGAGTTGTAGTAGTTACAGTATTTAAGTTAACTGTGGGAAGAATCTGATTGATTTTATCTCTGATGGATGAAATTTTATTATTGAAAAAGTTCATAAAGTCCTGACTAGTAAGCTCTAAGGGAATGCTAGGATTGACAGAGTCCTGACTCTTTGTCAACCTGGCTACAGTACTGAAAAGAAACCTGGGATTATTCTTGTTCTCTTCTATTAATGCAGAGTAATAACTCGTTCTAGCTTTTCTAAGAGATTTTTTATAAATTAAAAGATGATTTCTCCAAGCTAAATAGATTTCATCTAAATTAGTAGAGCGCCATTTTCTTTCTAATTGACGAGTCTTCTGTTTTAAGCTACGAGTTTCTGTGTTGAACCAAGGAGTTAAAAATCTCTGATTAGACTTTTTCTTTTTTAAGGGGGCCACCAAGTCTAGAGCCTGATGTAGAGAAGCTGAAACACTATCCACCATGTTATCAATTACAGAAGGAGCAAGCTGTCTATAGCTTATTTCCGTTGTGTTGACACATGGCATAGAGGAAACAATCTGCATAAATTTGGAAACAGCATCATCTGAGAGGCATCTACTGTGATAATATTTTTCTTTAGGAGCCAAATAGTCAGAAATAGTAAAATCAAAGGTTAACAGACAATGGTCTGACAGTACAGGGTTATGAGGAGACACTACCAGATTTTCTATTTCTATGCCATATGTCAGAACAAGGTCCAATGTATGGTGGAGGTAATGAGTAGAATTTCCTACTTTCTGAGAAAACCCAATCGAGTCTAATATTGAATTAAAAGCCACATTAAGGCAGTCACTATCTACATCCACATGTATATTAAAGTCCCCTACTATAATTATTCTATCAGATTTCAGCACTAAATCAGCTAAGAAATCAGGAAATTCGGATAAAAATTCTGAATAGGTTGATGGGGGACGATAAACTATGGCAAATAAAATTGGGTTTAACCTGGAATTGCTAAAGTGCCCAATACTGAGGACCAGGCCCTCAAAGGAATTATAACATGTTTTTTGCTTTACATTAACTAGTAATTTGGAATGGTAAATTGTTGCTACTCCTCCTCCACGACCAGAACTTCTGGGATTTTGACAGTTTAAATAACCAGAGGGAGTTGATTCATTTAAACCAACATAATCCTCTTGTCCTAACCAAGTCTCTGTAAGGGAAATTAAATCAATCTGATGATCAATTAACAGATCATGGACTAACAGAGACTTGGGAGTTAGAGACCTAATATTTAATAAACCACATTTAATTTTTAAATTATGAGGAGGAACAGAGGCCAAATCATTCAATTTAGAGGCTTTATGTTTAATTTGAGTTTTACCAATATTTTGCTTTATCACTTTGGGATGCTTATACATTATATTTTTATTTACTTTGGAGGGAGCAGACGACGATTCTCTGATGGGGAAGACAGGGGCTAAGCTGAGGGGTGGCGGATGAAGAGGAGCTGCAGAGAGGCGTGTAAGACTGCGACTCTGCTTCCTGGTCCCAACTCTGAGTAGTCATGGTTTTGGAAATTTGGATAAAAAAGATGCCAGATTGTTAGATAAATGAGAAGCACCATCCAAAGTGGGATGAATGCTGTCTCGTCTCATAAGACCAGGTTTTCCCCAAAAAGAGCTCCAATTGTCAATGTAGCCCACGTCATTTTTAGGACACCACACAGACAGCCAGCGGTTCAAGGATGACGAGCGACTAAACATGTCATCACTGGTCAGATTGGGGAGGGGCCCAGAGAATACTACAGTGGCTGACATCGTTTTTGCAAAGTCACACACCGATTCTACATTAAGTTTCGTGACTTCCGACTGCCGGAGACGGATGTCATTAATGCCGGCGTGAATAACAATTGTGGAATATTTACAGTTACTTTTAGCCAGCATTTTCAAATTTGACTCGATGTCGCCTGCTCTGGCCCCAGGAATGCATGTGACTATGGCCGCTGGAGTCTCTAGGTTCACGTTTCTGACTACAGAGTCGCCAATGATCAGAGTTTTTTCCTCAGCGGGTGTGTCGCTGAGCGGGGAAAAACGATTAGAAACGTGAACAGGTTGGTGGTGAACCGGGGCTTTGCGACTAGGCTTCCTTCTCACCGTCACCCACCCAGTCTCCTCGCTGCAGAGGAGAGCCGGGGAACCGGTGACAGGGGGACCTAAGCTAGCTAGCTCCGCTGCAGCTAAGGGGCGTCCGTCGAGATTAACTGGCGCAGACGGTGTTTCAATGCAGCGGAGCCGGGATTCCAAATCAGACAACCTCGCCTCGAGCGCCTCAAAAAGACAACATTTATTACATTTACTGTTATCACTAAAAGAGGCAGAGGTGTAGCTAAACATCTGACAGAGAGAGCACACCAGAGGAGGAGAGGAAAGAGAGCTAGTAGCCATAGCTAGTGGCTCGAGAGCTGGAATAATGGCTTACTATCAATTAGAAAGATGTAGTATATGATCCAAAGTTTCAGACAGGAGTAAATTTACGCATCTAATTTGCATACAAACAAACAAAGACATTCGTCACTTACTGCTGGCAAGGCGGCGTCCTTTTGCAGCATTCTGGTCACTATTTTGTCCTCTCCCGGTCATTTTAGCTTTCTCTCTTACATCCAGAAACTGTTATTGATTATTCCACCTTAATTTTGCTTTTATTCCACAGCAATTTCTCTTATATGACGACATGCAACCGGCGATTGCTCTACAGTCACATGGCGCTCCGGGCGCCGGCAGGTGAAATCAACGAGCTTCGCGCTCCCTGTGTAATAAGAACATGTAAACATCTACCTTCATAAGCTAAATAATCTCTTTTTAGAATCATAGTTGGCAAATTCGGGACCAAATCCTCCAAATTTGCTCCTCTGTCTGCAATCGTGTATGTCCACAACGATGGGTGCCCTCCATTTTGTTTTGTAACCTCAAAGACGAAGAAGAAGAGGAAGGATTTCTTCCTCTTTGGTGTATTATGTGTCATCCATGAGTCCTCCAACGTGTGCCTGCCACCTTGTGAACTGGCATGATCAGTTCAAATCCTCAGTCCAGCTGGGGAGTGTTTGGCACATTATTATCAGCTGACAGGCGCAGCGCTGCGCTCTGCCACTAGGGGCACAAAAAAATCACACAGCTTAAAGGTTAACAGTGGTTTCATTACTGACTTTCATCTTCATCTGAGATATAAGCCATTTAATGGCATTGCTGCCCAAGATCATGTCATCAGTCTGACCTGGTAAGACTGATGGCATGATCACTAAGACTGGGATGAGTCTTATGACATGATCCCAGTCTTATGACTAAGACTGGGATCATTACTTTATTGTCACATCTGTGTAGAAAAGACTATCAATTTTTGAAAGTTTTTACAAATCTTGAATAATCAGTCTTTTGTGTTGACACAGTGCTTTAAGTATCATACAAGGTCTCGCCATTAGTGTTAGCTAAATTTGGGGTAGGAGGCTGACTCACCAAATCTACGCTGTCCTCCCCTGCACGTAGATCAGTCAATTTCCCTGTTGACCAGGAGGAACAGAGCGATTGTTCTGTGGGCAGTTGCGTCTTGCATGGCCAGATGAGTGACACAGGAAACATAACTTGTTCTCTCTACAGTGAGTGTAAGCAGAGTGTGTGGCATCATTGCACACTGAACATGGCAGAGTATTATTGAAGCCCTCAGTCTTTGGTTGTCTGTTGTTAGGTGTATGATCAGTTGCCAGTTAAATGGAGTAAACCTACAGATGTTATTGGACAGTGGGGCACAAGTAAGCATTGTTGAAAAGTCATGGGTACAAGCAGCCTTACCAAATGTGAAAACACAGCCACTCGGGAGCCTACTCCCAGACCATCCACTCGAAATCACCACAGCCAATGGAACGGATGTTCCGTTCGAGGGGTGGATAGCTGTCCTGCTCGAGATCACAAGTTCACAGTATGGTGCTGTATCCTTGTATGTTCCAATGCTTGTCAGTCAGCAGTGTTTAAGCACTCCGCTGCTGGGCTTTAATGTGATCCTGTGGTGGACACACATACAGGACCTGTTTTGTGACTCACATTTTAGGACAGAACAAAGGCAGAGCAGCTTCCTTGGTGATTACAGGAAGCTGCAAGAATCTTAGCTTTGGTATGCAAGGCTTGAGACTGTGGGGGGTTTAATTATAGGATTAAAGAAGGGATGCATTGTAGACAGTGGAAGTGATATCATGGAGAGAGGATGCATTGTGACTGTCTTTATAATGCAAGGTGGTCTGTGATACATGTGACCTGTGAACTGTAAGAGTCCAGAGATTTAAGGACGAGAGTTTACTGTGTGGATCGCTTTTTCTGCTTTGAGATGATGGTGATGTGAATAAAGCTGACTTGAGAGAGAACTCTGCCTCGTCATTCTCACATCTCCACACTGGTGACCCGAGACGTATCATGCAAGAGGAAAATTCCCCCGGGCCAGCCTCGTCAGGAGTCCCCAGCCAAGCGAATGCCGCCACAGTCCAGCTACCGGACTTCTGGCAGAACAATCCGCGCTCCTGGTTCAACGCGGTTGAGGCGCAGTTCAACCTCCGGGGGATATCGGTAGACGCCACAAAATTCTACCACATAGTCGCAAAGCTGGACAACAACACGGCCCAGCATGTGGGGAGCCTGATCGACCAGCCGCCGGACAGCGACAAATACGGCACGCTGAAGGCTGCACTCATCCAGCAATTCACCCCCTCGGCGGAAGAGCGAGCAGAGAGGCTCCTGGCGCTGACGGAGTTGGAAAATGACATGCCCACGAACCTGATGGAGAAGTTGTTGAGGTTGAAAGACTCTGACAACGATCACTTCATTTTCACCCACCTTTTCCTCAGGACTCTACTGTCAGCAGCGAGAGTGACCCGCTACTAGCGACCTGGCCAGTTCGCCACTGTTGGTCCAACGGGATACCGCGCGCTGGGCCGAGAGGCGCAGCGGATTGTCAACGCCACCAAGTGGCGCACAGCCACGGCCGCTGCAGCGGGACTCGGCGCGACGACCGGAGATGACAGGGGGCCAGAGGCAGCGGTGCCAGACTCACCGACGACGGCGGCGGCAGGGGCCAGGGAACACGGATCGGACGTCCTTTGTTTCTATCATCGCCGTTTTGCAGAGAGGGCACGCAAATGTGTACCACCGTGCCAGTTCAGGCGTTCGGGAAACACCAAGACCGGGGGTCGGTAGCAGCCGCGGCCCTCAGGGAGGAGAACAAGCTGCTCTACTTGTCGGACGCACGCTCGGGGAGGCAGTTCCTCGTCGACACAGGCTCCCAGTTGAGTTTCATCACATCTTCCTACGCGGACAGACTAGCTGGTTCCGGAGGTCCCCGGGTGACAGCAGCGAGCGGCTCGGAGATTAAGACCTTTGGTGAGAAGACTCTGCTTCTGTCTCTACACGGCCGTACATTTGAGTGGACTTTTGTTGTAGCAGCAGTAAATTTCAATATGTTGGGAGCTGATTTTTTGTGCTCACGTGGTTTATTGGTTGATCTCGCTAACAGGTGCCTGGTTAATGCACTTTCTTTTGATTCTATCCTCTGTACAGCGCGAGTGGCCCCGCCAACAGCACAAGCCAACGTCACAGCTGCAAGCGGTAAGTTCCACACACTGCTCACTCAGTTCCCAGCACTCACGGTCCCCACATTTTCGGCAACAGTTGCTAAGCACGGGGTGGAGCATTTTATTACCACCACCGGACCGCCTGTTTTTGTAAAAGCTCGGCGCTTGGACGCAATTAAGCTGGCCATAGCGCGGGAGGAGTTCACCAACCTGGAGAGGTTGGGCATCATCAGACGTTCAAAAAGTCTGTGGGCTTCCCCGCTACACATGGTCCCGAAAGCTGACGGATCATGGCGACCTTGCGGGGATTTTCGCAGGTTAAACAACGTTACAGCGCACGACCGCTACCCAATCCCGCATATCCAAGATTTTTCCGTTCATTTGGCAGGGGCGCGCGTTTTTTCTAAAATAGACTTGGTCCACGGTTACCACCAAGTCTCAGTGCGCGCTGAGGACGTACCCAAAACAGCGGTAATAACTCCGTTTGGCCTATTCGAGTTTTTACGCATGCCATTCGGACTTAAAGGGGCTGCTCAGACGTTCCAACGCATAATGGATGCGGTGCTTCGCGATCTCCCTTTCATGTTTGTCTACTTGGACGATATTTTAGTAGCCAGCGCGTCCGAAGACGAACACGAAAAACACCTTGCCACAGTTTTCCGAAGGTTGGGAGATCACGGGTTAATAATCAACCCAGCGAAGTGTCAGTTCGGGGTGGTGCAGATCGATTTTTTAGGACACCACGTCTCTCCCGAAGGAGCAGTTCCGCTTCCTGACAAAGTGCGCACGGTGGCAGATTTCCCCCGGCCACAGACGGTCAGGGTGTTGCAGGAGTTTTTGGGAATGGTGAATTTTTATAACCGTTTTCTTCCCTGCGCGGCGCAACTCATGCAGCTGCTGTATGCGGCGCTCAAAAAAAAGAAACCCGCGGATAAGGTCGAGTGGTCCCCGGAGCGGGACCAAGCATTCTGGGAGGTGAAAGCAGTCTTGGCAAAGGCTGCGTTGTTGGCACACCCAGACCCAACGGCCCTCATAGCGCTCACCACTGACGCATCAGAGGTGGCCATAGGGGCGGTCGTGGAGCAACATGTAGCCGGGGTTTGGCGGCCCCTCGCATTTTTCAGCAGGACCTTGTGCGATAGTGAACATAAATACAGCGCGTTCGACAGCGAGCTGCTGGCTCTCCATTTGGCCATCCGCCACTTTCAGTTCTGGCTAGAAGGACGCTCTTTCACCGAGTTCGTTGACCACAGACCGCTAACATTTGTGATGGCCAAGGTTTCTGAACTGTGGTCAGGCCGGCAGCAGAGACAGCTGGCCGCAATATCAGAGTTTACCACTGATATTCAGCATGTGGCGGGCAAACTCAATGTAGTGGCAGATTGCCTCTCGCGCGCCGTGGCGGCCCCAGTCAGCGTAGGGGTAGATTATGCAGCCATGGCCGTGGAGCAGGTTGGTGACGTGGATGTGCACGCGCTTCAGTCTGGACCAACAGGGTTAAGGCTGGAGAGCAGGGTGCTGCAAGACGGCATGCCCCCCCTAATCTGCGATGTCTCCACTGGACGGCCGCATCCAGTAGTACCGGCCGCGTGGCGCCGCCGCGTTTTTGACTCGGTTCATTCCTTGGCGCACCCTGGAGTGCGCGCGTCGGTCAAAATGGTAGGAGAGAAATTTGTGTGGCCGAGCCTCCGCAAACAAGTTAAAGAGTGGGCAGCAGCCTGCACGGCGTGTCAACGAGCCAAAGTACACAGGCACACGAAGGCTCCTTTGGAGCCGTTTCATATTCCGGCCAAGAGGTTCGATCACGTTCATGTGGACCTCTTGGGCCCCCTCCCGCCGTCACAAGGGTGCACACACCTTCTGACAATGGTGGACCGCACCACGCGCTGGCCTGAAGTGGTCCTGCTGGCATCAACCATGGCCAAGTAGGTGGCGCGCGCGTTTTTAACAGCTTGGGTGGCGCACTTCGGCGTTCCGTCGGACATTACGTCCGACAGAGGCCCTCAATTTGTGTCCGAGCTTTGGTCGACAATGGCCCGCAGCCTGGGTGTCACAATTTACCGCACAACCGCGTACAATCCGCAGGCTAACAGGTTATGCGAACGTTTTCATAGGTCATTGAAAGCAGCTCTCAGAGCGGTAAGTTCCACACACTGCTCGCTCAGTTCTCAGCACTCACAGTCCCGATGTTTTCAGCAGCTATCTCTAAACATGGGGTGGAGCATTTTATCACCACCACCGGGGCGCCCGTTTTTGCAAGACCTCGGCGCTTGGACGCAGCTAAACTGGCCATAGCGCGCGAGGAGTTCGCTAACCTAGAGAGGTTAGGCATCATCAGGCGCTCAAACAGCCCATGGGCTTCCCCGCTACACATGGTCCCTAAAGCTAAAGGTTTGTGGCGACCTTGCGGCGATTTCCGCAGGTTAAACAACGCTACAGCGCATGACCGCTACCCAATTCCCCACATTCAGGATTTTTCCGCTCACCTCGCAGGAGCGCGCATTTTTTCTAAGATAGATTTGGTCCGTGGTTACCACCAAGTCCCAGTGCGCGCTGAGGACATACCCAAAACAGCGGTAATAACTCCGTTTGGTTTATTTGAGTTTTTGCGCATGCCGTTTGGGCTTAAAGGGGCAGCACAGATGTTCCAACGCATGATGGATGCAGTGCTGCACGATCTCCCTTTCGTGTTCGTCTACCTGGACAATATCTTGGTAGCCAGCGCGTACGAAGACGAAACCCACCTCACGACGGTTTTCCGTAGGTTGGAAGAGCACGGTTTAATAATCAACCCAGCGAAATGTCAGTTCGGGGTGACGGGGATTGATTTTTTAGGGCACCGCGTCTCTCCCGAAGGAGCGGTTCCGTTGCCTGACAAAGTGCGCGCAGTGACAGATTTTCCCCGACCACAAATGGTCAGGGCGCTACAAGAATTTTTGGGAATGGTGAACTTTTATAACCGTTTCCTTCCCCGCGCAGCGCAGCTCATGCAGCCATTGTACGCTGCGCTCAAAAAACAGAAACCCGCAAATAAGGTCGAATGGACCCCGGAACGAGAGCAGGCGTTCTCGTAAGTTAAAGCAGCCCTGGCAAACGCCGCATTGTTGGCACATCCAGACCCAAAGGCCCGCATAGCCCTCACCACTGATGCCTCAGATGTGGCCATAGGGGCTGTCGTGGAGCAGCGCGTCGCCGGGGCTTGGCAGCCGCTTGCCTTTTTCAGCAGAACTTTGCGTGACAATGAACGTAAATACAGCGCGTTCAACAGAGAGTTGCTGGCTCTCCACCTGGCCATTCGCCATTTCCAGTTCTGGCTGGAAGGGTGCAATTTTACTGCGTTCGTTGACCATAAGCCACTAACATTCACGATGGCCAAAGTTTCAGAACCTTGGTCGGGCCGGCAGCAGAGGCAGCTGGCCGCGATCTCAGAGTTTACTACCGATATTCAGCATGTGTCGGGCAAACTAAATGTAGTGGCAGACTGCCTCTCGCGTGCCGTTGTGGCCCCGGTCTGTGTAGGGTTGGATTACGCAGCCATGGCCGCGGAGCAGGCTAGTGACGCAGACGTGCGCGCGCTCCAGTCTGGACCAACAGGGTTAAGGCTGGAGAAGAGGACGCTGCTTACCGGCATTCCCCCCTTAATCTGCGACGTCTCCACGGGTCGCCCACGGCCTGTGGTTCCAGCCGTGTGGCGCCGCCGCGTGTTTGAGTCGGTTCACTCTTTGGCACACCCAGAGGTGCGTGCGTCGGTCAAAATGGTAGGAGAGAAATGTGTGTGGCCGGGCCTTCGCAAACAAGTGAAAAAGTGGGCGGCAGCCTGCGTGGCGTGCCAACGAGCCAAGATTCACAGACACACGAAGGCTCCTTTGGAGCCGTTTCGCATCCCAGCTAAGAGGTTTGACCATGTCCACGTGGACCTCGTAGGCCCCCTTCTGCCATCACAGGGGTACACGCATCTCCTGACAATGGTGGACCGCACCACGCGCTGGCCAGAAGCGGTTCCGCTGGCGGCAACCACGGCCAAGGAGGTGGCACGCGTATTTTTAACAGCATGGGTGGCGCGTTTTGGAGTTCTGTCGGACATTATGTCCGACAGAGGCTCTCAATTTGTTTCTGAACTCTGGTCAATCATGGCCCCCAGCCTAGGTGTCTCAATTCACCGCACAACCGCGTACAACCCGCAGGCAAATGGGTTATGCAACGTTTTCATAGGTCGTTAAAAGCGGCTCTGAGGGCTTCACTGACGGATGCAAATTGGGTAGACAGGCTACCATGGGTTTTATTGGGGTTACGTTCTGCGCCTAAAGAGGATCTGGAAGCTTCCCCAGCAGAACTCGTTTTTGCACAACCACTCCGGCTGCCTGGGGAGTTTCTACTGTCATATCCGGCTCTAGGGAGCCGGGCAATCAGAGCCAGGGGCAAGCCAGTGAGTCGTGATATTTTATTCAGGGTAAAGGGGAAGGGATGAGGAGAGCACAGATACTCATGCAGACGTACACTCACAGGTTGCACAGCGCAGAGGTAAGCAGCTCGTACCGGACGTGGGGGTAACAAGACGTACATACTCACAGCGGGATACAAACACAGGAATGCTGCAAGAGGAGTATAAGCTGACACCAGACGAAGGGGCTTCAGCTTAGCAATGTGTTTATGTCGCAGCCCCGAGTCATCGAGGCTGCTCCTATTTATCCTCATTGGCAGCGCCCCAGCTGATGAAGACTAATTGGCCCCAGCCGTCCATAATGCTGCCAGCTGGGGGCCAGCTGAGACGCTGCTCAATGGGAGGCAGGGATGAGGGAAAACATGGGCTCAGTGCCGAGACGGCATCTCAACCCATGGTGACAGAGCCCCTCCCTCAAGGTCGGGCTCCTGAACGACCAGGAACATCCCAGCCCCCCCCCCCCCCCCCCCCCACCTAGGGTGGGAGGAAGGGAGGCGGACCGGAGGGGAAGAAGCCAAGGGAAGGACAACACCAATGGGGCAATGTAGGGTAGCGGGAAAGAAAAACCCAAATACAATACTGACAACAGAACAATTAACCCAGGTACAGATGGGGAGAAGAACTGGGTCAGCACGCCGGTTACATACTACCCAGAGAGTACCAACCATGCGTGACCCAGAGCAAGAAAAAAAAAAAAAGAACCACCAAAAAGGTACAGGGCAAAAAATGCTGAGTATGGTCAAATAAAGGGAAAACACAATACACAGCACCAATATAAGTACATACACACAGTCACCAAGAAAAGTGAGGGTGACTGGAACAAATGGACAATTACAGAGCATGGTGTTACGGAAAACAAGGCACATGACTCTATAATGAACCAACAGGGCATAAAAAAGAAATACTGAGTGCAGGCAAAGAAAAACCCACACACATGAATATATAAATACCCACAGTCACCTAAAGAAATGAAAGTGACTGGAATGAATGGGCAACTGCAGAGTATGGTCTGAAAGGGAACAAAACATAACCCTACAATGCAAAAACGAGACTAAAAACATGGTACAAAAAATAAAATGCTGGGTACGAGGGAAGGAAAACGCACAGCACTATAAATACACATCCACCAACAGGACAGACATTACACCCAAGTGACCTTAATAACGATAAAAGAAAAAGTGACACCCGAGGTGTATGGCAGGCAGAGTCCAAAAATAGCCGAGATGGCTCCGGAGATCTCCCCGCCCATTGTCCAGCTGGCGAATCAGGGGAAGAGAAATGTTCGGACGGCGAACTCTGGGCCCAGATCCCAGGAATCCAGTCCAACGGCTGCCGAACCAGGCCGCCCAAAGGCAAACAGACCAGTGGGGGGAAACCAGATCGCCGAACCGAAAGTTTTGCGGGTCGGGTCGTCGACCCGCATCACTCAACCACCAGGACCGTTGAGACGGACGAAGGGTCAGAGCGGATCCCGGTGGAAGAGGCTCAGGGGAGAGCCGATGACGAGGGCGGCGGGCCTCAGGGAAACGGCCACCTCCTCACCGGACCTGGACAACACTGGGGCAGCACCCACGTCGGACCCCGATCGGGCCTCAGGCGAACCCACGTTGAATACTGCACCAGAACCAACCTCCAACGTTGAACCCGGACCCTCCAGCACCACGAGGAACAGCAACTCCTCGCCGGTGACCCTGGAAGAAGGCTCAGAAGAGAAAACAGAACCGGGATCAGGATCACCGGCAGCGCCAGAACCCGGCGAGACGAGCTCAGACACAGCGGGCGGCTGCACCCTGCTCGTCTCCCCTGGAGATAGGCTGAAGTGCTCAAAGATAAAAAAAGAGAAAAGAAAGGAGAGCACTCGCCTGATCTCGGGTTCTGACGCCGTCCAGGACTGCGAAGATCCAGGATCCGTCGTCAGGAGGTCGTTGTCAGGCTCCCATCTAGCCGCGTCGGGCCCCGCAGCCAGCACGATGGTCAGCGCAGCTTGAGATCCCTCCAGCTCAGGTAACCCCGCCGACGACCCACTCGGCGTGAAGCCAGAAGAATCTCGTCCCGCTGGACCGAACCGCTCCTCCGTGGAGACCCAGGGACGCTCAGTCGTCAACGTAGACTCCACGCAGCAGTCAGTCCCCCTCCTCCGTCCGCAATGTAGCTGCGGAACCACAGGCCCTCTCCATATCCCACCACGTTGACCCGGAGCCGGGGACCGCTCGGCGGAGAGAGACACAGAGGATGCGGGATTAGGAATACAGGTTACAGCAGGTGGGGAGAGTTCAGGGAGCTGCGAACCCTGAACTTCTCCTCCAGGGATGTGACAGAGCAAATCATTAAGCAGGTGTGAAAAAACAATGACTTGCCTGCCCCCTGGAGGTTGAGTATCGCCTGCTGTAGTGGAATCTGCTTCTTCCTCTCCCCGCCCGGCGATAACGGAGGACCCCCCGGGAATTCGTCTGAGGATCGCTCGCGTTGTCTCCAGCAGAGAGCTCACCAGGCCGGGATTCCAGGCACACACAGCGGTCAGGAAGCGCGTCGAGGAGGAGGGGGAAACAGCCGGGGTGAGCCAGCCCGAATGTCCAGGAATGACAGCGGGGAAACGAGGCTCAGGGGACGAGGCTGTAGAATCTCCACACTGATGAGGCGAAGGGATGACAGCTGCGTGGGAGGAACGGTCCTGACGATGACCCAGAACTGGATCCGGACGAGGTTCGTGCAGAGGTGACTCGGCGATGTGATGACGACTACTCCCAGGGAACGAAGCGAGGGGGAGACCCAGGATTCGCCGCTCCAGATCGGAGATCGAGACGAGGGAGGCGTCGAGCACGGGAAAGCTTCGTAGCCCTGAAGTCCTCACCATCAATCTCACTGCCGCCGCCACATGCCTGAAGGTGGTGACAGGAAACACAGTAGAGCTCGCGACAGCCACTCGACCCCGGACATAACTGCTGTCAGCTGCGGCTCCTTGAAGGGAATCCCGAGTGACGTGACGCAGGTCGGGGGAAGTCCTCTGGTTGGCGCGAACTCCCGGACTGGAATAACGGCAGGAACGGGACTCCGAAGCGGGGAAAGACGTCGCCCACTTCGACTCCCTGCCGGGATTTCCATCCACCCCGTGGAGCTTCTCTTGCTGTGTACCTGCAGCGTCTATCCTGGCACTGTCCTCCAGATGGTACAGAGAGTGAGGGTGACAGTCCAGGAGTTCCTCAGCACGGCCCGGATGCCAGCGTCTCGCGTTGGAGGCGTCGTGCAGGGTGAAGAACGTCCCGTCGACAGCCTCCGAGATGGACCTCAGCTCGTCGCCCTGGCGCCGGAAGTGACTCCTGGGAAACGGCATGCTAGCAGCGCTGACACCCGGACAGAAAGGTACATTTCCACAGCGACTCACGGCCGCCGGCAACTCTTCTGGCTGCGACATACTGTCATATCCGGCTCTAGGGAGCCGGGCAATCAGAGCCAGGGGCAAGCCAGTGAGTCGTGATATTTTATTCAGGGTAAAGGGGAAGGGATGAGGAGAGCACAGATACTCATGCAGACGTACACTCACAGGTTGCACAGCGCAGAGGTAAGCAGCTCGTACCGGACGTGGGGGTAACAAGACGTACATACTCACAGCGGGATACAAACACAGGAATGCTGCAAGAGGAGTATAAGCTGACACCAGACGAAGGGGCTTCAGCTTAGCAATGTGTTTATGTCGCAGCCCCGAGTCATCGAGGCTGCTCCTATTTATCCTCATTGGCAGCGCCCCAGCTGATGAAGACTAATTGGCCCCAGCCGTCCATAATGCTGCCAGCTGGGGGCCAGCTGAGACGCTGCTCAATGGGAGGCAGGGATGAGGGAAAACATGGGCTCAGTGCCGAGACGGCATCTCAACCCATGGTGACATCTGCCAGATAATCCTGTGCCGGGCAGCTCCCCGTCTCAGCTGCTGCAGCGTTGCATAGACTCAAGCACGCTGCCGGGCCCTGCCCACCACAGTTTTCCGCTCGTTTTTGTGCCTAAAGCTTTGAAAAACGCAGAGTTCGTGTTTGTCAGACACGACGCTCACCACCCCCCACTGCGCCCACCTTATGATGGACCGTTTAGAGTGCTGGAAACAGGGGATAAGCTTTTTTTGCTAGATTTGGGGGGTAGGAGGGAAAAAATTGGCATAGACAGACTCAAACCTGCTTTCGTTGTGGCTGACGAGCAAGTGCTGTTGGCGAGGGCCCCTCGGCGTGGAAGACCCCCACGGGGCGCTTCCCAGAGAAAAGATTCTCCAGAGCACCCACACGGACAGTCAAAAAGTTTTCACCCCCAGACATCAGCCCCCCAGCATGGCAGCGCCACGGAGGCAGCGAATCCTGGCTACAGCAGATACGGCAGAAGACTGAAGCCCAAGCAGCATGCGGACTGATGTTGATTGTTCTACAGCATGTGGACTGATGTTAATGGATTTATCACAGCATGTGGACTGTTACCCTTTTGTCCTATCTAAGTTGCTGGGGGGGGGGGGAACCTGGGGAGTGCATAATGGTTTACCACCTTAGACAGGAACAAAGGACGCGAAGTTAACCTTTTGTGTTTGAGAAGTTTCTAGATGCCCTAGTAAGATAACAGGGAGGTGTCAAGGATGAATGGACTGACTGCAGTCGGACGGGGAGATTATCTTTTGTGTGTGGGGAGAGTCTAGACGGGGATTATCTTTTGTGTGTGAGAAGAGCCTAGAAGGATGTCATGTTATTTAAGGGAAGAGTTCCTACTTGTATGCCATTCTGTCTATGCTCCTTGTGTGAGTCGTGTAATAAACCGCCTGAACCAAATCCGCCTCATTATTTACACACTCCACACTGGTTCCATTATAACTCATGTGAGTTGAGTGCAGTTCTGTACGCCGACCAATAGATGGCGCATGTCGCACAGTGATAGAGAGTAGACTCATGCACCAGAGGACGAAGAATAAACTCCTTTGTGTGAAATAACAGCACGAAACGTGTTCTGCCTATTCTCCTATCACAGGTTGGTAAACACTAATAATTCAAGAGTGCAATATAAACTGTAAGAGTCCTAAGATGTCCGAGATTATATTGTGATAAGTGTGAGGTAAAAAGCGGGTTTGTAAGGGTATTTCTGTTAAAGTTGATGTGTTGTTGTATAAGCTAACCCGCTAATGTTAATGATCGAGTGTATGGGACGTGCCACAACAGTGAAATCCGCCCACATGTTAGAAACCATTTTCTTACTTTATTTAAAGACATTTAGGAAACGGTTTTCATACAGTACGACATTTACTGGTTTTATTTGTCACCAAGTGTGCATATTTCGGGTGTATTACCGAATACCAGGAATATTATTGTAAAAGTGTATTAGATACACAGTGGCCAAGTCAGTGCATTGTTAAGAATAACACCACATACTGTACATTTATGACAGTGCTTAAAATGATTAATTTAAATGTAAATTCATGGGTTATTGTTTAAAATATAAATATTTGAACACGTTAAAAGCTATATACATGGGAAGGAGATAAAAACAATAATTCATTTCATGTTAACCTCTTGCACTCCGGTGTACTGCGGACGGGCACGTCTCTGCGTCCAAGCGCGCACTGAAAAAAAAAAAAGTTCTTCCACTACAGACACAGCCGCGAACAGATCAGATATGACTGACCTCTCATTCGACTAATAAGAGCCTTGAATTGGGTTTCTGAAACCTTGAAGAACCAATGACTGAAAACCTAGCAAGAAGGACCCGCCTACCAACGCTGTGAATGCAGCCAGCCAATTGAAGCAGAGAAGTTCGGGCTGGGTGAAGAAAGACTGACTGCTGCAGCAGATGAAAAAAAGGACCCGCAGGAAGAACCTGCTACAGACCCAGCAGCACGGAGACCACCCACAAGTGCAACCTGCACTTATTCCAGCAGAATAGACGTTTAGGATTCTCTTCCATGGTCATCATAGACCGACGGAGGCCGACGACAAAGGTCATTCGCCAAAATCGCAATCATGGAATTATGTTTTGACCGGGAACCACGAGCGGACCAGCGTCGCGTTCGTCTGACAGTGAGGAAGAGAAGTTCGCCAGGACAATGCTGCTGTGAAGAGGTAAGTGTTAGAAGCTAAATTATTCATTATCCCTGAAAATTGTAATCAAAAAATGACTTTTGACCGATTGGTAAATTACAACTGTGCGGCGCACGAAGTCCGAAGTGCGTGCGCCGCGGTACACGGTTCGTTCGCCGGGTCCGGACCGTGAACGCCCTGGAAGCCGTGGTGACTGCGCCGCGGTCGCCACATAGCCACATGAGTCTATTCCGTCATGTAGCAATGGCTGATGTCCGTCCTCTGTAGCGAGGGGGGGCAACCCCCCCCACACACACACACAGCCCTGAGTGTCACCTTTCATTAGAGCTCAAGATGAAGCTTCTATATTGAATCATTCAAAAGTTACAGACGTTTTTCCAAACTGTGCCATTTGGCACAATTTGGCACAGTTCAAAAACGCATGGGAACTACCTGAGGAAAAAGCTGTATAATATATTCATTTTTTGTGGTATTGTTACAAAATTTTGACCTCAGCTGGATAACACTTGGTTCTACATTTCTGTTGCATTTTCCAGCCCGGATCTGAAGCTGTGTGTTATTTGCAAGCATTTGTATCCAAAAAAACACCCAGGCCAAATTTATTTTCTTCAGGTTCAGTATGTTTAGATGACTGTAACTCAGTGGCCGGAGCACTTAGAGAGATTATGACTGTTTTGCCAAAAAATTCAAAGTGTTTTCTTTTAAATGAGACCAACCCCATGAAGATGCTGCAAAGGGTTGAAGAACAGCTTTTGATTTACTTTGGGCACGTTATTTTTTGGTGTTTTTAGGGAAATTGACCGGAATGCAAGGGGTTAAGGTAATTTGTTAAAAATGTTAAGTGTACAGTTAATGTCACATCGAAAATTGTGATAAATGGACATGATTGTGTTTTGTTTAATGGTGATGTGATCAGATAATAAGAGAGAAACTATGGACTTTGATAGTAAATACTAGTCAGTTGATGTTGGTCATGTGAATGATTTGGACGAAGAATAAACTCCTTTGTGTGAAATAACAGCACGAAACGTGTTCTGCCTATTCTCCTATCACAGGTTGGAGAGTTAACTTCCACATGCACGTTGCCTCCTCCTGGGCCGCTACCCAGGGGAGCAACACAAACAATATCTCACTGCCACCACATGGGGGCGCCAACTCACTGAACCATCTTCTACACTGAAAAAAAAAAATTTCTAGAGACACTGGACACACCTGAACTTTCAGGATCCATGCATCCATCTTCTAGCGCTTAATTCTTTTTGGGTCGGGGCCGATCCCAGCCTCTTAGGGCGAAAAGCAGGGTATACCCTGGACAGATCACCAGTCCATCACAGGGCCAGCACAGAGACAGACAACCATGCAGTCTCACATTCATACCTAAGGACAATTTAGAATCCCCAGCTGATGCCAATTAACCTAACATTAATTGGCGAGGTTTTTTTTAGTCAGTTTTATTTTTTTGTGATGATTTATATTACACTATTTTTGTTTCCTAATTCTTTCAACAAAGTTCATTAAAAAAAACAAGTGCTGCTAAGGTAAAGTTAAGTGTGTCTCATTTCTACCATCTTGAGCCACTTCATCCCCTTGCAGACTTGCACACTCAAGCACTACTGACGGTGGCAGACTTAAGGGCTGTTCAGAGTCCCTCCAAGGGGATAACGTCTGCCTTCTGTAGACTGCGTTTGCATACACGACAATATTCAGAGTTGTTTTTGGAGCCACTGCAGCTACCGTTCAGCAGCCGCATTTCACACATGCCCAGTGAAAATAAATTCAAACGTTTTAACAGCTGTGATCGAAACACAAAAGAAGAGCTCGGTGGTGGAGTTTTTTTTTAATTAACCTTTAGTAATCTGTGGATTAAATGTTTTACATACACACTACTCAGAAAAGTTAAGGATATTTGGCTTTCAAGTGAAATTTATGGAAAATGTAAAAAGTTCACACTACAGTGATATTACATCATGAAAGTAGGACATTTAAGTAGAAGCATGCAATGGTGATTTTCTCATCTCAAGCAATTTACTGAAACAAAAGCCAACAACAGTGGTGGGTATACCACAACAAAAAATGTCAGTGTCTCAATAACTTGTCATGTGCCCTTGAGCATCAATTACAGCTCGACAACAACATTTCATGCTGTTCACAAGTCGACTTATTGTCAGCTGAGGCATGGCATTCCACTCTTCTTGAAGGGCAAACCTCAGGTCATTGAGGTTGTGGGGTGCAGGGTTACGAGCCTCTACATGGTGACTCAGCTGATCTCATAGGTTTTCTATGAGATTCAGGTCTGGAGAAAGTGCAAGCCACTCCATTTGAGGTACCCCAGCCTCCAGCAGCCATTCCCTAATGATGTGGCCTCAATGAGCTGGAGCATTGTCGGCCATGAAAATGAAATTAGGCCTGTGTCGTTCATGCGGGAGCACAATGACTGGATTAATGATGTTAGCCTGTGTGTCCACCAAATGCATTTTTTTGTCACTGACCGCCCTGAACGTCTTTTTGTCAGTGCTTGTGTGCTGGGCTCTGGAAAAACAAAATCTGTGCCCTGTATTGCAGCTACAGTTTGTCACTCACAGCTCAGCACTTCTGCTATTCCTATGGTCAGACTTTCTACTTACTTTTTAATAGCAGTCTCTAAATAACAATGGACAGGAAATGTATTCTATCATTCGTAGCAGCTCTGGATGCAAAATATGATGACACAGAAAACAGGAGTCTGGGTACAGACTGTACCGGCATCCTATATCCCGCCCTTCCTTATTCTGATTGGCTGCTTAGAAAGGTCTGACATTGACGAGCTCACTGCAGTCTGAAAAGCTGAACTTTTTTCAACTCTGAGCACCGCGACAAAAAGCGGTCACCGCCGACAGCGTTTCAGCGCCAAGGGCGCTCAGCATTGTGGACGCTGGACTACATAGAGAATGAATAGAAAATAGTCACCCACAGCTGAAAAAATGTGTTTGGTGGACATGCAGCCTTATTAAATGTCCTGATGCAGATGAGTATATTCCTTCAGTGTCCTACAGTTGTCTCTTGTTGCTGTCGACTCCAGTTCATAATATTCATTGATATTTGTCCAGTTCCATAATATTTCGGATGTTAATAGTCTTGGCTTCTTCAGGTGAGCCATTTAATTTGATGTATATTTTACAGTTTGATGTCCAGGTGTTTTGAATCTTTTTCTGCTTTCTCAGGTATCTTGCTTTTCTGGCTATTTCTGTGTTTTCTTTTGTAAGGTGCTCGTTTATATAGATGTTCGTTCCTTTCAGTTTCCTCCCTTGTTTTAGCAGTGCAGTCTTGTGTTTTCTGTTGACAAACCTCATGATGACAGCCGGTTTGTTGCTGTTTTTCCTGGGCAGAGGGTAGCAGGCCTCAGTGGTGTCACAGTCCAGCTGGATTCCTTTGGACTGCAGGAAGGCTGCCGCTTGTTGCTCCGTGGATTTGGCTTCCAGCGCATTGAGCCTCCCTCCGCTGTCCGCGGCCACCGCTCGAGCATATGATCGGGGTTTAATGTAGAGCCCTGTGATGATCACGTCGTTCACCCGGGTGTACTGCTCCAGGCCCGACACTCTGCTCTCCAGATACGCCAGCCTCTTGTCCTTCTCAGCGTTCTGGATCCGCAGCGCTTTCACCTCCTCGAGCAGGCCCAGGATGTTTTTTTTGCTGCAGCTTAACAGCAGAAATCTCTTCAGCCAAGAAGTTGAGGGATCTTTTAATATCGTCCACCTCCTCAGTCTGCTGAGCTTTCTTGGGACCCGTGATCCCGGACGATGTATGTTGACTAAACAGCTAATGAACAGCTGTTTAGCTAGCTGAATGGCGGGCCGCTCCACTCCGCTCTCGTTTCCCAGTCCATAGATACTGCTATTGGCGTCTTAAGTCAGACAGGGGTTGAAACTAAGATGTCCAGTCCGTAATCCAAATTCAGTTCTCAAAAGCCAAAAAAAGTAGTCAAAAACTGAGCACCAAAACACAGAAATCCACCAAAATCCACCGACTGACAGGATCTGACAGCAGGTTGACAACAGGTCCAGTTATCATTATTATTATTATTCAAGTAGTATTGGCTTGTCACTGTACCATTCACAAGGTGTAGGGCAGTTCTGTATTGACTAGAGACACCTGCCCAGACTGTAACATGGTAACAACAGTGGCTGATGCATAGCATTCTCCTTGATGTCTCCAACATCATTGGCGGCCATTATTTCTGCTCAATGTGAATCGACTTTCATCAGAGAACAGCACTGAGGCCCACTGGTCCCTTGTCCAGTGTAAATGCTCTCTGGCCCATGCAAGATGATGACGCCTGCACCTGGTCGTGCGGTCAAGTACCCTTGCAGGTCATCTAGCACGCAGACCACGGTGATGTTGTGGAGATGTGTGGAAAGGATGAGGCTGAGTTATTTCTCAAGTTCCATTTTATTCTCAACACACTCTCCAACATACAAATCAGAAAAGAGGCAGAACCCCCAAACTCTGCCAGTCTTATACCCTTGACATCAAAGCACAAAATCCCATTGTCTTTAAATCCCAAACACAATGCATCCCCCCTGCAGTTCCTAACTCTTCCACCCAAACCCCGGTGGTCAGGAAATCCTTCATGTCCATCTCTTTGCATATCCAAAGGTCAACACTCACATCCTCCTCATCACCCTAGGAAGTCCAGACCTTTTGTTCCTCTTCAGACGTGAAGCCAAAGTAAGCCCACAGGAATATACAAAAGAGCATATGAACGGTCATATACATGTGAGCCCGTGAAACTACATATGTGCACCACACATAACCCCCCCCCCCAAACGTCTAAGAGGGAACAACCAAACACAGATTGCATGTCATAATAAAATCACCACACATTAGTCCACATGCTGTCTTGGTCTCAACCGTCTGCCATATCTGCTGCAGGTGGGCTTAACCTCTTCCACGGCGCCCTCCTGCTGTGGAGCTGCTGTCTGGGGATTAAAACTGTTAGTCAATCTCTGTGGGTGTACTGGGGAATGCTCCCTAGGGGGTCTGCCCCGTCGCGGGGCTCTTGCCAACTGCACAGTTTCGTCAGCCATCACAAAAGCAGGTTTGAGTCTGTCTATGCCAATCATCTCCTTTCTGCCACCCAAATCTAGCAAAAAATGCTTATCACCTGTTTCCAGCACCCTGAATGGTCCATCGTATGGCGGTCGCAGAGCTGTGCGGTGGGCATCATGCATAACAAAAACAAACTCCGCATTTTTTAAAGCTTTAGGCACAAAAACATGCGGAAAACTGTGGTGAACAGGGCCGGGTAGGGCACTCAGGCCCCTGCTATTCTGCAAACGCTGAGCCGAGGAGAACTCTGGCGCTGGGTTGTCAGGGAGAAATTCTCCGGGCAGCCGAAGTGGCTGTGCAAACACTAGCTCCGCTGGGGAGGCGTCTAAATCCTCTTTAGGTGCAGAACGCAACCCCAATAAAACCCATGGCAGTTTGTCAACCCAATTTGCATCCGTAAGCGACGCTCTGAGAGCCGCCTTCAGCGACCTGTGAAAACGTTCGCATAACCCGTTAGCCTGCGGGTGATACGCGGTCGTGCGATGGATCGTTGCCCCCAGGCTGCGGGCCATCGCTGACCAAAGTTCGGAAACAAATTGTGGGCCTCTGTCAGACGTAATATCCGATGGAACTCCAAAACGCGCTACCCATGCAGTTAAAAAAACAGGCGCCACCTCCTCGGCTGCAGTTGACGACAGGGGAACCACTTCCGGCCAGCGCGTGGTGCGGTCGACCATTGTCAGAAGATGTGTGCAGCCCTGCGAGGGCGGTAGGGGGCCTATGAGGTCCACATGGACATGATCAAACCTTTTAGCTGGAATATGAAACGGCTCCAAAGGAGCTCTCGTGTGTCTATGCACTTTGGACCGCTGGCAAGCTATGCAGGCTGCCGCCCACTCTCTAACCTGTTTACGCAGGCCCGGCCATACAAATTTCTCCCCCACCATTTTGATCGAAGCGTGCACCCCCGGGTGCGCCAGAGAATGAACCAAGTCAAAAACGCGGCGGCGCCACGAGGCCGGAACCACCGGACGGGGTCGCCCAGTGGAAACATCGCAGATTAGGGGGGGCATACCAACTTGCAGCACCCTGTCCTCCAGCCTTAACCCTGTTGGTCCAGACTGGAGCGCGCGCACGTCCGCGTCGCCACCCTGCTCCGCGGCTATGGCTGCGTAATCTAGCCCTATGCGGACTGGGGCCGCGCGCGCTTCCGCGTCGCTACCCTGGTCCGCGGCAACAGTTGCAAAATCTACCTCTACGCGGGCTGGAGCAGCCACGGCACGCGAGAGGCAGTCTGCCACCACATTCAGTTTGCCCGCTACATGCTGGATATCGGTAGTGAACTCCGAAATTGCGGCCAGCTGTCTCTGCTGCCGGCCCGACCAAGGTTCTGAAATCTTGGCCATCGCAAAACTCAGCGGCTTGTGGTCAACGACCGCGGTGAAACGGCGCCCCTCCAGCCAAAACTGGAAGTGACGAACAGCCAAATGGAGGGCTAACAACTCCCTGTCGAATGCGCTGTATTTCCGCTCACTATCACGCAAAGTCCTGCTGAAAAACGCAAGCGGCTGCCAGGCTCCAGCCACATACTGTTCGACAACCGCCCCTATGGCCACCTCTGATGCGTCAGTAGTGAGCGCTATGCAGGCTGTTGGGACTGGGTGTGCTAACAATGCAGCGTTTGCCAAGGCTGTTTTGACTTCAGAGAATGCGCGCTCCCGCTCGGGGGACCATTCGATTTTATTTGCGGGTTTTTGTTTTTTAAGCGCAGCGTACAATGGTTGCATGAGCTGCGCCGCGCGGGGAAGGAAACGGTTATAAAAATTCACCATTCCCAAAAACTCCTGTAACGCTTTGACCGTTTGTGGCTGGGGAAAATTTGCCACCGCACGCACCTTGTCAGGCAGAGGAACTGCACCTTCGGGAGAGACACGATGCCCCAAAAAATCAATCTGCGCCACCCCGAACTGACACTTCGCTGGGTTAATTATTAGCCCGTGCTCTGCCAACCTCCGGAAAACTGCCGTGAGGTGGATTTCGTGTTCGTCTTCGGACGCACTGGCTACTAAAATGTCGTCCAGGTAGACGAACACGAAAGGAAGATCGCGCAACACCACATCCATCATGCGTTGGAAAGTCTGCGCTGCTCCTTTAAGCCCAAACGGCATGCGCAAAAACTCAAAAAGCCCGAAAGGAGTTATTACCGCTGTTTTGGGTATGTCCTCAGCGCGTACTGGGACCTGATGATAACCGCGCACCAAGTCTATCTTAGAAAAAACGCGCGTCCCCGCCAAATGAACTGAAAAATCCTGGATATGTGGAATTGGGTAGCGGTCGTGTGCTGTAGCATTGTTCAGCCTGCGAAAATCACCGCACGGCCGCCATGAGCCATCAGTTTTAGGGACCATGTGTAGCGGTGAAGCCCAAGGGCTGTTTGAACGTCGGATGATGCCCAATTTTTCTAGGTTGGCGAATTCCTCGCGCGCTATGGCCAGTTTAGCTGAATCCAAGCGCCGAGCTTTTGCAGAAACGGGCGGCCCAGTGGTAGTAATAAAATGCTCCACCCCGTGTTTAGCCACGGTCGCCAAAAACGTTGGCACCGTGAGTGCTGGAAACTGATTGATGAGTGAGTGAAACTTACCACCTGCAGCTGTGACGTTGGCTTGTGCTGTTGGCGGAGTCACTCGTGCTGTACAGGGAATAGAAGAAAAAGAGAGTGCATTAACCAGGCGTCTGTTAACAAGATCGACCAACAAACCATGTGAGCACAAAAAATCAGCACCTAACATGTTGAAATTGACTGCCGCTATGACGAAAGTCCATTCAAATGTACAGCCATGGAAAAAGAGAGACAGGGTCTTCTCCCCGAAGGTCTTAATCGCCGAGCCGTTCGCTGCTGACGCCACAGGGCCACTGGAAGGCGCCAGCCGGTCAGCGTAGGAAGGTGTGATGAAACTCAGCTGGGAGCCTGTGTCCACGAGGAAGTGCCACCCTGATTGCGCGTCCCTCAGGTAGAGCAGCTTGTTCTCTTCACCGAGAGCCGCAGCTGCTACGACTCCCGGTCTTGGCATTTCTCGAGCGCTTGAACTGGCACGGTGGAATGCACTTGCGTGCCCTCTTGGCGAAACGGCGATGGTAAAAGCAAAGGATGTCGTCCGCTCCGCGTCTCCTGGCCTCCGCCGCTGCTGTCGTCGGTGAGTCTGGTGCTGCAGCCTCTGGCCCCCTGCCATCTCCGGATGTTGCGCCCAGCTCCGCTGCTGTGGTCGTTGCCGTGTGTCGTCTATGGGCGTCGACGAGTCGCTGCGCCTCCTGGCCCAGCTCGTGGTAGTCTCGATGGGCCAGCAGCTGTGAACTGGCCAGGGTAACTCTCACCGCTGACGGTAGTGTCCTGAGGAAAAGGTGGGCGAAGATAAAACCATCATCTTCGGAGTCTCTCAAACTCAGCATCTTCGCCATCAGGTCTGCAGGTCTGTCAACCTCGCCCTCAGTCAACGCCAGGAGCTTCTCTGCTCGCTCTCCCAGCGAGGGGGTGAAAAAACGGATGAGAGCAGCCTTCAATATGCCATACTTGTCGTCGTCTGGCGGTTGGTTAATCAGGCTCTCTACTCGCTGGGCTGTGTGGCTGTCCAGCTTTGCAACCACAATGTAAACATTTTGAATGTTTCTGATGTGACACGTGGGTGTCCTTCACCTCCCTTAAATGTGCCTGGAGGTGAATGGCATTCACCATCCGGTTCCACAAGGCACTGTTCACAATGAAGCAGTCATCAGTGTGGGATATGGCCAAAGGACATCCACTTCTATGCATTTGTGACTCTACCAGTCTTTCTGTATTTCTGTTGAAACCTGCTGATGACATTAACCTCAGTGGCCACTTCCCTCTGAGAACATCCTATTTGAAGCCTTGCAATGGCAAGGTACTGTTGATCAATTGTTAGGTGCCATCTTGGTCACATGATGTCAAAATGTGAACAGCATGATGAAGAGGACTGTTTAAATACCAAGTCTAATTGAACCAGAAAATTTATTGGTCCATTCATGGATCAAGCACCTGTTGTGAATTTTGCTGTTAAACACCCTGTTAGAGAACAGCAAGTTATGCAAAAAGCACTGGAATATTGAATAGTTGGACATGTGCATTCAAAAGGTTAGAGAAGGTCAAATTAAGTTCACCTGTAAAGGTTATAGTGTATTTTAAGTGCATCCTGAAATTTCACCCAAAAGCCGAATATCCCTAACTTTTTGTGAGTAGTGTAGTGTGGCATAGAAATAGAAAATCTGGTAGTGTCTCCTCATAACCCTGTACTGTCAGACCATTGTCTGTTAACCTTTGATTTTACTATTTCTGACTATTTGGCTCCTAAAGAAAAATATTACTGCAGTAGATGCCTCTCAGATGATGTTGTTACCAAATGTATGCAGATTGTTTCCTCTATGCCATGTGTCAACACAACGGAAATAAGCTATAGACAGCTTGCTCCTTCTGTAATTGATAGCATGGTAGATAGTGTTACAGCTTCTCTGCATCAGACTCTAGACATGGTGGCCCCTTTGAAAAAGAAGAAGTCTAATCAGATTTCTAACTCCTTGGTTCAACACAGAAACTCGTAGCTTAAAACAGAAGACTCGTCAGTTAGAAAGAAAATGGCGCTCCACTAATTTAGATTTCATTTAGCTTGGAGAAATCATCTTTTAATTTATCAAAAATCTCTTAGAAAAGCTAGAATGAGTTATTACTCTGCATTAATAGAAGAGAACAAAAATAATCCCAGGTTTCTTTTCAGCACTGTAGCCAGGCTGACAAAGAGTCAGGACTCTGTCAATCCTAGCATTCCCTTAGAGCTTAGTAGTCAGGACTTTATGAACTTTTTCAATAATAAAATTTCATCTATCAGAGATAAAATCAATCAGATTCTTCCCACCATTAACTTAAATACAGTAACTACTACAACTCCTTCAATTGATATCTGTTTGGATGAGTTTACTCCAATTGACCTTTTAGAGTTAGACAAAATAATTTCCTCATCCAAGCCTTCAACTTGTCTTTTAGACCCTATTCCCACCAGGTTATTTAAAGAAGTCTTTAATGGTAACTTTATTCTTCAAATAATCAATTCTTCATTAACTTTAGGCCATGTACCGCAGGCTTTTAAAACTGCAGTAATTAAACCCTTACTCAAAAAAGCCAATGCTCGATCCATAAGTTTTAGCTAACTATAGACCAGGGGTCACCAACCTTTTTGAAACCAAGAGCTACTTCATGGGTATCGAGTCATGTGAAGGGCACCAGCTTGACACACTCCTCTAAAATAACAAATTGTGTGTGTGTGTGTGTGTGTGTGTGTGTGTGTGTGTATACACACATAAATAAATAATTATCAATAACTTAGAGTGGGTAACAGACAAGATCAATATTCAACACTTTATTTTTATTAATCTCAGCAATTGTTCAGATGATCACTTCTACATTTCATAAAAAAATGTCCAGTTTTCACCAGTCCCTTTTAACCATAAAAAACTAAACCCTTTTAATTCATGAACTATGTTGAACCATGTTTGAAAAAGTTATGCAACATTTAAGAAAAATCAACTTTCATATTAAATAAATCTTATCACATTTTTAACTGAACAAATCTGCTGCAATTCTGCTCAAAATCTGTTACATTTAATAAACACATTTTTGTGTGTTCTTCTTCACTGGAATTATATCCATACAGTTCTTGCCAAGAATCATGCTTGAGCAACCAGCACTGTCCTTTCATGAGAAGAAACTAAACAAGCACTGAGAGTGCTCATATGCACGGTGGCGCAGTGGTTAGCACCGCGGCAGCAGTTTACCCTCGGCCGGGGGATCGTGGGTTCGATCCCTGCCCCCGGCCAACAGTGATCTGTGTGGAGTTTGCATGTTCTGGTGGTGCATGTTCTCATTTTTTCATGCAAAAACATGCAGGTTAGGGAGTTAAGGGGCGCTTGCGCACGCAGCGGCTGGTGGCTTGTCACCGGACTGCAGAACAAATCTACCTACTGGTACAAGATAAGTCCAAAAAAAAAAAAAAGAGTGGGTAGTGAAGTGGCGCTTCGCCATCGCCCCGCAAATGAAATACACGCAGCTTCCTTTCACGGTAGTAAAAAAGAACTCTTCCTCCCGCTCACTTTGAACACGTCTTTTTTTTGCCATGTTTTTGGGCTTGGAAACCGCACTGCGCCCACCATCTTAACTGCCCGCTAGCTAAGCTTACGCTCCACAAGCGCGAAGGTTTTGTCATGCGCACAATACCGACCTTTGAACTAGGTCAGAGTTCACCTTAACTTTACGTATAATAAACATATTTTCATTTTTTTTATTTTTAAGACATTGTCATTTTAAAATCTATATAAATGCAAGTGTGATTTTAAAAAATATAAAAAATATAAAATAAAAAATAGTGGCAGAAAAAATTATATCTGCAGCTCACTTGCGAGTTGTGCTATTTTTAGAACAGGCCTGTGGGCGACACATGTGGTCCCTGCGGGCGACATGGTGCCCGCGGGCACCGCGTTGGTGACCCCTGCTATAGACCAATCTCTAATCTTCCTTTCATTTCAAAAATCTTAGAAAGAGTTGTTGCTACGCAATTTTTTGACCACTTGCAGGGAAATGGCTTTCTTGAAGAGTTTCATTCTGGATTTAGAATCCATCATAGTGTGGCGGGTTGATTCAAACCCCCCCCCCCACACACACACACAACACACAGGACAGTCAGCTCGCTTCTCTTGGTTTTTCCCGCTGCACTACTGAGATGTAATGTGCCATTCATGTATTGTGATGCAATGTGCCATACATGTATTGTGATGCAATGTGCCATTCATGTGTTGTGATGTAATGTGCCATTCATGTATAGTGTTCATGCGTCCTGTCCTTACTGTGACCTAGAGGCTGAGATCAATATGTAGATGTGCCTTGTAACCTCTTTGTCCTACACCTAGAGCAGAGGCTAGCAAATCTGCCTATTGTTATGTAGATCTTTCAAATGCAAATATCTCATGCCTGTTCTGCAGTCCCTTTGATCAGACCAACTGCTGTGAATCTGCTTTGATGTATTGTTTGAGTTTGGTATAAATACTGCACAGGTTCTGTAACTCGCTCTCTCAATTCCACTTCTGCAACTGCTGCTGCTGGACACAGACTCTTGTGTCCTCCTTCTCTGAGAGCCGTGGGCTCGCTCCCGGTGCGCATGCACGGCGCCGGGAGCGGAGCCCGTGACGGCGGTATGATAATAAAACTCTACTTAAAACCACAGCATCGCTGCAGCTTTTATTTTTTTCTTGCCGCCGCACTGGTGACCCGACGCTGAAAGAAACACGCTGCCGGCGAAAGCAGCACCCGGTGGTGATGCTCCGATGACAAGCGAACGCAGCAGCTGCCTTCTGCTTCAGTGAACTCTCAGGACATCACCCACGACCGGGAAAGCCGCAGCAAACTCCATGGTGGGATCTGCACGCCTAGATCGGCACATCCACGCTGGGCCGGCCGTGCTCGCAGCTCCTCCACATGAGAGCGCAGGCACCTCGTCCCTTCTCCACGACGGCAACCTCCAGGGCCGGCGGAGGATGCAGCGCGTGGACCTGAACGCACCACGGCCGAGAGGGACAAAAGATCGTCTATTTCCCCTCACCGCTCCAACGCACCATGGCCAATCTGCAGCCACAGCTCAACCTGGATTTTATCGGCGCCATCTGCGCCGATCTCCACCAAGATTCTGCACCCTGACTCGCCACTCCAGCGGCCCACCCAAGCACGGAACCCCCGCGCGCGCACCGGGGAGTTACGAGGACGGCGCACCACGCACAGGGCAATAAAGGCTACAGAGACCGCCATCGTCCTCCGCTGCTGCACATGCCCGAGAAAAACGGCCGATCGTCACCCTCGGAACCTTCAGAGCTGCTCGTTCACCTGAAGCAAGCACGCAGCTCGCCACTGGATTTTCTAATGGTCTCAGCCACGGCACAAAGGGATTTCAGCCGTCAGCTGTTCCCGGGGGGCTTTGGGGTTGCTCCTGCACCTAAAGCCAACATGCCAGTCCCTCTGCTTTTGTTTCTTTTTTTTTTTTTTTCTTTCTCACAGCCGCTCCTGCTTTTCTTCATGGCCACGAGAGGAGTCAGAGACAAATTTTTCTTCTTGTGATCTCCGCACGCGCAACGGGACAGCCCCTCGACGTCGCGGAGCAGCAAGCAATTTTTGCACGGCTCGGACGATTTCACCGCCCCTGCCGGCACACACTACCCCTCCCCTCCCTCCCCCTCCGCCTGCAGCGAGCTTCTCCCACAGCTCGCTCTCATAGATGGATTATCGAGGTCTCAGCCCCCTGCCGTGCCCTCTGGGGGGGAGCGTGTGGCGGGTTGATTCAACCCCCCCACAACACACAGGACAGTCAGCTCTCTTCTCTTGGTTTTTCCCGCTGCACTACTGAGATGTAATGTGCCATTCATGTATTGTGATGCAATGTGCCATGCATGTATTGTGATGCAATGTGCCATGCATGTATTGTGATGCAATGTGCCATTCATGTGTTGTGATGTAATGTGCCATTCATGTATAGTGTTCATGCGTCCTGTCCTTACTGTGACCTAGAGGCTGAGCTCAATATGTAGATGTGCCTTGTAACCTCTTTGTCCTACACCTAGAGCAGAGGCTAGCAAATCTGCCTATTGTTATGTAGATCTTTCAAATGCAAATATCTCATGCCTGTTCTGCAGTCCCTTTGATCAGACCAACTGCTGTGAATCTGCTTTGATGTATTGTTTGAGTTTGGTATAAATACTGCACAGGTTCTGTAACTCGCTCTCTCAATTCCACTTCTGCAACTGCTGCTGCTGGACACAGACTCTTGTGTCCTCCTTCTCTGACAGCCGCGTGCCGGGAGCGGAGCCCGTGACAGCGGTATGATAATAAAACTCTACTTAAAACCACAGCATCGCTGCAGCTTTTATTTTTTTCTTGCCGCCGCAATAGTACTGAAACAGCCTTAGTGAAGGTCACTAATATCCTCCTTATCGCATTTGATAATGGACTTGTTTCTGTACTTGTCCTTTTAGACCTTAGTGCAGCTTTTGATACGATCAATCATAATATTCTACTTGATAGATTAGAACACTATGTTGGACTTAATGGAACTTCGTTGCAGTGGTTTAGATCTTATTTATCTGATAGGTTCCAACGTGTTCATGTCAGTAATGAGTTTTCTTCCAACTCAAAGCTCAGTCATGGAGTTCCACAGGGATCTGTGCTAGGCCCTACTCTTTTTAGTTTATATATGCTTCCGTTAAGCAACATTATTAGAAAGCACTGTATACATTTTCTTTGTTATGCAGATGTCAGTGAAGCCAGATGATAGTAATCAATTAGCCAAGTTAGAAGCCTGTCTTAAAGCAGACGGACAGTGACATATTTTTATTGAACCAATCAACTGATTGTATGAAAATATTCTATTCTGTCTATTCCCGCGATTTAATATGTGTTACCAGCTCCCATAAATGACCTTATTTGTTCATAGCCCAGCCTTCACTTAGTGAGGCTGCAGTACCGCCATCTCTCGATAGGTGCGGGCATTAGTGACGTCACCAGAGCAATACAAAGAAAATGGCAGAACGAGAGCAAAGTGATTCGGACAGCGATTATTTTCTCGAGTTTGACGACCTCAATATAAATGATGACACTGAAAATGAAGAATCGGATGATGAAGTAGTTTTGGGTGGTGCTGAGGGGGTATTCAGCCTTATTTGTGGGAAAGAAGTGAGGGTTATGTTGCCTGCCTGTGCAGTGAGCCTCATCAGAGAAACATTCCCATCTGATCACTACAAGGGATTTTGCCTACCAAGATTAGATTTGTGAACAATATTTAAATAAAGTTTTGTAAAATCATATATTGAGTTTATTAATGTTCATGTCAATGTTATAATTCTCATAGTTCAGCATTCATCAAAGTCGCATGTCATATACATTTGAATAATTTGAACACACTAAATTCTTCTAAATTTGAAAAGAAATATTACATACTATACCACCTTTGTATGAATGTTTGAAAATACAGCAGAAATATACAAAGAAATACAAAAATCAATGGAGTATCACTACAGATTAAGAAAATAACTAGTTTCCAGATATAGCAATTATTATATTGTAGGAGCCAAGAATTGAGGAGACTGGATGATTTTTCCAGTATCTGCTTTAATTCTCATTCAGCTTAATTAGTCTTGTGCCCCTGCTGGCATTCCCCGGTGAATCCGGGTCTGAGCGGCTGTCTCCCAGCTCTTCCATATCGATCACGAGGCTGTCCTCCAGCCTCGGCGTGCTCAGATTCATGCGTAGGTCACCAATTGTAGGAGCCAAGAATTGAGGAGACTGGATGATTTTTCCAGTATCTGCTTTAATTCTCATTCATCCTACGTCCTCTCTCGATCGGAGTGAAAAGAGACAGGACGCAGTCACACACATACATTTATACACTCATCTCTAACAATACATCACACAAAAGTCTCAATACTCAGCTACATCCTTTCATCTGTAATAGAACACCCAGAGTCCTTCTGTTCTCCTCTCTGACCCCCAAAGGTCAGGCCGGGTAATCTTCTCCTCTCTCCTGAGTCCCCAGGGGGTGCAGACACATCTTCCTCTTGAGGTGTGAAGTCAATACACATGGCTAGCTCAAAGTCTCTCTTGGCTGAATTCAGCCAGCCACATGTGAGTCACATAGGTTATAACTATGGGCTCCACAATATTCCAATAAATAACATTTCACAGTTATAATGGGCACCATTTTATGGTAGAAAATTGGGGTTCCATTTTTAAAAGCACATTTCTCTTACAATCTTAGGCTTATATTTATTTTTCTTAGCAAATATGTCGCTTCCCTAAAAATTGAAAGCTGAACTGTCATTGGTAATTTCTTCTACTTTTACATGTTTGATTTTGAAAATCATCCATTGCTTGGAATTCATTTAAAATGTTTAGTAAACATTTGCAGTGAATATTAAAAATACAAAACTTACCCTGTTTACTTCTCGTTTTCTGACAGCTGATCGCATCGGTAGATCACCCTTGCTTTTCACGCCACTGTCACTGACACTTGTCTCAGAGTCAGACTTGGGAATCGAGGGATATATAGTTGGAATAGCCGTTTTCTTTATCACCAATCTTTTCGCAAATTTCATTTCAAATTGCATCTTATTCTCGAAATCGCTGTAAACGAAATGTCTACTGCACATGTAGGGCGCTAACGAGGTGCAGGTGTGCGCGCAGCTGAGGCAGATGCCTGAGAGCGGCGAGCCGTGACACCTGCAAAATATATGTGGACAAGAAAGACTGACAAACCTGGGTACTATTTCACTGGAGTCTGCTTTAATACAGAAGCTGAAGCAATAGGGAACACTGTCTCTGTAATTGAGAACTTTGCTTCTAAAAAACACAGGAGGATGGACTTCCAATATAAGTAACCGGTGAGTTAAACTGTCTTTCTTCAGCATGTTTTTTTCCCCCTAACCGTTCTTATGATCATGAAAATATTTGGTAATTCCAAGAAATATCCATAATCGCCGATTTTAAAATGTAAACATCAAGTGTTGCATGAAGCAAAACACAGCAGGACCATCGCACCCGTAGACAACACAACGCCAAACCATATTAATTCGATTCCTGAAATCCTAATCTTCATAAATAATCTATTTGTAATCCACAAGTATTCCGAGAAATATCCGGAATCGCCGATTTTAAGACGTAAACATCAAGTGTTGCATGAAGCAAAACACAGCACTGGCCGCCGACCGTGTGCGTGTGTTTGCCGGTGGTGATGTCACACAGTCAGTGGCCATCTTAGCCGCTGATCGCTTGGCTGGGTCAGACAGCTCTCCACAACAGCGTACTTCAAGAGCGCATTGTCACCTTATGCGACATTTGTTGACACCAAAACATGTGCGGTTCGACTTAGCTCGTCTCAGACAACAATTTGAGATAAGAATTAGCGATATTGAATTTTCGTCTGTCCGTCTGCTTTAAGGAAATCAAAGCTTGGATGACTTGTAATTTCCTGCTATTAAATTCAGATAAGACTGAAGTTATTCTTGTTGGTCCAAAAAACCTTAGAAATACCTTTCCAAATCAAACTTTTAGTTTGGATGCGGTTACTCTTTCTCTTAATAGCTCTATGAGGAACTTTGGAGTTATTTTTGATCAAGATCTGTCTTTCAATTCTCATATTAAATTCGTTTCTAAGACTGCCTTCTATATTTGCGTAATATTGCCAAGATTAGGAGCATCTTATCTCAGAGTGATGCTGAGAAACTGATTCACGCTTTTGTTAGGTCTAGATTAGATTGTAACTCTTTATTATCAGGTTGTCCTAAAACATCTTTAAAAAGTCTTCAGTTGATCCAAAATACTAATACTGCAGCAAGAGTTTTAACAGGTACTAGAAAGAGAGATCATATCTCTCCAGTTCTGGCCTCCCTTCATTGGCCTCCCATAGAGTTTAGAATTAAGTTTAAAATCCTTCTTCTTACTTACAAAGCTCTAAACAATCAGGCCCCTTTTTATTTAAAAGATCTGATACTACCCTATTATCCTTACAGAGGATATTATCCTCTGAGATACAGAGCACTACGCTCCCAAAATGCTGGATTACTTGTAATACCTAGAATCTCCAAAAGTACAATGGGAGGCAGAGCCTTCAGTTATCAAGCTCCTTTCCTGTGGAACCAGCTGCCAATCTGGATTCGGGAGCCAG
This sequence comes from Pholidichthys leucotaenia, assembly GCA_020510985.1. Lineage (NCBI taxonomy): Eukaryota > Metazoa > Chordata > Actinopteri > Cichliformes > Pholidichthyidae > Pholidichthys > Pholidichthys leucotaenia. Next base: position 30,636,278 of record CM035848.1, read on the forward strand.
ACTCGATCTCTGTTTTTAAGAATAGGGTTAAAACCTTCCTTTTTGATGTAGCCTACATTTAGGGAGGGATCATGTGTCTCTGAACCCTCCCTTAGTTATGCTGCTAATAGGTTTAGACAGCCGGGGGACCTCCAATAATGCACTGGGCTTCACTCCTTTCTTCACTCTCAATGAATTTTTTTTTTTTTTTGCTGGTCATTAACATCTGTTTGTTCTCTCCCATAGATCAAGTCCCCATCGTGCTGTTTGCTCTCTACATGTCTGTTCTTTTCATCTTCTCTATCCCTTCACCCCCCAGCCAGTTGCAGCAGATGACTGCCCCTCCCTGAGCCTGGTTCTGCTGGAGGTTTCTTCCTGTTCAAAGGGAGTTTTTCCTCTCCACCGTCACCAAGTGCTTGCTCACAAAGGATCGCCTGATTGCTGGGGTCTTTCTGCAACTGTGGGGGTTTCCCCTACAGTTCAAAGTAGACTTGAACAGTCAACAACAGTTGAAAGATGACTGTTGTTGTGAAATGGCGCTATAAATAAAGATGAATTGAATATTTACCAAAAAGTGACAATTTTCTCCAGCCCCAAACCACACCTGTAGCAGCTGCTGTCACAAGCTATGGAGAAACACAAAGCAACGAAACAGGTAGGAATATAACTTACTGTTTTGGCGTTCTGTGTGAAAAATTGACAGACGATCCACTTCACAATAGAAGAATGAACAATGTTTATTTCGAGGCTACATGAAAAACATGTTTTAATAGCGAAAAAAATGCACATCTGTTTACCCTCAACCTGTAAATCTAATGCTGATGCTGTGTCCAAGAAGGGAATGAGCAGACTCTACTTTCTGAGGAAGCTGAGATCCTTCAGTCTGTGCAGCGAGATACTGGAGCTTTTCTACCAGACCGTCATTCCCAGTGCCATCGTCTTTGCTGGGGTAGCAGTACCAGAGCCAGCGACACCAACAGACTTGACAAAATTATCAAGAAGGCTGGTTCTGTGATTGGTCTCAGACCGGAGACCTTTGAGAATGTGGTGGAGAGGAGGACACTAAACAAACTGTTACCCATCATAGACAATCCTGATCACCTCCTCCACCACACACTGGACAGACAGCGGAGCACTTTCTCCAGCAGACTGCTACAACTTCACTGCTGAATGGCCAGGCACAGGAAATCTTTTCTGCCACTTCACTGTACAATAACTCACTGTTAAATTTTGGTCATAACAATGCTTGCCATACTGCACCTTACAGTATAATTGGTACCTCATATTTCACCCTGTGCCTTATAATCCTCCTTTGTACAGTCAGTACTATGCAGACTCATAAAGCCTTATTCATGCTGCATTTCCCCTCTGATCCGCATGCGCTTTGGATGAGCACGGCGCACACGCGGCGTTGTACATACTCACTTTTTTCATCTACCAGGCCAAGCAGTTGACGCATGCGCACTACTGTTATTTGTAGTTTTGCTCCAGCCCTATGGGTAGCGCAAATGCGCTAACATGCCAGTTTGTTCAAAGGCTATAAACACACGAGCAATGCACATTTTTTTTGTAGCAACAACAATGGTTTCATTTCAAGAAAAAGGAGGAATTACTGTTTTCCAGTGCTCTTCTCTGCTCAAGCTACTGCAGCTGCAAAAGGATTCATGTACCTTTATTCTCGTCTTCCGCCTCCTTGTCTTCTTCGTCTACTTTGTCTTTGTATGCTGTGTTGATATCGCCACCTCGTGAATGGGATGTTCAGTCTTGCGCATGCGCAGTCAACGCGCTCAGGTCATAGGCAGGCGGTGCATTCACAAAATTTGGGCTGCACGCAGTCTAGCACTGCGGACACTAGAGGACTGGAGATGACGTAAATTTCATCACACGAGGTTTCCAGTTACACGTACGTGGACAGCAGAGGTGCAGCATGAATCCAGCTTAAGGATCATCATCTATTTAACCTAGTAGCCTATGTAGTATATAAAGTTATCTAAGCATTTTTTTTTTTTTTTACTTCCCTGGGTAACTACTTTTTCTATTATGCTGTATGCATTTATGTTGGTTTGGGTTGTCTGCTGTGTCATGCTGATGTTGCACTGTAATTTCCCAGTTTGGTTTTCATAAAGTACATCTATCAATACCCCCTGCCAGGATGGCAGGAGTTTTCTGGCACATGTGCAGTTCATTGCGACCACTGCATTCTTGTACACGCGGTCACTTTTTGGGGTCTGAATGCGCTCGGTCAATGCTCACCCTCTGCGTAGTTTGCGCATGAATACGTCCACTGCGTTCGCTCACGTACCAGTGTGTTTTTGCCACTATGAATTGGGCTTAAGTCTACAAGGGCTCAGGGCTTGAGGGTTTAGAGAGGAGACTGAGATTCGGCCTTACAGTTTCTGAAGTGAAACAGGAGGTCATAGTTCAGGGGCTACAACTCCTGCAAAAATCATCCAATTAGAACCAAACTGCAATATGCACATCACTGGTGTATATAAAACCATGGTACCAAGTTTCAAAACAATCAGAACAAAACTGTAGGAGTTGATTTTAAAAAAGTGGGACAGACGGACAGACTCATCACATAATCCCCTTTCTGTCAAAGCCGAAAGGGGCAGAAGAGCCCTTTGGGCTTTGACCAGCAGGAGATAAGCAGGGCTCCTCAGCTCAGTAACCATGGTAATGAGCTCCTGAGCTCAGAATAACTGTAGTAACCAGGGCTCCTCAGCTCAGCAACCATAGAAACCAGTGATCCTGAGCTCAGTAACCATGATAAGGGCTCCTGAGCTCTATAACCATAATAACCAGGGTTCCTTAAGAGCTCTGTAACCATAACCACTAGGACTCCTCAGAGTTCTGTAACCCTAGTAACCAGGGCTCAGCCCCGAGAAGAGGGGCCTGACGTTCAGTCATCAGAGCTTGTAAAAGAATAAAGTGACACCACAGAACAAGAAGAAGAAACAACAGCAGGAAACAGCAGTTATCAAAGAATCTCCTTCATTGGTTTATTTTCACACTGAAGCCACAAAAGTGTCAAATCATCATCATCATGGTGGTCCTATAATAACGTATATGTATATAAATATATACAGGAGAGTCCTCACAGCAGCACACGCTTCAACAGGAATGTTAACTGGGGAGGGTGGGGTCATTGTGGGGGGGGGGGGGGCGGGGTCACACTAACACTCCCTCCTAAAGGCACTCGCATGTTGGTTTTAGGTGGGAGGCGTCAGCGAGTCTTAAAAACATGCCAGATCGTTTTTTTAATTTAAAGCATGTTTGATTTTAAAGGGGCAGGTGTTACATGGGAAATGCTCAAAATGGGTGGGGTCTGTTTTCTGTCTTATAAATTTGGAGGGAGGGGGATCCTCACAAACATTTTTTCCTTTAATGTTTGAAACTTCTTGCTAAATAAAAAGGAAAAAACGCGTAAATTCAAGAAAATTCACAAAAAAAAAAAAAAACTGCAAAACTTCCAGCCAAAAAACGTGCAACTTTCTCATAAATAATCTAAAAAAAAGCTGCAGATTTATGAGGCTAATCTGTATTTTGATGGAAATACTTACGAATTTCCATTCAGATGTTTTATTTCAGAAATGTTCTTTATTTTTATTTTAAATGTTAGCATCTGATGACCCGGGACTAAAAAAGCGACACTGTGACCCATCGTATTGCTGCTGACTGTGGAAAAAGGGGCGGGGCTTATTTGTTGTGTTTTTTCATTATCTGGTTTCCACGGTAACGGTAACACAGAGACCAGTCTGCGTTTCTGAGTGGGCAGGGCTTTTTTGTTCTCTGGTTTCCGTGGTAACAAAGAGACGGTCCGTCTGTTTCCGGGTGGGCGGGGCTTTTTGTCACTTTTTTTTTTTTTGCATCCCTCAGCAGCAGCCTCCTGATGCGGTGTTGACCGGTTTGCTCTGGATCTTGACGTTGGACTTCTCGGAGGCCCCGCCCCCCGCTGCCGTGGCCCCGGGGCCCATCCTCTTCTTGATCTCGGCCGCCATGGTCATGAAGGCCTGCTCCACGTTGGTGGCGCTCTTGGCGCTCGTTTCCAAAAACGGGATCCCCAAATTGTCGGCAAACTCCTGCACAGAGGAGGGAAAAAGAGAGATATTTTCATTTTTGTTTGGGAAGTTTTAAATTCAGACATTAATGTGAAAAAAAAGTCAATTTTAAAAAATGTCAAATTTCTGAAAAGAAAATGGCTACATTTATGGGAAAAAATCTATGAGTAAAAGTTTAAAATTTACAATAAAAGTTTCAAATTAATAAATCAGATTTAACAGAAAAAAAATCTAATTTACAGAAAAGTAATAAATTTAAAAAGTTGCAAATTTATGACAAAAGTTACAATTTACAATAAAAGATGCTAAAGACTTAAAAAAAAACAAATTTTGGAGAAAAAAGACAAACTGATTTAAAAAAATATTTCCCAGAAAAAGTCTGAAATTCATGAGAAAAAGCCGCAAATCAAGTAGGGTGTAGCTAATATTAGCGATGGTGTAGCGAACATTAGTGGTGGTGCTGACGTTAGCGGTAGTGCAGTGGGTGTAGCTGACATTAGCGGGGGTGTAGTTAACCTTAAGCAGTGGGTGTAATGAACATCAGCGGTGATGTAGCCAATATTAGCAGTGTTGTAACAAACATTAGCAGTAGTCTAGCAGGTGTAGCGAACAATAGTGGTGATGTAGCATGTGTAGCAAAAATTAGCAGTGATGTAGTGGGTGTAGCTAACCTTAGCGGTAGTGTAGTCCACCACCTTCTTGGTGGTCAGGTCACATTTATTTCCTACGAGCAGCTTGTTGACATTCTCGCTGGCGTAGCGGTCGATCTCCTGCAGCCACTGTTTCACATTGTTGAACGACTCCTAAAAAAACATGTTAAAAATTAAAAAAAAACAAAAACAGGTTAGAACAGCAGTGAACGAGTTCAGAGCATTTTACCGTTCTACTAAAACCGGAGAACCACCAACAGATGGCTTGGACATCTTTTCAGTTTTCTTTGTTCAGCCTTCACATGCATGTGTGTGCGCACGTGCATACACAACACACTCACTAAAATAGGCTCACTTTTACACTTGTGTGTATTTCTTGGTTAGTGCCGTTAGCGTTACTGTTAGCAGTTACTGTTGCCAACATCTCATTAATTCTCTTATTAAACATTAACCCACTCCTAATAACACCGCTGGACTCAAATGAACCTGAGGAACACGTTACTAGCCGTTGTTATGGCAACTCGTCATAGAATTACTGCTAGCTTCCCTTGTTAACTGCAATAACCGAAGGACTCCACCCAATAAACTTATGTAGCGTTGACCTTGAGTTCCAATCTATAAAATAATTCTTTGCTGAAGAAAACTGTTTCAACTCAAAAGTTTGGTCATGAACTGCTTCCATCATCCAAGGACCAGAGCTGTAACACTATCCATCGGCCATAAAGTAGAAGTTAACCCCTTCTCCAGATCTTAGTCATTCTCCCTTTTCTGCTCTTTGGCAAAGGAATGTTTCAAATCGATAGATTTATGGTTGATATAATCCAGACTTGGGGAGTCAAGATTCTCCAGTAAATAACCAGACAGTTTCACAGTGCCATCTGGTGGACGAATCAGGAATATTTAATTTTTTTCCTCTTTGCAGTGGAATTTATGCAATATGGACAAATAAACTAATTCATATTCTTTCTCTCAAGACAGTATCCGCTACTGAAGACATAGTTGAACTCTTGGGAAGGACAATGTGGTTTCAAATGCTTTTACTGATATGATTTGATATGTGTTGCTTTATTTTCAAGAAGAAATTAATTTCTGCATGCTTACTATCACAAATTATCCATCTATCCATCTTCTACCGCTTTTCCGGAGGTCCGGGTCGCGGAGGCAGCAGTTCAAGCAGAGAAGCCCAGACTTCCCTCTCCCCCGCAACCTGCTCCAGCTCTTCAGAGAGGATACCAAGGCGTTCCCAGACCAGCTGGGAGACATAGTCTCTCCACCGTGTCCTGGGTCTGCCCCGGGGTCTCCTCCCAGTGGGACGTGCCTGAAACACCTCAAGTGGGAGGCATCCAGGAGGCATCCTAATCAGATGCCCATACCACCTCAACTGACTCCTTTCAATGTGGAGGAGCAGCGGTTCTACTCTGAGCCTCTCCCGGATGACTGAGCTCCTCACCCTATATCTGAGGGTGAGTCCAGCAATCCTACGGAGAAAGCTCATTTCAGCCGCTTGTATCCGCGATCTCGTTCTTTCGGTCATTACCCAAAGCTCGTGACCATAGGTGAGAGTAGGAACGTAGATTGACTGGTAAATCGACAGCTTTGCCTTAGAACTAAGCTCCCTCTTCACCACAACAGACCGGTACAACGTCCGCATCACTGCAGATGCTGCTCCAATCCGTCTGTCGATCTCTCGCTCCATTTTCCCCTCACTCGTGAACAAGACCCCAAGATACTTAAACTCCTCCACTTGGGGCAGGAGCCTGTCCTCAACCCAGAGAGGACAATCCACCTTTTTCCAGCTGAGGACCATGGACTCGGACTTGGAGGTGCTGATTCTCATCCCAGCTGCTTCACACTCAGCGGAAAACCGTCCCAGCAAGAGCTGTAGGTCATTGCTGGATGAAGCCAACAGGACAACATCATCTGCAAACAACAGAGATGAGATTCTGTGGTCACCAAGCATGACACCCTCCATTCCCTGGCTGCGCCTAGAAATCCTGTCCATAAAAATTATGAACAGGATCGGTGACAAAGGGCAGCCCTGGCGGAGTCCAACTCTCACTGGGAATGACTCCGACCGAGTGTTGGCAATACGAACCAAATTCTCACAACGGTCGTACAGAGACCGAATAGCTCGTAACAACAAGCTCGATACCCCATACTCCCGAAGCACCCCCCACAAAAATCCACGAGGGACGCGGTCAAATGCCTTCTCCAAGTCCACAAAACACATGTAAACTGGTTGGGCAAACTCCCACAAACCCTCAAGAATTCTCGAGAGGGTAAAGAGCTGGTCCGATGTGCCACAGCCAGGACAAAAACCACCTTGCTCCTCCTGAATCCGAGGTTCGACCAACGGCCGGACTCTCCTCTCCAGTACCTTGGCATAGACCTTTCCAGGGAGGCTGAGGAGTGTGATCCCTCTAAAGTTGGAGCACACCCTCCGGTCCCCTTTTTTGAAGGGAGGAACCACCACCCCGGTTTGCCATACCAAAGGCACTGCCCCCCGACCTCCACGCAATGTTGCAGAGGCGTGTCAACCATGACAGCCCAACAACATCCAGGGCCTTGAGGTACTCAGGGCGAATCTCGTCCACCCCCGGAGCCCCGCCACCAAGGAGATTTTTAACCACCTTGGCGACCTCAGCCCCTGTGATAGGCGAGTTATCCCCCTCGTCCCCAAACCCTGCTTCCTCTGTGGAAGGCGTATCAGTGGGATTGAGGAGATCCTCGAAGTATTCCTTCTACCGCCCGACGATATCTCCAGTCTAAGTCAACAGTGTCCCATCCGCACCATACACAGTGTGGACGGGGAGCTGCTTTCCCCTCCTGAGCCGCCGGACAGTTTGCCAGAATCTCTTTGAGGCCGATCGAAAGTCTTGTTCCATGGCCTCACCGAACTCCTCCCATACCCGGGTTTTTTCTTCAGCAACCACCCGAGTTGCACTCCGCTTGGCCTGCCAGTACACCTCAGCTGCTTCAGGAGTCCCACAAGCCAGCCAAGCTTGATAGGACTCCTTCTTCAGCTTAATGGCCCCCCTCACCACTGGTGTCCACCACTTGGTTCGGGGGTTGCCACTACGAGATGCACCGACCACCTTGCGGCCGCAGCTCTGGGCCGCTGCTTCAACAACAGAGGTGGAGAACATGGCCCATTCAGACTCCATGTCTCCAGACTCCCTCGGAATGTGGCTGAAGTTCTTCCGGAGGTGGGAGTTGAAGACCTCCCGGACAGGGGCCTCAGCCAGACGCTCCCAGCACACCCTCACTATACGTTTGGGTCTAGCAGGTCTGAATGGCTTCCTCCCCTGCCATTGGATCCAACTCACCACCAGGTGGTGATCAGTTGACAGCTCTGCACCTCTCTTTACTCGGGTGTCCAAGACATACGGTCGCAGGTCTGATGATACGATAACAAAATCGATCATTGACCTGCGACCTAGGGTGTCCTGGTGCCAGGTGCACATATGGACACCCTTATGCTTGAACATGGTGTTCATTATGGACAGACTGTGGTTAGCACAGAAGTCCAATAACTGAACACCACTCGGGTTCAGATCGGGCAGGCCGTTCCTCCCAATCACCCCCCTCCAGGTTTCACTGTCGTTGCCCACGTGCGCATTGAAGTCCCCCAGTAGGACAATGGAGTCTCCAAGAGGAGCTCCCTCTAGCACCCCAGTCACAGACTCCAAAAAGGGTTGGTACTCTGAAATATCATTTGGTGCATAGGCACAAATGATGGTCAGGACCCGTTTCCCAACCCGAAGGCGCAGGGAAGCAACCCTTTCGTCCACCGGGGAAAACTCCAATATAGAGGCAGCAAGGTGGGGCGATACAAGAATACCCACCCCTGCTCGTCGCCTCTCGCCCGGGGCAACTCCAGAAAAGGCCAAGCTCCACATCACAAATCACAAATATCTATCTATCTATCTATCTAATGTATCACAAATTAATTACAATTAAAATGTAGAGACATTTTATGTTCCCTTATTACTGAATAGAATATCTTAGTCACTAAAGTTGGACGAATTCATGCTTTATTCAGCACATATACTTCAGGGGGGTTTCACTTCTCATATCAAATGTCCCCCCCCCCCCCCCCCCCCCCCCCCGCTCTTTGAGAGACCATAGCTGCACTTTAACTGACCAATAGAGCTCCAGGCTTCACTGCATCTCCTTTTTACGTTGAGTTTATGACTTCTGTTGAACAAAACTCCATGTAATTGGTTCAGCTCAAGTTCCATGAAATTCAGTGAGATTCTGCCACACCTAGGGATAACTTTCCTTTGTTCAGTTTTGTGGCGGTGGGTCAAGCTGTAAGGAGCCTTCTCTGCTCTCCCAATTTTTTTTCTATCTTCCAAGTAAGGCCCAGAGCCTGTCATGCTCTGTGAAAATTCTTTTTATTTTCTTTAAAGGTCATTTTTCCTTATTTTAATCCTTTCCTTTAAATCACCATGCAAGACGATTTTGCTTGATTTTTTTCTAAGCTTAAACCAACTCATTTAAACCACCAACATCGGAAGAAACAGATTTGTAATGTTTTTGCCTCAGTTTGAATTTCTGATGGGACTTTGCACAATAAACCAATTCCTTCTTCAATGCATAAGAGAAGACCTCACCTAGCTTGCTGAAGAACAGCCCAATTGCGATCTCAGGAGCATGGCCTTGTGGCCATGTGTCTATCAGCCTCTCCATCAACAGAATCCACGGACATCCAGCTGAATCAAGGTTGGCACGTGTGGACTGCCTGCTACCTACTGGGACGCAATGATTCTGCTTGGCTGATGGTCTGTTGTTTAATTTAAACTTAATTCTTCAGAATATTCCTGGTATAAGTTCTTTTAACTTAATTTCATGCAAACCCCCATCACAATTTCAAAATGCATTTTGTCCTTTCATTAATTTGGTGGCATCAGCCATCACTTTTGGAGTGGTCTGCTGGGGCAGTGGCATTACTGCAGCCGATAGGAAGAGACTGAACAAACTGATCAAGAAAGCTAGCTCTGTCCTGGGGCAGCGCCTTGATCCGGTGGAGGAGATAGGAGAGAGAAGGACGGTGGCTAAACTGTCATCTCTGCTGGAGTCCGAGTTCCACCCTATGCAGGACATACTGAATGCACTGAGGAGCTCATTTAGCAGCAGACTACATCATCCCAGGTGCACAACCGAGAGGTTTCGCAGGTCCTTCCTACCAACGGCTGTCAGACTGTACAACCTAAGCAGGGCTGCTCGCAGAGATAGCAAAAAGACGTAACAAATTAATAGTTTTTTGAATGCAAAAGATGCAATAGACTTACACAATGGTCCCCTCCGGCATACAACTAGGAAAATACCGGTCGCTATGGAGAGTGAGAATATGTATGGGCACATAATCATACCATGTAGGATAACTAAGTAGACGGTTGTGCTGTTTCATCTCATCTAGCAACAATGCTCTGCACTGTGTGTGTTTATATATTTACATATTTATTCCATCTAGCTACAATGCTCTGCACTAGGTGTGTTTATGTTTATATATCTATATATTTATTCCATCTAGCTACAATGCTCCGCACTGTGTGTTTATATATCTACATATTATTCCATCTAGCTACATTGCTCCGCACTGTGTGTTTACATATTCATATATTTATTCCATCCAGCTACAATGCTCTGCACTGTGTGTCTGTATATATATATTTTATAGTAATATGTACATATGTACGTATATTAGCTGCTCTTGCTTGCTTGTTTTTTTTCTTGCCTTCTGATTGTTGCTCTGAGTGTTGCTATCCCTGTGCTGTTGCAATCCTGGAATTTCCCCGTTGTGGGACTAATAAAGGCTTATCTTATCTTAATTTATGTTCTTTTTCAGAGTAACACCAATTTTCTATTTTTATAAATAGTTAATCATCATTTTCTTCATAAAATTGCATCCACTTTTCTTAATCAATGCTATTTTATGGTTTTCCAATTTACAGTATACCGACAAGTGAAAGGTGAACTGAAACCACCTTTTTGCGCAAAAAGTAGAACAGCAGATTAATTCCTTATTGCCTATTATATATATATATATTTTTGTTACTTATTTGTACCCGTAGGTAGATTTGGTTTGCAGTCTGGTGACAAGCCACCGGCTGCCGGTCGCTGCGTGCGCGAGCGCCCTAAACCTACATGTTTTTGGTATGCGGGAGGAAACCGGAGAAATCCCGGAGTAAACCCACGCAACACGGGGAGAACATGCAAACTCCACACAGCTCACTGTTGGTCGGGGGCTGGGATCGAACCCACAATCTCATGATCCCCGCGATCCCCCAGCCGAGGGTAAACTGTGCTGCCACAGTGCTAAACCACTGCGCCACCGTGCAACCTATTATATTTTTCAACACATAAAAGAAATTTTTAGGCTGTGTGATGGCCAAGCTATAAGCCGATAAACTTTTGCTTCTGGCTGGCAGTGCCAAACAAACCGGAAGTAGTGCAGACGACGCTGCGTGACGTCACGAGTGTGACCCTTATCAAAACAACAATGGCAGATGATAGCAGTTCCAGCAGTCAAGAACACCAGAGTTTTCAGAGTGAAGAGGCATTCAGGATCGGTGACGAGACAGAGGAGGATGCAGGAGTGTCAAGTGAAAAGGAAGAGAGCGAGGGAGGCATCGAACCGTAGAGATTCGAGCCAGAATTTTCGGGTGACTCCGGCACCGACTCAGAGTCAGACCGCAGCAGTGATGGGGAGGAGAGTCGCTTATTGAATACAGAATGGTGAGTCTTTAATTCTCTACTTTGGCATGTTTGGGGTGTCAGGATAAGGAAAATTAACAATAAAAAAGAAAGGAAAAAAAAAACATCAGCATTTTTCCAACTTATTATTTATACATAGGGCTAGGACTGTACAATAGCCTGGCCGTGTACACACTTATTTGTAACCATAGGTAGATTTGGTTTGCAGTCTGGTGACAAGCCACAGGCTGCTGGTCGCTGCGTGCGCGAGCTAAACCTACATGTTTTTGGTATGCGGGAGGAAACCGGAGAAATCCCGGAGTAAACCCACGCAACACGGGGAGAACATGCAAACTCCACACAGCTCACTGTTGGTTGGGGGGCTGGGATCGAGCCCACGGTCTCATGATCCCCGCGATCCCCCGGCCGAGGGTAAATTGTGCTGCCACAGTGCTAAACCACTGCGCCACCGTGCAGCCCCAAAAAATTGGCATTGAATAGACACATCCGTGGCGTAGGGTTAACACGTGTATTCAGGACAGGTTCCATGACCATGGGCTATGTATTACAATACTTCTACAGACTATAGTGGCAATACACATGAACAGAACTGGCCTCTGCATTCGACTGTGCTATTTATAAATAATATCTATATGTAGAAACGCATCGCTTCCCGGTCGCTTTTCCTCCCCCTTTCTTTTCTTTCGTCGCCATGACAGCTTTCCTTGGCCACTGAACAGATCTTCCCAGGTGTTGGAAGTGTTTTGTAGTCGACTATCACGACAAAATGCACCAAAAACAACCAGTGTTGACGTGCTCGCAATGGTAAACATGAGGACTGCGTCCCATTCGTGACGTCACGCGGAACTCCGGCTGCACTTCCGAATAATTGGCGGATTCGTAGGATTTTTCATGGCGGGAAATTTAAAATAGCGATTTTCTCCAACATTCCGGGATTGGTGGAGGGGGTGCCAATGATAAATTATCTTTATAATTGTATGTACTATCACCCAGTGCCGTTCAATGCCGTTCACTTCAGTTCACCTTGAAACTGTGCTTTATTTTGTTCCACAAATGCTTGATTCATAAGTAACTCAGTAATAGTCTATAATACCCATAATACATGTTGAATTCTCTGTTTTAAAGTTATCCAAATGTGTTAACCTATTCTGACATTTCTTATTAAACTATTGAAAAACATATGGGAGTTATTGTTTGATTTCATGTCCATCTTCTTGATTATAGGGATGTGATTTGGGGTTGGGGAAATTATCTGAAAATTTAGCAGGAGGTATGGGGGAGGCAGAGCCCCGGTGGGGGGGCAAGGGGGGCAAAGCCCCCCTAAGCTCCTGGGTTTTTATGATTTTTAAGTACCAGAACTGTGCTTAAATGACATAAAACAAACAGCTGAATGTCACTTATTACTGTATAATATTGACTTATGTTCCAAGAAGATAGCATTCCTAAAATATTCCAGCAAGCATTATTCAAGCATTAAACAAGCATTATAAGAGTGTGCAGTGCTTATGGAGAGGAAAATGACATAAAATATAATACAAATAAGAGTTGTGTGCTGATTTGCCGCACTAAAGAAGATTTGTTAATGAAATTCCCTGTCTTTGAATTGGCAGGCAGGGAATTAATTGTCAGGGATAAAATTAAATATCTGGGACATTTTATTAATGATAGAATGACTGATGATGATGATATTTTCAGACAACGCTGCAAAATCTACATGCAAGCAAATATTCTTGCACGCAGGTTTGGTTTTTGTTCAGATGAGGTGAAACTGGTTCTTTTTAAAACCTATTGTACACCTTTATACACTGCTCATTTATGGATAAATTATAGGAAACAAAGTATGCAGAAATTACAGGTTGCTTACAATGATGCTTTAAGAATTTTACTTAAAAAGCCTCGATGGTGCAGTGCTTCCGAGTTATTTGTCTCATCACGTGTAAATACACTGCATGCAGTAATAAGGAATCTTATGTACAAATTCATCTGTCGGCTTGATGTATCTAGAAATGAAATCATTCAAGTCATGTCTAGCATTAAGCTCAGTTCTATTCGCTGTCAGTCACAGTTTAGAAGGCACTGGTACAGTAGTCTTTTTAAAGTCTGTACTGTTTTTGTACTTCTTTTAGTAGTTGCGTCTTATTGTTCTGTAACTTTTTGATTGTTTTTCTTATTAACTGTTTTCAACTGTCTTGTTTTATTTTATTTTTGATGGACCATGAGTCTGGAATAAAGTCTGATTGATTGATTTGATCCATCACATGTGTGGCGTTAAAAATATTTTTTAAATAAAGTCCAAAACATCTTCAGCAGGCAAAATGAAGAAAAGTGAAAAGTGAACTCCTGTGGCAGCTAGAAAGGTCTACATTTAACCATGAGAAACTCCAGGTTAGCTGAGCAGTGTCTCCCAACAGTGACAGAGTTCGTGCACCAAGCCTTGTTAATATAAATGCATACTCCCCCACCTCTGGTCTTACCGGAGTCATCAGCTGCTCTGTCTGCCCGGAGAGTGTGCCGTCCAGCCAGCTTGACAGCACCGTCAAGTACTCTACTATGTAGCCATGTTTCCGTGAAAATCATGACATTGCAGTTCATAAGTTTCTTATTGTTGGTGATCCGAAGCCGTAGCTCATCCATTCTGTTCGCCACTGACCGTACATTAGCGAGGAAAATACTGGGTAGAGAAAGCCTGTGCGGTGTTAGCTTTAGCTTAGCTCTTAGCCCTCCGCGCTTCCCCCGCCTTTGTTTACGGTCTCTACGCCGCCTGCGAGCACTTCCGGTCGGCCGGGTAGCTTACCTAGTGTCAGGTGTTCTCCAGAGCTCAGGGATGAAACGTAGGTTGCTGATAAAAAGGTCGTTATTTTGTAATCCAATGTCCAAAAGTTCATTTCGGGTGTAGGATGTAAAAGCGAAGCTGTTCTGAACGAACAGACCAGAAATGAGCAGAAATATCGCTGCTAATCTACAAAATCTGAAGAGATGCTGAGCCTCACGTTGTGCACGCGCCGCCATCTGGTCTGAAAATTTTTGGAAGATTAAAAAAAGCGGAATTCTGCGAATTAGCGGAAAAATCACATCCCTATGATTATCAGCAGACAAGAAGTCACAAGGGTTTTTTTTTTTTTAAAGACTGATTCATAATTGGTACAAATAAAGAATTATTAATAAATTGTCCATTATCTGGACTGGTGCCCTATGAGGATCTGAGTGTAATGAAAATAAACCTTCATTCCTACTCACATTCATATTTACATTAATACTTGTACCAACATTAAAATACCTATAAACCTATAAATCCGCTACATTAATAGAAGTGGGCTAACAAACTACAGCAGACACCATAATTATTTAAAAAAAAAACAATCAAAATGTAATAAACTAATGTAACTGTGAAAGCCTTTACTGTTGTAAAATGTTCTGGTAACCCTTAGACCACCATGGAGGAGGTCTGAGTCCAAGACCCAGCTTCAGAGCTGAGGTTTGAGGTTCTCCTGAAGAACCTGGGTGTAACCCTCGTCCTTCATTATTCCATCTATTTTCTGCAAACCACCAGTTTCACTGACCAACAGCCCCAGACCATGACCCCAACACCACACCTGGCAGTAGGTCTGGTCTTCTCTCATGGTGATGGTAGAGTTTGTGTTTCAGTCATTTAACATAGAAACTTCACACTTCTAGGAATCACTGGAAAGCTGACTGTTACAGATTCTGTGTAAAGTCTGACCCCACCCGGACACAGGAAATCATCTTAGCGGTGGGTCCCACCTGATCAGTGACATCGTAGACCACGATGATGCCATGAGCTCCTCTGTAGTAACTGGATGTAATAGTTCTGAACCGCTCCTGACCCGCCGTGTCCCACTGAGGAGAGGAGAACACAGGAGGTCAGTCTAGATCAAATCTGGACTCTACTGGGGTCAGAGTTTCAGCTGTGTAGCAGGTGTAGCCAACATTAGCAGTGGTGTAGCAGGTGCAGCTAACATTAGTGGTTGTGTAGCAAGTGTAGCTAACCTTAGCAGTAATGTAGTGGGTTTAGCTAACATTAGCGGTTGGGTGTTAGATGTAGCTAACATTAGCAGTGGTGTAGCTAACTTTAGTGGTGGTGTAGTGGGTATAGCTATCCTTGGCAGCAATGTAGCGGGCGTAGCTAACTTTAGCCGAGGTGTAGTGGGCGTAGCTAACTTTAGCTGTGGTGTACGGTAGTGGGTAAATTGGGAAATTTACAAGAAAAACGCTACAGCTTCACACAAAGAAATGTAAGAAAAAGTCATAAATTTACATGAAATAAGTTAGACATCCACATGTAAAAGACGGCAGATTTACAAGGAAAAAGATTTAAATTAACAAGAAATTCAAAAGAAAAGAAACTGCTGCAGAAACGTGACAAACTCAGGTTCTAGGAGCGTCTCAGCTCTTCTTACGATCTGCAGCTTGATGGTCTTCCCATCCAGTTCAATGGTCCTGATCTTGAAGTCTACCCCGATGGTGCTGATGTAGCTCTCTGTGTACGTATCGTCCTGGAAACAGACAACCAATCAGGTCGGGGTGAGTCTGAGGTACAGCGGTGGATGCAGTTAGCTACAGACCATGGAGAAACTTACTGCGAATCGGAGGAGGAGACATGACTTCCCCACGCCGGAGTCGCCGATCAGGAGCAGCTTGAACAAATAGTCACTGTGGAGGATGATGATGATGATGTCATTGTTACGTCATAAAGCAGGTACCCAATCACATCACTGCATCACCAGATCCCTGTTTTAACTTCTGGACCGCCCATAGGTCAGAGACACACTGAGCTTCGTTGTGCTGGCATGTCCCGCACCGTCGGCACAAAACAAGTCTCATCAGACTGTTTCTATTTTGACCAATTCAGTGTTTAAAGGGGTCACTGATCGCACTTTTTACACATTTTAACAGCTCACTCATGTCTTAATGAAGTGCTTATGACATATTTTGTTTAAATTTTCTTTTGAAGCAATTTTTAAAAAATTGTTCTTGGCTTTCTTCAAACGCTCTGATTCAAAGCTTGTTACTTTAAGATACAGACTTCAGCTGTTCAACTCCACCCTCCATCTTGTGTCAGTTACCCATTAGTCGAGTAGCTTCTAGCCAGCTTCTTCCAGCTTGGGCAATGTCTCGCTCAGTGGTACTCCGTTCCTCTCCCATGGCCAGGTGGGGGATGCCCCATCACGAAGTGACAAAATTAGGAGAAAAAAAGCTCTCAAATTTACACGAAAAGCTGCAAATTTATGAAAAAATGTACAAATTTACATAAAAAAATCTTTATAGCAAAAGCCATTATATCTGAATGTAATGATAAATGTTGTAAAATAGCCTACTGCCTTGCAATGCACTTGATTTATAACCTCACATTATTCTGAAAATAAAATACGACCCAAAGGACGCCCAAGCTGGGGCTCAAACTCACAGACTCTTACATCACTCATGTCACTAATTCTGTGCTTCTTATTGAGACGTGCTACCCTGTGTCTTTGTGCATGCGCCTGTGACTTTGGGCCGGAGTGATGCGAGGCACACTATGGACTGCGGCCCAGTGAACCAGATGGTAACAGGGATGGTTATTAGGGTACTAAGATCTGAAGAAAATAACAATATATGCTCGATTTGAGCTTCCCATTACCAGTGTTAGCTTGGACACTAATAACTCACTTCCATATACATGACGGACAGCTAGGCGGCCCAATAATAGAGCAGTGGGCTGGTCTCAAGGACGGCGGTGGGTTGGCTCTTTCTAAACGTAATGATACCCACAAAAAAGTCAAAAACGCTTCTGGTGTTTCTGGAAGAGAAAAATGAGATAAAAGCGGTGTGTGTGTGTTTTAAGAGAACTGACTGTTTTGAAAATTTTTGGATGATTAGGTGACCAGTAGACTCATTTTAGACAGTTAAAACTTACAAGCACACCATTTTTCAGTCAATGACCCCTTAAATCATGGTGAAACGGAGCACTCTGATTGGCTGCTCAGTGTCCTAAAGGAATGCTTGTTGCTGTTGGCTTTTTTCTTGTAAATTTCCAACTTTTTCCCTGCAAATTTCCTTTTTCCTGCAAACTAACTTTTCTTGCAAATTTAACTTTTTTCCTTTTAAATTTCCAGCTTTTTCCTGTAAATTTGCAACTTTTTTTTGTGTCTTTGCAATGTTCATCTAGTAGATGCTAATCGAACTTTTATTCTGTGTAATTAAACTGTAATTTGTGCCTTTTTAATTTTAAAGTGGCACCTTTTATCATACTGTTACACCTTTATTCTTACAAATTTGCACCTTATTTAGATTTATACGTTTGTACCTCATGATAAACAGGTGAAAACGCCCATCTCTCTTGCTTATACAGGGGAGTTTTTCCCCCCCCCCATATACATTGGTATTTCCTTCCGGTTCTACTAAACACTGAATGGGATCGCACGGGACCCAAACCCTGAGAAAACATCCAAATAATGAATGGAATCATTTTTTTATGGGACACCAAAAGCCCACCAAAAGCTCCAAAAATCAATTAAATCATTTTAATATTTAGCAACAAATGGCCATTCCTGTAGTAACTAACGTTACACAAAATGCCCAAATACAAATAAGTAATTTTATTTATATAGCATCTTTCACAGATATAAAAATCACAAAGTAGTAAAAATAAAATACATAAAACCCTTATCTGGCTAAAAGCCTGTTTAAAAAGCAAAGTCTTTAGCTGCTTTTTAAATATATCCACAGTATATAGGCAACAAAGACAAAAGGGAAGAGCATTCTACAGCCTAGCTGCAACTACTTCAAAGGAGCGATCACCTCGTGTCTTGAAATGGGTTTTTGGGACCACAAGTAACATTTGGCCTGCTGACCTCAGACTACGGGTCAGGGTACAGAGCTGTAGCAGGTCCGAGATATAAGGAGGAGCTTGTCCATGCAAGACTCTGAAAGTTAAGGTCAAGATCTTAAAATGTATTCTAACATTCACTGGTAACCAATGCAGAGGCTCAAACAGGCATAATATGGGCCCGTTTGCATGTTCCAGTTAAAATGTCTGTGACAAGATTTAGGAACTGTGGATCATATTCAATATGAATTTCTCTTCAATCGTCCATACAGGTGGTTCTTTTGACTTAGAATGCTAAATAAGTGAAAAAATATTTCCAAGTGAATTCAAATTTAGTGCCGTGTTGCACTAACGCGATCTCCTGAGACTCGCCTTGTTTCCGGATATGACGTCATGAAGTCAAGTTCCTCTCGGCTGATCCGTGTGCTGTCAATGTAAACAAGCTGTTTAGCTTCTATATCGGCGAAGAAATGCCTAAACGTTGCGTGGTGGCTGGGTGTTCTAATTGCTCCAGTGAATGTATGATAGAAAAATTCCATATTATCCACATTATTATTGTTATTAATAATGTATTATTTATATTTGAGAAGTATCATGCCTTTCATATGCCATGTTTACATACCTGCCAACTTTGAAAACCTGAAAAGCCTAGTAGCTAGCCGGGGTCCAGGGGCCGCAGGCCCTGGTGGGTCCAGGACAAAGTCCTGGTGGGGGGTTCAGGGGGGCGAAGTCCCCCGACGCCAAACAAATATTAGCATTAAATCAAGTTAAAATGTGGCTAATGTGGTTTTTATATATCTACATATTATTCCATCTAGCTACATTGCTCCGCACTGTGTGTGTTTATATACTTGCATATTTATTCCACCTAGCTGCAATGCTCCGTACTGTGGGTGTTTATATATTTACATATTTATTCCATCTAGCTACAATGCTCTGCACTGTGTGTTCATATATTCATATATTTATTCCATCCAGCTACAATGCTCTGCACTGTGTGTCTGTGTGTGTGTGTGTGTATATATATATTTTATAGTAATATGTACATATGTATATTAGCTGCTCTTGCTTGCTTGTTTTTTCTTGCCTTCTGATTGTTGCTCTGAGTGTTGCTATCCCTGTGCTGTTGCAATCCTGGAATTTCCCCGTTGTGGGACTAATAAAGGCTTATCTTATCTTATCTTATCTTATCTTAACAACCTCATATTTCTTCAGTAATCATGTTTCTATTTTTCTTACAAAGAACGTAGAAAGTTTGCCGCTGGTGTCACTGGCATTGGCATTCGACTTGTGTTTTTTCGTTCCCATGTGGTCTTTCACATCGCTGATTCCTCCATGTCTGATTGAAAAATCTTGTCTACACAAAGTGCAGTTGGGGTAATTTTCCCCCTTTCTTGAGCGAATAACAATTCCTGGAAATGCTTTGGAGTATTCCTCGTGAAAAGACTATTTTTCGTTTGTTTTTCACACTCATTTGTGATTTTTCTCCGGCAGATTCCATGATGAAAACGTATACAATGCTGACCTAACTCCTTTGCAATTCCAAATGGAAACAATGGCTCCGGGGATGTGATTTGGGGTTGGGGAAATTATCTGAAAATTTAGCAGGGGGTCTGGGGGACGTAGTCCCCCAGCGGGGTCCGGGGCAGAGCCCCGGTGGGGGGGCAAGGGGGGCAAAGCCCCCCGAAGCTCCTGGGTTTTTATGATTTTTAAGTACCAAAACTGTGCTTAAATGACATAAAACAAACAGCTGAATGCCACTTTATTACTGTATAATATTGACTTATGTTCCAAGAAGATAGCATTCCTAAAATATTCCAACAAGCATTATCCATCACATGCTTTAACACCTGATCAAATCAAAATCAGTTAATTTTATCTATTCCATAATAGAAATAAAATTCCAACATACCATTACTTTTTATAATTCCAGCATTCATTTCAGATCATCAGTTTCAATCTCCATTGAGTCTTGAGCAGTTCATTTTGCACAATAACTGATGTAGCTAAGTCTTAGAAATATTCAAAAGTTATGAGTCAATGTCCACTGTGCACTGTCAATTTCAAACTGTCTGGAATCATAAAAGTAATCTAACTAAATTGTTTTGCTATTTTTTTTCTCCTCAACATCAATGTCAGGGCGCTGCAGGAGTTTTGGGGGATGATTAACTTTTATAACCGTTCCCTCCCCCGCGCAGCCCAGCTCATACAGCCGTTGTACGCCACACTCAAGAAACGGAAACCGGCGGACAGAGTCGACTGGACTCCTGAGCGGGAGCAGGCGTTGTCTGAGGTTAAAACAGCTCTGGCGAACGCTGCACTACTGGCGCACCCAGACCCGGTGGCTCGGATAGCGCTCACTACCGACGCCTCGGACATGAGCATAGCGGCCGTCGTGGAGCAATGCGTCGCCGGTTCTTGGCAGCCGCTCACCTTTTTAGCAGGTTTTTGCACTACAGTGAGCGTAAATACAGCGTGTTCGACAGAGACGCCACTTCCAGTTCTGGCTGAAAGGGCGCACCTTAGGCTCAGACCTCTCGCGCATGCGCAATACACCTACAGGAAGCAGTGCCAATTGCCTCTGTTCTAAATTTAGATACGATTCCTAGTGACCTCGTGTTTGGAATTGCTTTCGTGTTTTTTTTACGATTGAAAATTTTTGACTGAATTTTTAGTGAAAAACCATAATTTTCATTAATAAAGCCGTAACCCGGAATGGGGTCTTGAAAACCGGAACCATTACGGCAAAACCGGAGTAGTTGGCAGGTATGTGTTTAATGTTTATATGTGCATTCCATATAGAATAAGTTCATATATTCTTGGCATGTTTCTGCGAGCAATTATTGGCCTTCAGACAATTCAGTACAGGATCAGGACATGCGTAAGGAATGATCTAAGCTACTCTTATAATCTCTCTGACATGTCCTGTTTTGGGTCACAGGAATGCACAGGAACTCCTCAGCCTGTATAGATCAGTGGTAGAGATTAGGTATATGGACATTCTGTTAGTTTTATGGACCTCATGTATCCAGAGTGTCTGTCATGTTTCCCCGGATAAGCTTTGATTATCAGGACTGTCCCGTTCTGTTCCTCCCCTTATCCTCATCCTCCCTCTCCTTTCTTCTACTTATATACAGTATATCAGACCTAAAGAATGAATTCTTTGGAGATTCTAGGTGTGCCTGAATGCCATGCTCTGTAATCTCTCCCTCAAATGGCCATTGAGGTTAAACTGGATATCTATTTTTATAATAAATGTACATAAATCCAGCTTTCCGCTTGATTATTTGACTTTGAATAATTTAAGCTCAAAATTATTCTAACAACGTACAAGCCTGTTCTCATTCCCAAAAGATCCAGATCTTCTTAAAAAAAATGGACGAAGCAAGTACAGAGAACAAGGGACAAATGGCAACAACACCATCTTCTGTACTCTGTAGCGATCACTTCACTACAGACAGTTCTGAGGAGGCGCCTGCTATACAGGAATCTTTAGGCTTGAAAGTTCGCTACAAACGGGTTCTAAAACCGACTGCCATACCTACGGTTTTTAAACAAAAACCCACAGCTCAAGATGATATCAACATATCAATACAGCGCAGAGAAGCAACAGTGTCAAAACTCGCCCGGAAAAGACTTTGTGTAATTGATTTTTTTCCCCCCACATTAGGCGATTGTGATTTTATTATATTTTTTCTGCCAAAAGTAAAATCCTCCTCTATGAATTCTGAAGCCGAGTGTTTACTCCAAATGGAACGACTTTGTGTTAAAAAAAGTTATATTACTTTTTTCAGTTTTATAAATCTCATTGCCTACTGAAACTGAATATCTGAGCTTTTTATTTTTATTTTTTTTTTCTTCATTTCCCCAAACACCCAATCGGGGAAATAAAAAAACAAAAAAAACAAAAACTGAAGCCAAAATTTCTGTAAACCAAACGATTAAATAATGATCACCTTATGTGGGGGGGGGGGGGGGAATCAATTACACAAACTCTTTTCCAGGCGACTTTTGACACTGTTGCTTCTCTGTGCCGTTTTGATATGGGCGATCATCCATATCAAAATAGCGCAGAGATACGGACGATCGCCCATATCAAAACAGCGCAGAGATACGGATGATTATTGTGCAGAGATACGGACGATCGCCCATATCAAAACAGCACAGAGATACGAACGATCGTCCATATCAAAACAGCGCAGTGATACGGATGATTGTTGTGCAGAGATACGGACGATCACCCATATCAAAACAGCGCAGAAATACGGACGATTGTTGCGCAGATACGGACGATTGCCCATATCAAAACAGCGCAGAGATACGGACGATCGCCCATATCAAAACAGCGCAGAGATAAAGACGATTGTTGCACAGAGATACGGACGATCGCCCATATCTAAACAGCGCAGAGATACGGACGATCGCCCATATCTAAACAGCGCAGAGATACGGACGATTGCCCATATCAAAACAGCGCAGAGATACGGATGATTGCCCATATCAAAACAGCGCAGAGATACGGATGATTGCCCACATCAAAACAGCGCAGAGATACGGATGATTGCCCACATCAAAACAGTGCAGAGATACGGATGATTGCCCATATCAAAACAGCGCAGAGAAGCAACAGTGTCAAAACTTGCCCAGAGAGAGTTTGTGTAATTGATTTTTTTGTTTTTCCACATTAGGCGATCGTGATTTCATTATATTTTTTCCGCCGAAAGTAAAATCCTCCCCTATGAATTCTGAAGCTGAATGTTGACTTTACTCCAAATCGAACGACTTTGTCTTAAAAATCGTTATATTACTTTTTCAGTTTTCATTTTTATAAATCTCATTGCCTACTGAGACTGAATATCTGAGCTTTTTTTTTTTTTTTAAATTTCCCCGACCACCCGATAGGGGAAATTTAGCTCTATCTGTATATTACCATTCAGTGTTTTGGAGGCGACTGATGTCCATCTCTAACCCTTCACCGTTGGACCCTTCATCCTCTGAAACGTGCGAGTCATTTTTGCTTCCTGAACGATATGGTTCAAATAAATAGGGTTGCAGTCCTTCGTTAGAGCCAACTCGCTCTTCTTCATCACTTGATCCTGCTTCTTCCTCAAAAACTATCAACAAATCTCTCAAATCTTCACTGAAATCACTCACAACTTCCTCCACTTCAGTGTACTCAGCCATGCTTGTTTACATCTTTGGTTCACCTCATTACGTCACAAAATGGCGGCGGCGTTTGACCCAATTTCGACAAACGAACATTACAATAGTCTGCATCACGATGTAATTTATGGTAGTATATGGAAACAAAAATTTATTGAATTTTTTTGTTTACACAGAAAAAAAACAGTAGTTCTTCTTTCTAATGATGTCTTGGTTGAATTATGTCACAGACGCTTTAAAAGCCTTGCAGCAGAATTCTGAACGATCTGAATGTGGTCAAGTTCCTTCTTATTTAAACAGGTAAAAAGACTATTACAAAAGTCCAGATGTGAGGATACAAAAGCATGGATAATCATCTCCAATTCAACCTTGGACACAAGGGATTTCAATTTGGAAATATTACGGAGATGGAAAAAACAGTTCTGTATTAACCGTTCAGAATGACGCTCCAAAGACATTGCTGAATCAAAAATAACACCTAGGTTACGAACATAGGGCTGGACAGAAGATGCTAAAGGACCCATGTGCTGTTTTATTAAAGGAATGACACTGTCAGGGGCAACAATGAAGAGTTTCTGTTTTCTCAGAGTTCAGCTGTAGTTATCGCTTAACCACTGGTTGATGTTGGACAAGCAGTTAGCTAAGGAAGTTAATTTGTGGAAATCAGTGGGCTAAAAAGAACAGTACAGCTGGATATCATCAGCATAAAGGTGGTATGACACATCACTGTACTTGCTAATTATCTGTTTCAAAGGAAGCACATACAAAACCCTGAGGTACCCCACAGGTAACGTGTGTCGATTCAGACAGAAACTGATTAATAAAAACACTAAAACTTCGGTCAGAGATATGACGAGAACCATTCTAAAACCATTCCTGAAAGCCCAACCACACCTCGAAGTCTATTAATCAGAATCTTATGATCAACAGTGTCAAAAGCAGCTGAGAGATCCAATAAAAGCACAACTGTGTATTGTCCAGAGTCGACTGCCATCATAATGTCACTTGAGACCCTAAGTAAGGCAGTTTCCGTTGAATGTAGTTTATGAAAACCCGACTGACATTTGTCAGAAATGTAATGTTTCTCTAAAAAAGCGATGAGCTGCTCTGCTACAATTTTGTCCAAAATTTTTGACAGAAATGGAAGCTTTGATATTGGCCTATAGTTCTTTGAGACTGTTAGATCAAGGCTTGGCTTTTTAAGAATTGATTCAACAACAACCGTTTTAAACAAGTTGGGAACCACACCCATCAGAAGCAATGTGTTAATGATATCTGTAACACATGGTCCAATAATATCAAACACTTTTTTAAGCAGTCATGTGAGAAGAACATCATTAAGACAGGACAAAACTTTCATACTGTCAAGCAGAGCAGTCACTTCAGATAATGTCACAGGTGTGAATGTTATCCACATGAGAAGAAGAAACATCACAGAGTCACACAAATTTGAAGGAGAAATGTTTGCCCTGACATCTTTGATCTTATCAACAAAGAACTTAAGAAAGGCATTACTATCAGTCTTAGAAAACAATGGAATTTGGTGGCACCTGGACAAACAATAGAACTGATGGTGTCAAACAGGAACTTTAGGATTTTTCCTGTTTGAAGATATGAACTGTGAAAAGTGTTCACTTTTAGCATTCCTCAAGACATCATTTAGGGAAATTCTCAGTTCCTTTAAATGAAGCCAATGTACCTCCAGCTTTGTTGATTTCCAAACGACAGTCTCTCCTTAAAGTCATGATATGATTATTCATCCAAGGGAGAGACTTTTTTCTGAGAGGTGATATTTTTAATAGGTGCAACTTCATCCAGGACAACAGTGATTATAAAATGACTGAGCAAAAGCATCAACACTCCTCACTACTGCACATGGGTCAAATAAGGCAGAAAATCTATCAATAGCATCTTGACTGACTATTCGTCTTTGTGTCCTAATTTTCAAGGTGGTGGTTCTGAGGAGAAATTTAGGCTGAACAATATACAGTGGTGATCACTCACAAGTGGTTCCTCTGGCTTAAAGACCTTAGCACGGTGGCAACATATCCCCCCCAATAGGTTAATTTTATACTATTTATTTCTTTTTAAAATTTTACACAGGAACGTTGCATATGGAACTTACCATCTGAAGTATTGTACAACCGAGGCTTGAATATTGGGCCAGTTGGGGTCCCACCCAGAAATCCTGTGTTTAGACTTTGTAGTGGTGTTATCCTTCTCTCCTTCCTCTGCCTGAACACTTTCCTCTCCTTGGCTCCTCTCTTCTGTCTCATCTTGCCCTCTCTGAGCTCTGCCTAATTCAGGTTCTCTCTCTCTGTCTATGGTGGTATACAAACAGGTTAGAAAATATCAAGTGTCATGTTTTGTCCTGCAGGATATTTTTGTCATGGTTTACATAAATAACAAAAATATGTGTATTTTTATTCTAGTGTTTCTTTTTTTCCATTGAGAGAGTAGGGAAGGGAAAGAAACATTCATAATAGTAATGTACTCATGCATACTTAAATTATATGATCACGTGGGTATAGTAACCAAAAATTCTACTCATGTAAAAGCAGTGCTTTGAAATTAATAATTAAAAGTAGACAACCAAAAATTTCTACTTGAGTTAAGGGTACAAAGAGCACCCACTTAAAAACTTGAGTAATGACTTCAGTCTTGAAGGTTTGAGGTTTTTCTCAAAAATTTATAACAATTTTCTTAGATTTCTACTTTTCTCTGTAAATCTATCTAAAGTTGAAACCATGTTCCTCAAATTTGTAATTTCCTCGAGTAAAATTGACTTTAATTGTACATTTGAAACTTTATTATAAAATTGTGGATTATTTTATGTCTAATTTTTGTCTGTTTTTTAAAATAAAATTTGTTTTTTTTTAGATAAATTTGAAATAGACTGTGGTAATATTTTCACTTTTTCCTTATAACAATTTACATTTTTGACCATGATTTTGCAGTCAGAACAGAACAACAATTTAACTCTGATTACAAAGAAAAATATTCATAAAATTGTATTTCATGAAATAAATTAACTTAAAGTAGAACTGAACTCACCTTTTTGCCAAAAAAGTAGAATAGCAGATTAATTCCTTATTACCTATTGTATTTTTCAACACATAAAAGAAATTTTTAGGCCGTGCGATGGCCAAGCTATAAGCCGACAAACTTTTGCCTCTGGCTGGCAGTGCCAAACAAACCGGAAGTAGTGCAGACGACGCTGCGTGACGTCACGAGTGTGACCCTTATCAAAACAACAATGGCAGATGATAGCAGTTCCAGCAGTCAAGAACACCAGAGTTTTCAGAGTGAAGAGGCATTCAGGATCAGTGACGAGACAGAGGAGGATGCAGGAGTGTCAAGTGAACAGGAAGAGAGCGAGGGAGGCATCGAACCGTACAGATAAGAGCCAGAATTTTCGGGGGATTCCAGCACTGACTCAGACCGCAGCAGTGATGGGGAGGAGAGTCGCTTATTGAATACAGAATGGTGAGTCTTTACTTTGGCATGTTTGGGGTGTCAGGATAAGGAAAATTAACAATAAAAAAGAAAGGGAAAAAAAAACATCAGCATTTTTCCAACTTATTACAGTTATCCCTCACTTATCGCGTTTAATGCGGTCTTCCTTCACTGGGTATAGGCGCTCGGTAGGGAGCGAAGCTGGGTAAAACGTCTCCGCCAATCAGCTTGCGAGATAAAACGTCTCGGCCAATCAGCTTGCGAGGTAAAATGTCTCGGCCAATCAGCTTGCGAGATTCCCGAGCGGGCTGGGGAGCCGGGGAGAGCGGGCTCTCCGTGTTGATACCTGATGTTCTAATGTAGTCTCCCTGCCTTCTCATTAGAACATCAGGTATCAACACGGAGAGCCCGCACAGCTCAAAATCTACCTCTCTGACCACCGCTCCACTCCTCTCCGCCCACCTCTTCACCGCTCGGGAATCTCGCAAGCTGATTGGCCGAGGCGTTTCACCTCGCAAGTTGATTGGCCGAGACGTTTTACCCAGCTTCTCTCCCTGCAGAGCGCCTTCTTTATCGCTCGTGTTGCTTAGTGGCACTTTTCGCTGTTCTCTTGTGCCTTTTTGTGCAAAATAGTGCTTGTGACGCCCTTGGGGGGGGGTGACGCTACTTCGCGGTTTTTCACTTTTCGCGGTCGGTTCTGGTCCCCATTAAACGCGATAAGTGATGGATCACTGTATATCTAGAAACGCATCGCTTCCCGGTCGCTTTTCCTCCCCTTTTCTTTTCTTTCGTCGCCATGACAGCTTTCCTTGGCCACTGAACAGATCTTCCCAGGTGTTGGAAGTGTTTTGTAGTCGACTATCACGACAAAATGCACCAAAAACAACCAGTGTCGACGTGCTCGCAATGGTAAACATGAGGACTGGGTCACACTCGTGACGTCACGCGGAACTCCGGCTGCGCTTCGGCGGATTTGTCTGATTTTTCAGGGCGGGAAATTCTAAATCGCGATTTTCTCCAAGATTCCGGGATTTGTGGAGGGGGTGCCAATGATAAATTATCTTTATAATTGTATGTACTATCACCCAGTGCCGTTCAATGCCGTTCAGTTCAGTTCTACTTTAAATGACCAAGGATGCCGTTATTTATTTCTTTATATTTATAGTTTTGGTTTTTTTTTTTTTAGAAATCTCCTCACCACCCAGACAGCAGGAAAAACCTCCCTTATTTTGAAATCAAATGTTGACACGTTTAGTTTGTTTGAAGGCTGCTGACTGATTAAAGTCATTGACTTTGTGAATTTCAGTCATCTTAACCTGCCAGGTACATAATGGGGAACTGTAGCGGACTCTAAAGACATAATTGACCACAATATGTGTTCATGTACAGAATGATCTGTTTAGGCAGTTATAGTTGTGCTCTCAGGCTTTCTCATTAGGCACCTCTCTAGGCAGCTGCTGAAGGACCTCAGTTTAGAGTGAAAAGTGAGCTAGCGTTTTCAGCTGTTGCTTTTTGTCACTGCAGCTGGAGAATAAAAACGGCATGCCTGCTCACGCGAAAAAAGAGAAATTGCCAGTCTCTTCATTCCTGCAATTTCTACAGAACATAACTTAATATTGTAGTGGCTGGTGAAATATATCCTCAGCAATTCATCAGTCCCCCTTGCCTTTCCCTTCATATGAAGCCGGCGGCATATGAATTCAAACCACATCTCTTAGCTAAGCTACTCTTCCATTATTGCCCCCGTTTCCAGCGGGTTAAAACCATGATAAATGCCAGTGCTTACATATCTCTTGTGATGTTTTTCCACGTTTAAAGTGCTTTAATAAACTCATGTTTCTGTCGGACAGTCACGCTTAGCGAGACACTGTTTGCCGACTGACTGAAAAACTCATGTGAGCGGGGCGCTTCTAGGCTCCGCGCAGATGATGGCCACGAGCGTTGTTTGTGTGCGTGCTTGCAGAAAGTCAGTGCTTCATATATTTTTCTTAGTAAATTCATATGGCCTTGGGGTGGGGGTAAAACTTCTGGCACAGCGGGCCGCCACCGAGAAATGTTACCAGAGGAAACCCTGCTTAATGCAGGGATGGCAACAGGAAATTCTGATTTCAGCTGAAATCTAATTTGGTCGATTGACTTATGGGGGGGCTGGGGGGGCGCAGCCCCCCTGAAGCTGGGAGGTTTTCAGTAAAACAGAAGTAATTTAGACTGAAAAAAATGATTTAAAAAATGAAATACTAGACTTAGATAAATCATTAAATTTAATGAAAAGTTAACTTACTTTTTCTTCAATGTTGTCTCACTGTCTTTAGTCCAACATATTTAACAGTTCTATAAGAGTTTTTTACACTATTTACACTATTTACACTGGTCACCAAGTCACTTCTAATGTGAAACTTTCTTCCTTTTAGCAGCAAGCTGTGTCAGTCTCTGGACTTTGAACTTCATCTCCTTTTCTGGTTTCTTCAGAAACTGTCCGAGTGTTTCTGTTACCTCATTGAGCCAATTTTCACCTTTACTGTCACTTCGCCCCCCAAAGCTCCTGGGTTTTTATGATTTTTAAGTACCAGAACTGTGCTTACATGACATAAAACAAACAGCTGAATGCCACTTATTACTGTATAATATTGACTTATGTTCCAAGAAGATAGCATTCCTAAACTAGAAAAGCACTCAGAGCGCATCCCTCCGCCAAGGCTCCTTCCGTTTGACATGGATCAACTCCAAAATGTAATGGGTTTGTGTGTAGGCCTATAGCCACTTGTGGTGAAAATTGCATCAAAGTCTGTCCATCAGTTTTGGAGTATTGTTGCTAACACACTGTGAGAAGACAAGCGCCTTGGCTGAGGTATGAATTCTCAGATCATCACCAAAATATAATGGGTTCCTCTCTAGCCCAAGAACCACCTCTGGTGAAAATTTTATCCAAATCCATCCAGTAGTACCACCAGCCATAATGCTCTGCACTGTGTGTCTATATATACAGTATACATTTATAGTAATATGGACATATGTTTGCTAGATGTTGTTTTTTCTTGCCTTCTGATTGTTGCTCTGAGTGTTGCTATCCCTGTGCTGTTGCAATCCTGGAATTTCCCCATTGTGGGACTAATAAAGGCTTATCTTATCTTATCTTATCTAGTTTTTGTGTAATCCTGCTGCACAAATACAAAAAAAACCCTTGGTGGAGGTATGCACTCTCAGATCATCACCAAAATCTAATCATCTGTTCCCCGTGCCATTACACACCTTTCCTGAAAATTTCATGAAAATCCGTCCATAACTTTTCCTTGCTAACAAACAGACAGACAAACCAACGCCGATGAAAACATAACCTCCTTGGCGGAGGTAAATATTCCAACAAGCATTATCCATCACATGCTTTAACACTTGATCAAATCAAAATCAGTTAATTTTATCTATTCCATAATAGAAATAAAATTCCAACATACCATTACTTATTATAATTTCAGCATTCATTTCAGATCACCAGTTTCAATCTCCATTGAGTCTTGAGCAGTTCATTTTCCTCCCCCGCGCAGCCCAGCTCATACAGCCGTTGTACGCTGCACTCAAACGGAAACCGGCGGACAGAGTCGACTGGACTCCTGAACGGGAGCAGGCGTTCTGAGGTTAAAACAGCGCTCATTACCGACGCCTCGGACATGGGCATAGCGGCCGTCGTGGAGCAATGCATTGCCCGTTCTTGGCAGCTGCTCACCTTTTTTTTAAAGCAGGTCTTTGCACGACAGTGAGCGTAAATACAGCGTGTTCGACAGAGAGTTAATGGCTCTCCACCTGGCCATACGCCACTTCCGGTTCTGACTGAAAGGGCGCATCTTCACTGAGTTCGTGGACCACAAGCCGCTAACGTACTTAACGTACTTTATCTTCCTGGAAGATAAAATAAAGCGGAATTCGGCGAATTAGCAGAAAATCACATCCCTGAGAACACGCCGCCATGAATCTTTGAAAAAGCATACAACGAGCCATTTGATTGGTCCAATCGCAGGGCTGTCAAGCTACTGCAATATAGCAGTAGCTTGAACACAACACATCCGGGTTATCGTGGGAGACGACTTACGGGGAAGCGCCGAGCGCTTATGTACTCGTGTTGATTTTCGCTAAAATCGGTAACATTAAGGTACCTTACCCCCCCTAAAATTTTCTCAACGGATTTAGACTCACAGAAATGATCAATTTGAAAATAAATCGGCGGAAATCCGCGGATCGGCGGAAAATTGCCATCCCTGTTAATGTGCACATTAGAAACATCTAAGCCTAGTGAAAATACCAAGTTCAAAGAATGGCCTTTACTATGTGTAGGCCCAAAAATATGTTGTGCAAGTCCAAAAGCTTCTGTAACCAATAAAAAAAAAAAAAAAAAAATCCACAGCCATATCACACGAGGTATCGTCCAAATGAATGTTAAAATCCCCAATAATTAGAACCTTCTCCAGTTTAATAATAGAGGATAAAAAAAAAAATCAGAAAAATCAGTGATAAAATCAACTTTAGGACCAGGACGAAATTAACACAGTAAAATAAATCACGCAGCGCGGTGGCGGAGTGGTTAGCACTGCGGCAGCACAGCAACTCACCCTTGGCCGGGGGATCCTGGGTTCGATCCCAGCCCCTGACCAACAATGATCTGTGTGGAGTTTGCATGTTCTCCCCGTGTCTGCATGGGTTTACTCCGGGACTTCTCCGGTTTCCTCCCACATGCCAAAAACATGCAAGTTGGGTTAACTGGCATCAAACTGGGGATTCTAAATTGTCCTTTGGTATGAATGTGAGAGTGAATGGTTGTCTGTCTCTCTGTGTTGGCCCTGTTATGGACTGGCGATCTGTCCGGGGTGTGCCCTGCCTCTCACCCAAAGATGCTGGGATAGGCTCCAGTCCCCCCGCGACCCGAAACGGATTAAGTAGAAAAAGATGGATGGAAATAAATCATTATAGTCCACCTTAATCATCTGAGACTCAAATGAGGGAAAAATAGCACATTAAATTATATCTAATGGGACCATGTGACATCGTCAAGGTACTGGAGAGGAGAGTCAGGCTGTTGTTCGAACCTTGGATTCAGGAGGAGCAATGTGGTTTTTGTCCTGGCCGTGGCACATTAGACCAACTCTTTACCCTCTCAAGAATCCTCGAGGGTTCGTGGGAGTTTGCCCAACCAGTTTACATGTGTTTTGTGTGGACTTGAGGAAGGCATTTGACTGCGTCCATCGTGGTTTTTTGTGGAGGGTGCTTCGAGAGTATGGGGAATCGGGCTTGTTGTTACGCGCTATCAGGTCTCTATACGACCGTTGTGAGAGTTTGGTTTGTATTGCCAACACTCGGTCGGACTCATTCCCAGTGAGAGTTGGACTTTGTCACCAATCCTGTTCCATAATTTTTATGGACAGGATTTCTAGGCGCAGCCAAGGATCGGAGGGTGTCATGCTTGGTGACCACAGGATTTCATCTCTGTAGTTTGCAGATGATGTTGTCCTGTTGGCTTCATCCAGCAATGACCTACATGTCTTACTGGGATGGTTTGTCACTGAGTGTGAAGCGGTTGGGATGAGAACCAGCACCTCCAATTCCAAGGTCCTCATCCGGAAAAAGGTGGATTGTCCTCTCCGGGTTGGGGACAAGCTCCTGCCCCAAGTGGAGGAGTTTAAGTATCTCGGGGTCTTATTCATGAGTGAGGGGAGAATGGAGCAAGAGATTGACAGACGGATCAGAGCATCATCTGCAGTGATGCGGATGTTGTATCAGTCCGTTGTGGTGAAGAGGGAGCTAAGCTCTAAGGCAAAGCTTTCGATTTACTGGTCAAGCTACGTTCCTACCCTCACCTATGGTCACGAGCTTTGGGTAATGACCGAAAGAATGAGATTGCAGATACAAGCAGCTGAGATGAGCTTTCTTCGTAGGATTGCTGGACTCAGCCTTAGAGATAGGGTTAAGCCTGCTTCATGCTACACCTCTGCTGTCCGCATACGTGTAACCGAAAACCTTGTGTGACGAAATTTACATCATCGTCTCCACTCCGCTAGTGTCCGGAGTGCCCAACCATGGACAACCGTGTGCAGCCCAAATTTTGTGACCACGCCTCCTGCCCACGACCTGAACACATTGAAAAGCGCATGCGCAAGACTGAACGTCCCAATCACGAGGTGGCGATATCGACACAGCATACATCAGTAGAGGAAGAAGACAAAGAGGAGGTGGAAAATGAGAATAAAAATATACATGAATCATACATACATACTTTCTCTTACAGCGGCAGCAGCATCTTCGTGGAAAAGGAGTGAAAACCGGGAAGTCAAACAGCAGAAACGGACTCTATATTTGAAGAGAAACTTTGTTGTTGATGTGCGTTGCTCTTGCGTTTCTTCGTTGGCGAAAATCCTGGCACGTCAGCACTTTGGTGCTGCCTATCGGGCGGGAGTGAAACTACAAATGATGGTTGTGCACATGCGTCAACCGCTTGGCCTGAGTAGATGAAAAAAGTGAGCATGAACAGTGCCGTGTGCATGCCGGGCTTGTCCAAAGTGTACGTGGACCAAGGCAGGCTAGAGGGGAACTGTAGCATGAAGCAGGCTTTAGGAGCTCAGCCATCCGGAGAGGCTCAGAATAGAACCGCTGCTCCTCCACATTGAAAGGAGCAAGCTCAGGTGGTTTGGGCATGTGATCAGCATGCCTCCTGGACACCTCCCACATGAAGTGTTTCGGGCACGTCCCATTGGGAGGAGACCCCAAGGCAGACCCAGGACACGCTGGAGAGACTACATCTCCCAGTTGGTCTGGGAACGCCTTGGTGTCCTCTCTCAAGAGCTGGACCAGGTGGCTGGGGAGAGGGAAGTCTGGGCTTCTCTGCTTGAACTGCTGCATCTGCTACCCAGACCTCCACAAAAGCGGTAGAAGATGGATGGATGATTTGAGGCATTTGGAGTACCATAAAAAATAATTTCATTTATTATTTGGATGTTTAATGGGGGGCTGGGGTCCCGTTTGGTCTTGTTCGCTGCTTAGTGGAACGCTTTCCTTCAATAAACTTTACACTTTTCTCTGGATTTCTTAACCAACAGGACGCAGAGAGTAAGGGTCAATGGTACATTGTCTGACCTAAAGTGCTCTTCTACTGGCTCTCCTCAGGGGTGTGTGTTGTCACCACTACTCTTCATCCTGCACACAAACATGTGTCGGCGCAGACATGACAACAGACACATTATAAAGTATGCTGATGATTCAGTAATTGTCAGTCTCCTCCAGGATGGTGAGAGTGGCCACGGCCCAGTAGTTGATGATTTTGTTCAATGGTGTGAGGATTCCTACCTGCAGCTGAATACGACAAAAACTAAAGATATGATTATTGACTTTAGGAGGAAAACTCCCAGGCACAAAGTCACCGTACTAAAAGGTCAGACCACTGAATGTGTACAATCCTACAAATATCTTGGGACGATTATTGATAGTAATTTAAACTTTGAAGAGAACTGTGAAAGGGTGTGCAAAAAGGGTCAGCAACATTTGCACTGTTTGAGGAAACTTGCACGCTTCCAAACTGACCGAACCATAATGACAATGTTTTATCGGGCTTTTATTGAATCTGTTTTATCCTTTTCTTTAGTGTCATGGTTTGGTCAGATAAAACCGAAACAGAGGAAATCCTTGGATCAGGTAGTTAGATGGTCCAGTCGTTTGCTTGGTGAGTCACAGCTGAGCCTGACATCCTTGTACACCAGACAGGTACAGAGGATGGCTACTTCCATTTTAAATGATGACTCCCACCCTTTGCACTGCAACTTTCAGCTTCTTCCCTCAAGACGGAGGTTTGCTGTCCCAAAAAGTAAAACCCAGCGCTACAAAAACAGCTTTGTTCCTGCTGCTGTCTAAGAGTTGAACAAGTTGTAACAATACATGTATATTGCACATAATTTAGGTACCTATTTATTAACTCCATTTTATATTTACTTATTTTTGTAGGATTTTATTTGGGTTCTAAATCTTTTATTGGGTTTTAGACCTTTGAGTTTTTAACCTATTTGACTAGTCTAAGTTTTTAATATGACCCTTCTCTCTTATCTCTGGTTTTTCTCTCATCTCTTTGTCTTTATATCCTGATTGATGGAACCTTGAGTACTTTTATCATATTTATAGTCAGCTTCATGTGTGCCCGTGTTTGTGTTCATGTTGAATGTAATTGTGGCTTGTAAATATGGATGTCACCAGACTGCAAAACAAATCTACCTACGGGTACAAATAAAGTAACCTGAACCTGGCTAACCAGTTCTTATTTACTATTGCTCTGAGTGCTGCTATCCCTTTGCTGCTGTAATCCTGGAATTTCCCCATTGTGAGAGTAATAAAGGCTCATCTTATATTTTGTCACATATTTCCTCAAAAGTTACTGATTACTTTCTCAAAAAAAACTTTTTCATATAAATTTTCAACTTTTTTCTCACTCATCATCAACTCTATTATTATTTTTCATATGAATG
Source organism: Pholidichthys leucotaenia (assembly GCA_020510985.1). Classification (NCBI taxonomy): domain Eukaryota; kingdom Metazoa; phylum Chordata; class Actinopteri; order Cichliformes; family Pholidichthyidae; genus Pholidichthys; species Pholidichthys leucotaenia. The sequence continues at coordinate 30,671,625 of CM035848.1, forward strand.
TGTAACTTAGCTCTTTTTAATGGGTAGTTTTTCTTTTTTAAAAACCCACAGATGGCCCCAGGTTACTACCGTCAGACCCAGGCTGCAGACCTCCGGGTTCGGTGGAGGATTTTGGGTCCACGGATCCGTGTCTAAGGTTTTCAGTATTTGTCAACCGACACCGGTTACCCAACACGGACTGACTTCCTGTTAGTTTACAATGTTTCACACCGATCTGGAAGAGTCAGTTTGGTTTGTGTTTACCCGTCTAGAACCGAATCTTGTCACCGGAACCAATCGAATCTGCTGTGAGGAAAACAACTCCCCAAGTACCGCTGTGTACCTGTTAGCATTAGCTGCTAACACCAAGAAAACCAGCTAACAATGCGATAACGACACGTCGGATAATCTGGAGCCACGTTATCAACAAGCGACCAGTCATGGGCGGTGGTGTAGTTGTAAATACCGCGGCTGTCACCGGGCGGTACCAGACGGTTCGGTTAGCTCGCAGCACCCAGGACAAAGCAGCTAGAGTCCGCTAGCCTAGCCACATCGGAGCAATACTTACTATTCGGGATTCATAGCGGATTTCCGGTGAGGACCGTGGCTGCTGCAGGTTCAGATGAGGAGGAGCTGACCGGTAAACGTTGAACTGACCTCAAGGTCCCGGTAAAACACCGTTTTATCAGCGGAACTTTTAATGAAGAAGCTAAACTGCTCAGGGAAACCAGAACAGCATAATCAAATCAAATCAAATATGGCCGACTGACAGCCTGAGCCTACCCGGAAGTACGGGGCGAACGGAACTATGGGTAGTGTAGTATTGAAGCGTAGGGCCCCCTAGAAATTTTACTCCAGTAAAAGTAGCGTTACTTCATGATATTAAAGGTCTGATGACACGTTCTTGACTTCCTCTAATTTTTCAACACATAATACAATATGACGAAGTCGGTTTGTCTGTGCAGTTCTAAGTGAAACAGACTTTTTTTTTTTTAACGTGAATATCCGACGTTTTCATGAGCGCCACGTCACCCATTGCGTCAGTGGCTGGAAAACCCCCGGCCATGTTGTATCGTCATCGACGGAACACAGCACTTGGCTGCCCTTTGTACACACAGGATAGAAGTGGTTGAAAACATCGAGCATGGCTCCAGCACATGTAGTCTGAAATTGGTTTGTGTTGTCCAATCTTCAGACGATTATAGTTCCGAAGAATGGGATGACAATGAAGAATCTGGGGGCATCAAACCGTATAGGTTTGAGCCGTGCCAAGCGGGCATTGTGCCTAGCGAGTCAGACTCAGTGACAGTCAGCTGTTCATGTATTGTGTGCATCATCTGCCGTGTTGTCAGCCAGCCAATATTGCCAACACTATCACGACATGTTAGCCACTCCACACAGCCATGGTTCTGTTGTGCCCCTTGTAGCGATTGTATTGATATGTGAAGTTCATATAGAGTCACCACAAGAGGGCAGTATGACCCTGGCCGTGACCTGAGTATAAAAGGAGTTGTACATTGAGCCACTGTGTGGTTAGTTGTTGGTTGAAGTTGCAGTGACAAGTAAAAGTTCTGACTGACACTCGGTGTGTGTGCGCCTCGTCATTACATGGTACCAGGATAAAAGATACGAACCGACGGCGAAGATGAACGCTCTTCAACAGCCGGACGAGTTAAAGTTGACCGGTAACGTCAACGAGAACTGGAAAGCATTCAAACAAAGTTTTGAACTTTATTCGCTAGCTATCGGTCTCCGTGACGAGGAGAGGAAGATAGCATTACTGCTAACAGTAGCAGGGCGAGCTGCGCTAGATGTGTTCAACACATTCGTCTTCACGGAAGAAGAAAGAGGCAAATTCGACGTCGTAATGAAGAAGTTCGACGATTATTGCACACCGAGAAAGAATGAAACGTACGAGAGGTATGTGTTCAGAAAAAGACTTCAGAAAGAGTCAGAATCGATCGAACTGTATGTCACAGACCTACGGTTGAGATGTCAGTCATGCAACTTTGGAACATTGAGTGAGTCAATGATACGGGACCAAATTGTAATTGGGGTCCAAGACAACAAATTGCGGATGCAATTACTTAAAGAGACTAACTTAACGCTGGAGAAAGCGATACAGATTTGCCAAGCCTCTGAGAGTACAAAGGCACAATTAAAGACTTTTAGCAGCAAGGAAAGAGAGACTGCTGAAGTCGATGCAGTGCAGCGTGCGAAGCCGAAAGGAACGTTGTATGCAAGGAAAAGAGATGCAAAGCGCGCGCGCGGGAACTGTGAGCGGTGTGGAATGCAACATGCGCCGAAGCAGTGTCCAGCATTCGGGAAGGAATGTCGCAAGTGTGGCGGAAAAAATCACTTCGCAAAGACCTGCTTCTCGAAGAAGAGGGTGCAACTCGTGGAGAAAAAGAGCGACAGCGAAGAGGATCAGTTTTACGTGGACGCCATCGAGGGAGAGACGAGCGCTGACGAATGGATAGTGTGCTTGGAGATGAATGGCACGGACATGTCACTGAAGCTCGACACAGGTGCGCAGGTAAACATCCTGCCAATGAAAGATTTTAAAAGACTGAAAAACAAACCGAAAATAAGAGATAAAAAGATTAATCTGAGAACATATGACGATAAGCCAATACCCACTAAAGGAATGTGCAGGGTTACACTGTCAAACAAAGATAAGACAGTGAATGCATTGTTTGTACTTGTTGATGGAAATAGACAAGCAATTTTGGGTTTAAAAACATGCGATCAGCTAGGTCTGATCAAGAGGGTGAATGTCATTGATACAGACAAGGTGACAGCACGAGAAAATACAGAGGCTACAACAAGTAGGCACAAACACACTGACTGGGTGAAAGAATACAAAGAGGTGTTCAAAGGAATAGGCCGTCTACCAGGCAAACAAAAAATTAGGCTGAAAGAGAATGCAGAGCCAGTCATACATGCAGCAAGAAAAGTGCCAATAGCTCTTAAAAAGAGGCTGAGAGAAACACTAGACTCACTGATAGCAGACGGAGTGGTCAGAAAAATAGAAGAACCAACTGAATGGGTTAACTCCCTAGTTATAGTGGAGAAGCCAAATGGAGATTTGAGATTGTGCATAGATCCGAAAGATCTAAATAAAGTAATACAGCGGGAGCATTACAGGCTACCAACAAAATCTGACATAACCAGCACAGTGAGTGGAGCAAGCTACTTCACAAAATTAGATGCCAAATCTGGGTTTTACCAAATAGTGCTCGATGAGGAAAGCGCTAAATTGTGCACATTTAATACGCCATTCGGAAGGCATTGCTTTCTACGAATGCCGTTCGGGATTAGCTCAGCCCCTGAAATTTTCCATAGAACTGTGCAGCAATTGTTTGACGGAATAGAAGGGGTGGGAGTTTTTCTTGATGATGTGGTAGTCTGGGGAAAAACAAAAGAGGAACACGACGAAAGGTTGGCAAGAGTTCTCACACAGGCGCAAAAGTCAGGTATGAAACTGAATAAGAGTAAGTGCCAATTTGGGGTACAGGAGATTACATACCTGGGAGAGAAGTTATCTGGGGCAGGCGTGCAACCAGATCCGGAAAAAGTGCGGGCCATAGCAGAGCTGCCAGTACCGCAGGACAAAATTGACTTGCAAAGAGCCTTAGGGCTAGTCAATTACATGGGGAAATTTATCCCAAATTTATCAGCTAACACAATAGCTCTTAGAAGCCTGTTAGAGACCAATACAATGTGGCAGTGGATGGCAGAGCATGCCAGAGAATGGGAGTGGCTCAAAAGCAGTCTAATACAGGAGCCAGTGTTAAAATTCTATGATCAGGACAAACTGCTAAAAGTGTCCACAGATGCGTCCAAAGCCGGCCTAGGAGCTGTGCTATTGCAAAAACATGACACAGAGTGGTATCCAGTCGCATACGCGTCGCGCACCATGACAAGCGCAGAAAGAAATTACGCGCAAATAGAGAAAGAGACTCTAGGTGCAGTGTTTGGATGTGAGAAGTTTCACGAATATGTGTATGGACGGTCAGTAATACTAGAAACAGACCACAAACCACTGATTGCTATCTCACAGAAGCCACTGGGTGACGCACCACCGCGCATCCAGCGTCTAATGTTAAGATTACAGAAATATGACTTGAAATTTGAGTTTACACCAGGCAAGCAACTAATTGTAGCCGATGCGCTGAGTAGGGCTAGCTTGTGCAACACCAGCAGCACAACAGAGGAAGCTGTGCAAATACATGTAGACTCTATTAAGGCACACATGCCAGTGTCAGATGCAAAATGGACGAAGATAGTGAAAGAAACACAAAAAGATGAGAAACTAAAAAGAGTAATGGAACAGATACATCAACCAGGACAGGTTATGATTGACAAGCCTTACCAACACTTTAAAGGTGAACTGTCTGTGTTAGATGGGGTTCTGTTAAAGGGTACAAGGATAGTCATACCTACCTCCATGAGATCAGAAATGGTTAAATTAGTGCATGAGGGGCATTTGGGTATTGAAAAGTGCAAAAGACGTGCACGTGATATTTTGTATTGGCCCAGCATGCACAAGGACATTGAGGCATATGTGCAGCGCTGTGAGACTTGCCAGCGCCACAGGTATCAACAGCCAAAGGAGCCTATGAGGCCCCATGAGAAGCCTCAAGGGCCATGGAGAAAAGTGGGCATGGATCTATTTCAGCTTAAGGGCAAGGACTATCTGTTAGTCATGGACTATCATTCCACCTACCCAGAGTTTGCAGGGTTGAGTGACACAACAGCAGAAAGAGTGATTGCACATACAAAGACAATGTTCGCACGCCATGGAATTCCAATGACTGTTGTAAGCGATAACGGACCACAATTCACGAGTCAGTGCTTCAAAGACTTTGCAGACACATATGGGTTCAAGCACGTGACCTCAAGCCCTCTGTACCCACAGTCGAATGGGTTAGCAGAGAAAGGGGTGCAAATAGTGAAGCGCATACTGAAAAAGGCTGCAGACAATGCAGAAGACCCACATCTGGCGATCCTGAATTACCGAGCATCACCACTGGAGAATGGACTTTCCCCAGCAGAAATGCTCATGAACCGGAAACTCAGAACGCGACTTCCATCAGCATCTCAGGTGATGGAAAAGAGAGATGTGAGGCGCGATGAGAGGCAAACTGAACTGTACAACAGAACAGCACAACCTCTGAGACCACTTGCACATGAGGACATTGTGCGAGTGAGATGTGATGGAGAATGGGGACCGCTGGCAAAAGTGGTCAAAGAAACAACTCCCAGATCATATGAAGTCATCACAGAGCATGGGAAAACAATGAGGCGAAACCGACGTCACTTACTGAAAGTGCCTCAGACCAAATTGAGAGTCACAGACAGTGAAACAAGCGACATGCCAATTCCCAGCCAAACCGAACAACCAGAAATGGCTGAGAACCAGAACATAGAGACAGACACTAACGAACAGACTGAGGTGACACAAAAGAGATGCTCACAAAGGCAAATTGTGAAACCGAAAAGATTGATTGAGGAAATGTAAGGAGTACTGAGATGAATGAAAAAAAAAATGTGTTGATGTTGAGTTGTAAACAGAGAAAATGTTAAAGTTGTGATTCAGAGTACAAGGTTGACAAAGATGTAAAAAGAAATGGAGTTTATTTGGTTCATTGAAATTTGAGAAAAGTTTATAGTGGACATGACCTTTACTTGAAAAAAAAGGGAGATGTATTGATATGTGAAGTTCATATAGAGTCACCACAAGAGGGCAGTATGACCCTGGCCGTGACCTGAGTGTAAAAGGAGTTGTACATGAGCCACTGTGTGGTTAGTTGTTGGTTGAAGTTGCAGTGACAAGTAAAAGTTCTGACTGACACTCGGTGTGTGTGCGCCTCGTCATTACAGCGATGTCGGCTCTGGTGCACAACCTTGGTTAACACGTCTCCTCTCCATGTTCGCTGAGCAATGTCGGCCCCGAACGCCTACTGTTTATGTTTCTGTATATTATTTGTAAGTCTTCACCTTTTTGGGAATTGTCTGTCGTTCTATATTAAATGTGCTGTGGTGAATGCTATGCAAACCTTGATAGCATTAAGGAGTTTTTAAATCAATTTAACACCCCATTTAGGATTATTGCAATAAGTGAAATATGGATTAATGAAGAAAAAGATGTAAATTTTGAACTATATGGATATGAGATGTACTGTACACACAAAACAGGAAATGTAAAAGTGGTGGTGGGGTAGCACTGTATGCAGATAGAAAATTAAAAAGTAAAAAGTGGACACCCTTTTTACTGGCCTTCAGTGAAGCCTCCACAATGTAAGATACAGGCACAGGGCTTCAAGGTCATCAAGCAGTTTACTCCCAGGAGAGGAGAAAAGGGAGGAGGGAGTGAGAGCATGAAACCCTTTAGCCGGTCAGTGTGACATAAAATTTCATCTTGGAACACAAAATATAACAGACACATCAAACAGCTTATTAATATAGCATATTAAAATAGTTCATATATGGATAAAAGTTACAGTTATATGTTGTAACACACCCACACACGCTTATAAAACATGTGATCTCAACAGACAAATGCATAATCAGTGAATTTCTATTACCATGTAACACTAGATGATAAAAGTAGTTGGAAATCACACGTCAGATAAATACAAAACAAAGTTGCAAAAAATATTGCAATCATAAATAAAATTAAGCAAGTCCTAGATTACAAATCACTTCATATCTTGTATTGCTCATTAGTAGTTCCATACTTGACCTATTGTATAGAGGCCTGGGGTAACAATTATAAAAGTACACTTACTTAAACATACTAATTTATTGTTTATACATTTAAAGTTATTGAAATTGCGGGATCTGGTTGATTATTATACAGTGCAATTAAAGTATATAAAAAAACTTTTGCATAATCAATAAATCAACTTACTAAAATAGTTATAAAATCCATAAGTTGCATATTTTTAATAAAATTATTATAAAGTATAGCTTAAATTTTAGAAAAATGAAAATCTTTATAAGAGCTAAAAGCTCAATAAAGCTTAATCTGGCATTGATAGTCTTGTAGGTAGTTGGTTTGATAATCTATTTGACAAATGGGGAAAAATAATTCAAGGAGCCCTTATAAGTATTATTATTAGTTTATTGAGCTTTGTTTTTTGCGGATGTTGTTGTATTCCCATGATTAAAGAATAAAAATAAATAAAAAATAAAAGAAAGATCTATTTTAGTGGCCTTCTTGTCCAAGGATCTGCCTCCATATCAAGGGGTCCAGGAAACTGCCCACCTGCTCTCCTATTGCCAGGACGATGACGAGGTTGTGCCACGACTGAACCTAGATGGGGGCCTAGAAGACGCCGAGGAGATAGTTTAGGGTCTGCAATAGGGTCTACAATGCACATTCACATGGTGTTAGATTTTGCTCTGCTGTGCTTCTGCCCTACAGGTTTCCTTTGTGATAAACGATTAATGAAATAATAGATGCATATATATGAATGTATTCATATATGCATATATTCATATATGCATCTTCATATATATTCATATATGAAGATAGCTTAGTTTTGAATATATTTTACACATATAGGATTGTTAGCTATATTGACTTATAATGTCTGCACCACACCCGATGTCCACTGGAGAAATGGCGACCTGAGGGGAGGCAGGTCCACATGCTTGCCGGAAGGGGGGCATCAAGCACATATAGAACTTTAGAAACACTACACACAGGGGTTAGAATAGGGTTATGAGATGGGCTAGCACCCATCTCAACAGGGGGAGATGCAAAAACGTAAGCTTATGTTACTAGGTTATAGTGAGGTGCCCTAATAGGACACCTCAACGGGGGAATTGTTGGTAAAATGACATGATTGGCCTGTCTTTCTCATACTTCTTTATCTGCTTGCTTCACACGCTACACTGCAGAGTTTAGGTTACACCCTATAGTTCACTCGCTGAAACCAGTCAGAATCAGTTCTGCACACAGACGAACTGTCACATAAGCAGAAATGTACTGATACACTGAGGAAAAACCCCTCCCTCTTGCAAGAGGGAGTGGTTAAGCTTTATAAAAACTATAGGGCCCACTTTTTGAGTAGCACTCTCTTGGAGAATTGCCTAAAGAGTTGTGCTCCAGCGCTGCCTGAATCCATATCTCAGTTTCAGTAAAATAAGTGAAAGTATACTTCATCTCTCAGTCTGGTTATTTGGCCTTCGTATAAAAGAAATGGGGGTTAAGGTATTTTAGACGCAACAATACTACGCTTAAATCCTTGTGTAAATCCTCATTATTTACACGTAAATCATCCCTCTCCGTGCGCTCTTATGCAGGGCAGGGAGAGGGCACATGAAATAACGAGGATTTAAGCACAGAATTCACCACAGTACATTTAATATAGAATGACAGACAATTCCCAAAAAAGTGAAGACTTACAAAAATACACAGAAACACAAACAGTAGGTGTTCGGGGCCGACATCACTCAGCAAACATGGAAAGGAGACGTATTGACCACGGCTGCGCACCAGAGCAGACATCGCTTCAAGGACGCACGAGAACCACGGCTGTGTGGAGCGGCTAACACGTCGTGAGAGTGCTGAAAATACTGGCAGACTAACAGCACAGATGACAGTACTATTGACCAGCAGGTTGTGTACATTTTGGCGGCCGTTTGCCATTAACGCACTGCTGGTGATGGTGTGATGACAAGCACCTGGGCGAGGACCAGGAAACATGATCAGCGGGATGATGATCATGATCACCTGTTGATAATGATTGAGGGGACGTGCCTGGACCGGTGTGCGATCAGAGAAAGTAGGTCAAAGCTGTGCGTAAAGCCATTAATCCTTCCCCTCCTCTCGCTACTCCTGCATAAAAGTGCAGAGGAGAGCAGGCTTGAGCTGAAGCGTGTGATGTGGTCTTTCACACATCACACGCTTTATCTAAGCCTACGAAACAACGCGAAGGCATAGCCGTAAAATTAAAACAAGAAACCAGAGAAACTGTGAGCCACAAAGCTGCTGTCATTCCAGTCAACAACACCAGAGTCCGTTCCTGCGATTACGTCATGGGGGTGCCGCCCTTAATTCGCTGGGCGGCTCCACAGTCCAGTCAGCGGCTGCTGTTTTTTGATAATAACTAGTTTATGCAGGCACGGTTGTAAATATTATATTGATCATTGACAATGACTTTTGGGTTTACACAACATGCTAAAAAAGGTCAAAAACATGTCATCAGACCTTTAATTAGTCAACTTTTTTCTCAAAAATTTTCAGCTTTTTCCAGTAAATTTTCAACTTTTTTCTCACAAATTTGTGATTTTTTTTTTTTTTTTGCTGTAAATCTGTAATGCTCACCTTCTTCTTCTTCTTTTAGATTTGATTGGCGGTTGGCAACCAGCTTACAGGTGCATTGCCGCCACTGACTTGATTATCATCACTCTATATCTTTGTATAAGGAGTTCTTAACAGCTCCTTATGTGTGAAAAAGTTATCTGTCCTTGGACTGTGTCCGAGGTGCGGCCAAACTCTAAATAACTCTATATCTAGATGCTGGATGAATTTTTTTTATAATACATGTCATCAAATTGTAATTTGTGACTTTTTGAATTTTTAAATTGGCGTCTTTTATAATATTTTTGCACCTTTATCAAATTTTCATTTATCCGTTTGTACTTTATGGTAAATTTGTGTATATCATCCACCCCCTTTTTGAAAAATAACAAATATTCCTATTTAAATATCAGTTAAAATCACAAACATCATGTTTGTATCCAAGAGTTGAGATTTATTTGCAGATGATGCGCTTGTATTCACATAATAGAAACAATAAAAAAATAGAACTGAAAATGTACATCATACACCTGATACATATTCATATATAGACTCTGTTTTTACATGAGTACAAATGTCAGTTAAATATATATAAAAAAGACATGAATTTGCTCACCTATACACAGTAATTATTATTATTATTATTGAGTGAAACATAGATGAGGACATGATGCTTCAGGCACTTTCCTTTAACAAACAAACATGCCACATTTCACCTCCTCACCACACAGAAAAAATGTCCACCAGGCGGGAAACGCAGGACAGGAAACAGACGGATGGTCGCTCTTTAATTTGTTTCTGAATACTGTCAATTTTACTGCGTTATTTCAAATTTTAAAAAGCAGCATCCGTAGCCTCTGCCCACCATCAGAGTCAACGCTGTTGTCTGATCCATTAACAGATCTGCTCCTTCATGGTTACGTCTCACACTTTTTCTCATGAATGTGAAAGTTTTTACTTACAAATTTGAGACTTGTTCCTAATAATTACCATAAATTTGTGAGTCTCTTCACATAAACTCAAAACTTTATTCTTGTAAATCTGAGACTTTATTCTAATGAAATAAAAACAATTTAAAAATCTTTAAATCTTTATATTTCAGATTTGTTTTGCAAATTTTTACTAATAAATTTGATATTTTTCTTGTAAAGTTGAAAAAATTAACAGAGATTTTGTTCTCATAAATATCAGATTTTATTTTAAAAATCTGTTTTAGTTTTTTTTTAACTCATAAACGTAAGACATTTTTCTTGTAATTCTGCAACATTTTTTCACAAAAATTGATTTTCTTCACAAAAATTCTTACATATTTTTGACTTGCATAATTTTACTCATAATTTTAAGATTTTTCTTGCAGTAAATTTGATACCTTTTTTATATACACAGAGCAATTAAAAAGACTCAGTTTTCAGATTTTCCCTATAAATGTGATTTTCTTTGCATAAATTAAACTTTATTCTAGTACATTTTTAAAAATAAAAAAATTCTCACATTTCAGACTATCTGCAATTTTTTACTTATAAATTTGACATTTTTTCCCATATACTTTTTTAAATTTACTTTGAGACATTTTCCTCATAAATGTCAGGTTTATTCTATATGAGACTCAGAGGTTGTCGTAACTAGTTACATTTATCCTCCCTATAATAACTGCCCAGCTTAATGCCAAGCAGCCACACTGATTATGTTCGTGTTTTCATTTTAAATTTGTGGAAAAGCACAGTCAGTAACCCCAGTGCACAACCAATTTGTCCTCACAGGTAAATTAGTAATCCCACTTTGATCATGCGCCCGCCTCTTAAAGGTGATGAGAAGATCAAATCTGATTCTCCTGCATACTACACCCAAAACACACCTCTGAATAATTCAGAGAGTTCCAACCATACCCTTGAGGGTTTCACCTGTGTGAAGACCACTTTTTGTGCCGCTATAATAACGAAAATGGACTTGGACACACCTGTAAATGTGTTCTGCACCTCAGACAACAGACTGTTGAGTAGGTCATTATAAAATGGCCCACAATGTTATCAAACACAATGCCACACATTTATAAGAAAAAGTCAGTCATTTACAAGGAAAACATCACTCATTTATGAAAAAAGTCACAAATATAAAAAAGTTATTAATTTAGGAGAAAAAAGTCACAAATTTGCAGGAAAAAAGTCACAAATTTTTGTGCTGAAAATCACATTTTCAGACATTGCCACAAATTTATGAGAATAAAGTTGCACATTACATAAAAAGTTAATTTATAAGAAAAAAACACATTAATGAGTAAAGAGCTGCTGAAAAAAGTCAGTTATCAAAAAACTGTCACAAATGGAGAAGAAAAATGTTTTTACAAACTTTACAAGAAAAAGTCACTGATTTATGAGGAAAAAAGTCACAAATACGTGACTGTTGTTACTACTTAAGTAAGTATTTGGTGGATACTTTTTCATTCTAACCCAAATATACAGTATATACAGTATATATATAAACTACCGTTCAAAAGTTTGGGGTCACTTAGAAATTTCCTTATTTTTGAAGAAAAGCACTGTTTTCTTCAATGAAGATAACTTTAAACTAATCAGAAATACACTCTAATATTTAATATACATTGCTAATATGGTAAATGACTATTCTAGCTGCAAATGTCTGGTTTTTGGTGCAATATCTACATAGGTGTATAGAGGCCCATTTCCAGCAACTATCACTCCAGTGTTCTAATGGTACAGTGTGTTTGTTCATTGTGTCAGAAGGCTAATGGATGATTAGAAAACCCTTGTGCAATCATGTTAGCACAGCTGAAAACAGTTTAGCTGGTTAGAGAAGCTATAAACCTGACCTTCCTTTGAGCAGGTTGAGTATCTGGAAAAAAATATTATTTCAAATACAAATCATTATTTCTAACCTTGTCAATGTCTTGACTATATTTTCTATTCATTTTACAACTCATGGTGGTAAATAAGTGTGACTTTTCATGGAAAACACAAAATAATTGTCTGGGTGACCCCAAACTTTTGAACGGTAGTGTGTATATACAGTATATATATATTTTTTTTTTTTAATTTTTTTTTTTTTTAAAGGAACACTTCTTAATCTGAGTAAGCTGGACTAGCCTGCCACAATTTCGATATCCAGCTTATTTTTTCCCATTAAAATCTGATGTGTTTTCAAAGTGTTCCCTTTATTTTTTTGAGCAGTATATATATAATTTTTTCCTCTTACAGTTTTTTTCTTTTAAATCTGTTCTTTCATAAATTTGTAAGTTCAGTTGCAGCTCAAAATAATAATAAGATTGTCCTATTATGTCGGGAAAACAACATTTGTTATCTCGAGGTAAATGACGTAAACAACTCCAGATCACATTAAAACAAGTGAAACTAATTCATTATTGTGGTTAAACGGACAAAATAAAATGTACGAAACTCAGAAGCTGAAGCTGGATTTATGCTCTGTGTGTCCGCTTTAACGTGAGGCCATGTGCTGTCATCCTCTCCAGTCCGCTACACTACTTGGGTTTCTTCAGTGATACACGTGTGCCACCAAAATTTTGTAACTGTGCTTACCACACATACATCAGGCCAACATGGGCAAGTTTACATCAGGAATACATCTTACAGAGATTGTTTGCACAGTGACAAGACATAGGCTAGACCTCAGCAATATGCCGACGTCTAGACTATGTCTTGCCAATGTGCAAACTCAGTAAAATTTAAAATAATATTTTTGTAAAATTTAGTAAAAAGTTACAAATTTACGAGATGGGGAAAAAGTTGAACAAATTCAAGAGGAAGAGTCGCAAATTTACAAAACTGGGTGAAAAGTCGCAAATTGACAAAATGAGGGGAAAAGTTGCAAATTTACAAAATGAGGGGTAAAGTTGCAAATTTCTGACACTGGGGGAAAGTCACAAATTTACAGAATGAGGGGAAAAGTCGCAAATTTACAAAATGAGGGGAAAAGTTGCAAATTTATGACACTGGAGGGAACAGGTCGCAAAATTACAAAATGAAGGGTAAAGTTGCAAATTTACAAAATGAGGGGTAAAGTTGCAAATTTATAACACTGGGGGAAGTCGCAAATTTACTAAATGAAGGGAAAAGTCGCAAATTTACAAAACTGGGGGGGGGGGGGTTGCAAATTTTTCAAACGGAGAAAAGTCACAAATTTATGAAATGAGGGGAAAAGTTGCAAATTTTCAAAACTGGGGAAAACGCACATTTACAAAATGGGGGGAAGTTGCAAATTTGTAAAATGGGAAAAAAGTTGCAAATTTTCAAAATGAGAAAAGGTTGCAAATTTAGGAATCTGGGGATAAAGTCACAAATTTACAAAATGAGGAAAAGTGGCAAATTTAAGAAACTGGAGGGAAAGTGGCAAATTTAAAAAATGGGAAAAAAGTCGTTGTCAGTGTAATTTGGTATGTTGGGCCAATGTTGGCGTGATGTGTGTGTGCTGTTGGGGTTTTATATAGCCGATGGACAAACTGGTATGTCAGCATGTTTGTGCCACCTGTCGGGCCGGTGGTGAAACTGCAGATGAAGCGTCGGCGCATCACAGATGTACAAATCAGTCCAGCTTCAGGGCTTCCACAGCAACCAATGTTTAACCTGTTTTGGTGAAGGATCTATCTATACAGCACCGAAACAGACAAAATTTGAATGTATCAGCATTGACGTATTAAAACATTTTTAAAACATTTATTTTATTTTGTAAATTGCCTTTTTCTCATACATCTGCAACTTTTTTTTGTAAATTTGTAGGTTTTCATAATAGTTATGACTTTTTTTTAAATTTTCAACTTTTTTCTTCTCTATTTGCAACTTTTTCCCTGCTAAATTTGAAACTTCTTTCTTGTAAATTTGAGCTTTTTTCTAATAAGTTTGTAACTTTTTTTCTTGTAAATTTGCCATTTTCCTTATATATTTGTGACTTTTTCATAAACATAATTTTTTGGATAAATTTGTAACTTTCCCTCGGACCTTTCCAACTTTTTTCTTGCAAATTTACAACTTTTTTCAAGTTTTTTTTTTTACAAATTTGTAATTTAAAAAAGTCTCAAATTTAGGAGACTGGATGAATAAGCAGCAAATTCACAGTACTATGGAGGAAAGTCGCAAATGTATGGTACTGAAAAAAAAATTGTCAGCTAAATTTCCAACTGTTTTCTCACAAGTTTGTATTTTTTCTAAACTGACAACCTTTTTCCACTAAATCTGAAATTTTTTTTCTTGCAATTTTGCCATTTTCCTAATAGATTTGTGGCTTTTTTTTTAAACAAATGTCCAACGTTTTCAAATAAATTTATAACTTTTTTTCTCATAATTTTACAGATTTTTTTTTAATAAATTTGCAATTTTTTCTTGAAATTTGCAACATTTTTATTTGTAATTCTGTGACTTTTTTTTTAATTTGCATTTTTTTCTTGTAAATTTATAAGGAAGCTGGTGAATTTTTTATTTATTTATTTTAATTAGGGGTTGTTGTTTTTTTCCATTTTAAAGGGTTTAATCGTCTGTGTTCTGAAAACAGGGGCTGTATAAAGCTGGATAAATTGTTGGTTAATTTACATGTTTGTTCAAATTAACTGTAAATTAAACTAAATATACTGTAAATGTAAAAGAATAAAGGAATCAGTAATTGTATGAAATGCAAAAAATAATTTTTGTCTGTGATGTATGATGGGTTTGAATTTAACTTTAACATCTATAATTTTAAATATTTTTGACAGTTTTGGTCCTCCATACTCTACAAACACAACAGCATTCATACTTAAGTGTACAACGCTAAAAAAATTCCAACTTTTAAATGCACAAATGTAAAAATAGAACAGTGCATGATATATTTAAATATATATACTTTAATATATTCATTATTCTTTAGGAGGAGGGGAAGCCGTTTGGCCCAAAAAAAATGGAACCAACAGGAACATTGCAGGTTCTAGATCAGCAGCGTCAAATTCAACGAATAAAGCCAGGGGTTATGTTGTCATTTTAATCATATTGTTGCTGTTTAAATTTTAAAAAGTTTACATTAAAATTAAAAGAAAAATAAATCTAGAATGCTCGCAGGAAACAGTTTCCAATTTATGAGAGAGAAAAATGACAAAACCTGAAGGTGGGAAAACATTTCAAATATGTGAAAAGTCACAAATTTACGATACTGGGGGGAAAGTGTCAAATTTACAATAAGGTGAAAAAAGTCGCAAATTTACTATATTGGGGAAAAGCTGCAAATTTACCATACTGGGGAAATAATTTGCAAATTTATTACACTGGGGAAAAAGTCGCAAATTTACGATATGGGGGAAAAAGTTGCAAATTTACAATATGGGGAAAAAAGTCGCAAATTTACAATATGGGGAAAAAAGTTGCAAGTTCCTCAGTTACTATACTGAGGAAAAAGTCGCAAACTTATGATGAGAGGGAAAAAGTCGCAAGTTTACAACACTAGTGAAAAAGTTGCAAATTTACAATAAGGGGAAAAAGTTGCAAGTTTACAATACTGGGGAAAAGTTGTAAAATTACAATACAGGGAAAAATGTCGCAAATTTACAATACAAGGAAGAAAGTCACAAATTTACAATACTGGTGAAAAAGTCACAAATTTATGATATGGGGAAAAAAGTTGCAAATTTATAATAAGGGGAAAAAGTTGCAAGTTTACAATACTGGGGAATAGTTGTAAAATTACAATACAGGGAAAAAAGTTGCAAAATTACATTACGGGGAAGAAAGTCACAAATTTACAATAAAGGGAAAAAAGTTGCAAATTTACAATACTGGGGAAATAATTTGTAAATTTATTACACTGGGGAAAAAATCACAAATCTACAATACAAGGGAAAAAGTCTCAAATTTATGATACTGGGGAAAATAATTTGCGAATGTATTACACTGG
The DNA here is from genome assembly GCA_020510985.1 of Pholidichthys leucotaenia. Taxonomy (NCBI): domain Eukaryota; kingdom Metazoa; phylum Chordata; class Actinopteri; order Cichliformes; family Pholidichthyidae; genus Pholidichthys; species Pholidichthys leucotaenia. The sequence continues at coordinate 30,687,805 of CM035848.1, forward strand.
GGAAAAAATCACAAATTTATGATATGGGGAAAAAAGTTTCAAATTTATGATACTCGGGAAAAAGTTGCAAATTTATGAGAGGGAAAAAGTCACAAATTTACAATACTGGTGAAAAAGTCGCAAATTCATGATATGGGGCAAAAAGTTGCAAATTTATAATAAGGGGGAAAAGTTGCAAGTTTACAATACTGGGGAATAGTTGTAAAATTACAATACAGGGAAAAAAGTTGCAAATTTACAAATACGGGGAAGAAAGTCACAAATTTACAATAAAGGGAATTGCGGAAAAAGTTGTAAATTTACAATACGAGGAAAAAAGTCGCAAATTTACAACACTGGGGAAAAAATCACACATTTATGAAAAGGGATTAAAAGTGTAGCAAATTTGCGATACTAGAGAAAAAAGACAAAATTTTGGGGAGCGGAGTAAAGAAAATGTAAACGTTCTGAAACTGTGGAAAAGTTCCACATTTTTAGCGGGTTAGCTAAACCATCCCTGCGGACTGTATCTGGCCTTTATATTGACACGTGTGGTCTAGATCCTCTCCTCCGAAAAGGAAAAACTAGCGTAGAAATCACAGCGGCACCCAATTTCCGCCTCCTCCCACTAGTCACTACTTTCATTTTGAGATGGACAGGGCCCGTGGCGCCTCAGCCTACGGCTTTGTGTCTGCCGCCGCAGCAGTGGCAGGCCACGCCGCAGTGGTAGCACGCCCTGAGGGGGGCGTAGCAGCACATGCACGGCGCCACCAGTGACAGCCCCACCAGCGCCGTCCAGCGCAGGCAGAAGCGTTCATCGCCAGTGTCGCAAGAGCACGGGTCCGTGTAGTCGCCCTCTGGGTCTGACATGCAGTGGTACAGCAGGCTGTCGGCGCACCACATGAAGCTGACCCGTCGGATACAGGTCTGGATGGGATCAGGGGCTTCCTGGCAGCGGCCCCGCCCATTGTCCTCGTGGTCAAACATGTCCTGGCAGTACATGCACTGCGACCGCCCCCCGTCCCCCATTTGTTGTTTGGCTTTGGGCGGCAGGGCTCGTGGCTGCAGCATTACCGCCACCCCGTGGCCGCCGCCCACCTCCAGGTGTCCGAGTTTACCATCATGACTGCGCTGCACACCACAGCTCAGCAGGTACGGGCAGCTGTAGTCACGTTTGGGCAAATCGCTCTTGGCGAAGTGCATACAGGCATCCGGGATGTGCGGCTGGGCGAGTTTGTCTCTTGTGGAGTTGGCATGGCGGTAGTCCCCATAGCCGGTGAGCCAGGCACGCTCATGGGGGTTGATGCGTACTATCTCTTCCTCCTCCGTATGGAAGCTGACATGGCGGGGGAACATGTGCACCACCTGTGGAGACACAGAGAAGACAGGAAATTGAGAAATCACAGACAAGGATGAGATGGGAAATGGAAAAGTTACAAAGACAGGGGTGGGGATAGGGAGGGGGCTGGGAGGAGACGGGGGGACACGGAGGAGACAGAGATTAGATGGCGAGGAGATGAAGAGGAAACATGAAGGAGACAGAGAGGAGATGGAGAGATAGAGAAGAGACAGAGAAGACGGAGAGGAGATGGAAAGGAGAGAGAGGAGACGGAGAGGAAATGGGGAGGAGATATGGAGGAGACAAAGAGAAGACAGAGAGGAGACAGAGAGAAGACAGGTAGGAGACAGGGCATGCCAAAATAAAACTAGTGGACTGTATGGTGTTCCACAGGGATGGGTGGTGGGTCTGTTCATCAGTATGAGTTCTTGTTACCATGGAGGTAATGTAATTGGGGTGGTTTGTCTGTTTGTCCATCTGTTCATCTGTTAGCAGGATTATACAAAACCTACAGGATGGATTTTGATAAAAAATTTCACCAGAGGTAGCCCTTTTGCCAAGGATGAACCCACTAAATTTTGGTAATGATCTGAGAGTGCATACCTCCCCCAAGGACCTTGTTTTAATTTGTGCAGCAGGATTACACAAAAACTACTGGATGGATCTGGATTAAATTTTCACCAGAGGTGGCCCTTGGGCTAGAGAGGAACCCATAACATTTTGGTGATGATCTGAGAATGCATACCTCCACCAAGGCTCTTCTATTCTCAGTGTGTGAGCAAGAATCCTCCAAAACTACTGGACAGACTTTGATGCAATTTTCATCAGAACTGGCTGGTGGTCTACACATGAACCATTACATTTTGAAGGTGATCCATGAGGGACAGACGGAGTCTTTGCAGAGGTATGCGCTCTCTGAGTGCTTTTCTAGCTGTTTATATGCTGATGATATGCAGCTGTACATTCATGTTATATCAATGGTGGTGAAAACATGAATAATAATACCATGTCTAATGGTGAAACCATGAACAACGATATTCACCAGAATTCAAATTATCATTGGTGATGGTGACAATGTGAATGAGGGTGAAAACATGAATGATGATGAACATGAATTATGGTAGCAACATGAATGATGGTGAAAATGTGTATGATGAAAAATGTGAAAGATGGTGAAAAAAGTGAATGAAGATGAAAACATGGATAATGGTGAAAAGGTGAATAAAGATGAAAACATGAATGATGGTGAAAAAAGTGAATGAAGATGAAAACATGAATGATGTGAAAAAGAAAAAGATGAAAACATGGGATGATGGTAAAAACATGAATGATGGTGAAAACATGAATGATGAAAGCATGAATAATGGGGAAACTGTGAATAATGGAAACATAAATGATGGTGAAAAAGTGAAAGAAGATGAAAAAATGAATGATGGTGAAAACATGAATGATGGTAAAAAAGTGAAAGAAGATGAAAACATGAATGATGGTGAATACATCAGTGATGGTGAAAAAGTGAGTGAAGATGATAAAATGAATGATGGTGAAAACATGAATGATGGGGGAAAGGGAATGGTGAAAACATGAATGACAATGAATTGATAATCTTTCCCACCAAACAAACAAACAAAAAAAATTGCTCAAGAATAATGAGAACATTACAGCAGCTCCACATTTCCGTCTGACAGATGATTCGCCCAATTACAGTTTTTACTGAAAATCTTAAAGGTAACATTTGTCACTCTGCTTTGCTAGGAATATTTACAGGTATGCTAGTTAATGTGCTAGTATTTGACAGTAGAAAGTCAGTGGGCATGGCTGTGTCATTTTCATAGTTTAAGCTACTAGCTTCATTATCATCATTGTTGCTTCCCACTTGGCCGCTTCACAACGTTGGGGTGCTCAAGGTTGTGAAATTTCATATCCAGAAGTTGCAAGAAGTCAATTTTGTCCATCATCATTCCGCAGGCTTGTTGCTGATCAATGTCAAATATGCCTTCTATCTTGCTCCATATCCTCTCCTGGGTACGTTCAAACAGCACCTGTTTTTGTAGGGTGCTGTTTTCCAGCCTGCACAGATGAATCAGGTATTTCAGGTGTTGTGTATAGAAGAATTCACGGATGGTTAAGGTACCGGTGATTTTACGTAGTTGTTAATTAGATATCTTAAAACTCCAGTTGACTGTTTCGGGATCCACATCCTTTTTACGTTTGGCATTCCTGCGTTCATACCATCCTTGCACCATCTTCCTACAGAAGTGATGCCATACAATCTCAGCTTTTCTGTTATGAATCCCCGTGTGCCATTACGTAGCGCACAGAGGACAGAATAAGAAGCCCACAAGCAGAGATTGAATTGTGCACTTTATGAACAAAAACCCCCAAACCTTGGAGGATTTTCCCCGCCTGGATGCTGGGCGTCCGCCCGCGTCCGCCCCTCCTCCTCCTTCCTCTCCTTCAGCGTTGGCTCAAACCCGCCAACCCCGGATTAAGACTACTTTTGGTGTGCCAAATTACACACCAGCTCCAAAAAGAAGAGAGCGCATCACCCCGCCTTCACAACAACACCATCGACAAAATTATTCACCACGTCAGAAACCACCAACAAAGCCCACCCAGACGACGTTGGTAATTGGTGACTCAGTTATGAGGAACGTCAGAAGCAGGTACTGTGTGATTAAATTTTTTCCTGGGGCTAGAGTATCTGACATTGAGGCTGTTACCCCTGACCTACTAAATGAATACCCCCACGTTAAAACTGTCATAGTACATGTTGGATGCAACAACATCCCAGATGAAGCGTCAGGGATCTTAAAAAGTGACTTCAAGAGCCTTCTGTCCACTCTTATGAACTGTGGCAGACGTGTGTTTATCTCTGGGCCTTTGGCACCTTTCAGATGAGGTTGCAATTATTTTAGCAGAACTCTCAGTCTTAATACTTGGTTGTGTTTTACATGTCCTACTTTTAACATTGGTTTTGTAGACAATTTTAACCTGTTTTGGAACTGCCCATCACTTATGAGGCCAGATGGTATCCATCCAAATAGACTTGGTGCACGTGTTTTAAGGGACAATCTGTTTTATTCCATTCAGCGTTTTTTAGTACAGTGACTGAAATTTGGTGTGTTAACTCACTCTGAAGTTCCTGGGTCTGCCAATCAGCCCTTTTTTGGTTTTGTTTCCACTTCTCATATTAATCCCATTAATCCAAATAATCCTCACTGTTTGAATCAGTCTTCAATTTATAACCCTACAGAGATTGTGTCTGTCTCCCATTACCCAAAATATTATAATCCAAGACAAATACAACACAACTTGATAAATACATGTCTTTCTGCAGCTCTTCCTCATCCACCCCACCCCCCCAACTTTGCCCCTGTCTTCTCCCTTAGAGAACTTTTGTCTACTCCCCCCAAAGTTAATAAAAAAGTTAATAAAAATATAATGCATAAACATCCCAAAGTGATTAAACAAAATGTTGGTAAAACTCAAATCAAATCTCAGGTCTCTAAATTTAATAATTTGGCCTCTGTTCCTCCTCATAATTTAAAAATTAAATGTGGTTTATTAAATATTAGGTCTCTAACTCCCAAGTCTCTTCTAGTCCATGATCTATTAATTGATCATCAGATTGATTTAATATCCCTTACAGAGACTTGGCTAGGGCAAGATGATTATGTTGGTTTAAATGAATCAACTCCCTCTGGTTATCTAAACTATCATAATCCCAGAAGTTGTGTCCGTGGAGGTGGAGTAGCGGCAATTTTCCATTCTAAATTACTAGTTAATGTAAAGCAAAAATCATGTTTTAATTCCTTTGAGGGCCTGGTCCTCAGTGTGGGGCATGTTGTGGCTATCTTGGCTTGAACCCAATTTTCTTTGCCATAGTTTACCATCCTCCCTCGGCCTACTCAGAGTTTCTATCCAAATTTGCTGAATTTTTAGCTGATTTAGTGCTGAAATCAGATAGAATAATTATTGTAGGGGATTTTAATATACATGTTGATATGGATAGTGACTGTCTTAATAAGGCATTCAATTCAATTTTAGACTCAATGGGGTTTTCCCAGAAAGTAGGAAATTCTACCCATTTTCTCCACCACACATTGGACCTTGTTTTGAACAATGGTATAGAAATAGAAAATCTGGTAGTGTCTCCTCATAATCCTGTACTGTCAGACCATTGTCTGTTAACCTTTGATTTCACTATTTCTGATTCTTTGACTCCTAAAGAAAAATATTACTACAGCAGATGTCTCTCAGATGACGTTGTTATCAAATTTTTGCAGATTGTTTCCTCTATACCATGGGTCAACACAACAGAAATAAAAGATGGAGAGCCTGCTCCTTCCGTAATTGATAGCATGGTAGATAGTGTTACAGCCTCTCTGCATCAGACTCTAGATTTGGTGGCCCCTTTAAAAAAGAAAAAGTCTAAACAGAGATTTCTAACCCCTTGGTTTAACACAGAAACTCGTATGTTAAAACAGAAGACTCGTCAATTATAAAGAAAATGACATTCTACTAATTTAGATGAATTCTATTTAGCATGGAGAAATCATCTCCTAATTTATAAAAAATCTCTTAGAAAAGCTAGAACGAGTTATTACTCTGCATTAATAGAAGAGAATAAGAATAACCTCAGGTTTCTTTTCAACACTATAGCCAGGCTGACAAAGAGTCAGGACTCGGTCAATCCTCGCATCCCCCTTGAGCTTTCTAGTCAGGACTTTCTGAACTTTTTCAATCATAAAATTTTATCTATTAGAGATAAAATCAGTCAGATTCTTCCCACCGTAAACTTAAGTACATCAACTACTACAACTGCTTCAATTGATATCTGTTTAGATAAGTTTACTCCAATTGACCTTTTAGAGTTAGATAAAATAATCTCCTCATCTAAGCCTTCATCTTGTCTTTTAGACCCTATTCCTACCAGGTTATTTAAAAAAGTCTTCCCATTTATTGGTAGCCGTATTCTTCATATAATTAATTCTTCTTTAACTTTGAGTTATGTACCACAGGCTTTTAAAATTGCTGTAATTAAACCCTTACTCAAAAAAGCCAATGCTCGATCCAGGAGTTTTGGCTAACTATCGACCAATCTGTAATCTGCCTTTCATTTCAAAAATCTTAGAAAGAGTTGTTGCTGCGCAATTGTTTGACCACTTGCAGGGAATGGGTTTATTTGAAGAGTTTCATTCTGGGTTCAGAGTCCATCACAGCACTGAAACAGCCTTAGTGAAGGTCATTAATGACCTCCTTATCGCATCCGATAATGGATTTGTTTCTGTACTTGTTCTTTTAGATCTTAGTACAACCTTTGGTACTATCGATCATGACATTCTGCTTGATAGATTATAACACTATGTTGGACTAAATGGAACTTCGCTGCAATGGTTTAGATCTTATTTGTCCGAGAGACTTCAGTTTGTTCACATCAATGATGAATTTTCTTCCAACTCTAAGCTCACTCACGGAGTTCCACAGGGATCTGTGTTAGGCCCTACTCTTTTTAGTTTATATATGCTTCCGTTAGGCAATATCATTAGAAAGCACTGTATACATTTTCATTGTTACGCAGACGACACACAATTATACCTGTCAGTGAAGCCCGATGATTGTAATCAATTAGCCAAGTTAGATGCCTGTCTTAAGGAAATCAAAGCCTGGATGACTTGTAATTTTCTACTATTAAACTCAGATAAAACTGAAGTCATTCTTGTTGGTCCAAAAAACCGTAGAAATTCCTTTCCAAATCATACTCTCAATTTGGATGCCACTACTCTCACTCTGAATAGTTCTGTGTGGAACCTTGGAGTTATTTTTGATCAAGATCTGTTCTTTAACTCACATATTAAATTTGTTTCTAAGACTGCCTTCTATCATCTGCGCAATATTGCCAAGATTAGGTGCATCCTGTCTCTGAATGATGCTGAGAAACTGATCCACGCCTTTGTCAGCTCTCGATTAGATTATTGTAACTCGTTATTATCAGGTTGTCCTTAAATATCCTTAAAAATTCTTCAGTTGATCCAAAATGCTGCTGCAAGAGTTTTAATTGGTTCTAGAAAGAGAGATCATATCTCTCCGGTTCTGGCCTCCCTTCATTGGCTTCCCATAGAGTTTAGAATTAAGTTTAAAATCCTTCTTCTCACTTTCAAAGCTCTTAATAATCAGGCCCCCTTATATATAAAAGATCTGATATTACCCTATCATCCTAACAGAGCACTACACTCCCAAAATGCTGGATTACTTGTAATACCCAGAATCTCCAAAAGTACAATGGGAGGCAGAGCCTTCTGCTATCAAGCTCCTTCTCTGTGGAACCAGTTACCACTCTGGGTCCGGGAGTCAGACTCGATCTCTGTTTTTAAGAATAGGGTAAAAACCTTCCTTTTCAATATAGCCTACGATTAGGGAGGGATCTTGTGTCTCTTAACCCCCCTTTTGTTCTGCTGTTAATAGATTCAGACTGCCGGTTGACCTCCAATAATGTACTTGGCTTCTCACTGTTCATGTTCTTTATGTCTGTTCTCTTCATCCTCTCTATCCCCTCACCCCCAGCCAGTCGCAGCAGATGACTGCCCCTCTCTGAGCCTGGATCTGCTAGAGGTTTCTTCCTGTTAATGGGAGTTTTTCCTCTCCACCGTCGCTAAGTGCTTGCTCACTGGGGATCATCTGATTGCTGGGTCTTTATGAAATTGTGGGGTTTTCCCTGCATTTGGTAGTGCTATGAGATGACTTTTGTTGTGATATGGCACTCTATAATTAAAGCTGAATTGAATTGAACTGAAAACTTGTCCAGTAAACAGTCCCACAATGAACGGAGAGTGAAAATGATGAGCTTAGGCCACCAGACATACAGGGACGCCACCTGGATGCCCTACAGCCCGAGGAGAGGAATGCCTTGTGCCGTAGGGCTGCTGTCGGCATGGGGTGAAAGGCAAACATAGACTTACAGAGCAGGAGCAATCCGGGGCGGTCCGTGCAGTCCGATGGATGAGGGAAAGAGGCAGGAACAGCCGCTTACACCAGCAAACTAAAACAGCCATGTAGTGCAAGAGAAGACAACTTAGTCAGGCTGAAAATAAACGTAGGTAATGACAACTTACATTCACAGAGGTACAGGCTGCCGTGAATGAAGCACACATAACACTCCGGCGATCTCTCTCAAATCTCACAGCGTTAAAGTAGTTGTAATACTAATGAGGAAAGAGACCGCTGGTGTGAGGATGTGAGAGCTGGACATGATTGACAACATGTATGCATGAGTGAGTGTATGAGCGTGTGAATGAGAATGAATGGTGTGTGCGTGTAAGTGTGTGGAACACCCATAATGAGGATCAGTGGGCGATACTGACATACTGACAGGAGGAAGGGCGTGCCCGAGCCATCAGGGAGCAAGGACCCAAAGGACTCCCTGAAGCGCCTGACGGAAAATAGATAGGGAAGCAGGCCAAAATAACCATGGGTCAGACCTGGGTTTGAGACCACCAAACCCAGGTTCATGACAGGGGCCCCCCCAGGGGTGGATACTAGACACCCCCCATACCACCAGCTGAACCCCAAAACACACCACTAGGGGACCCCCCCCCCCCAAGAGACAAACAATTACCCAGGGTGGGAGGTGGGGGAAAACAGGTTAGGAGGGAAGCAACTAGTGAAAAATACCAAAGATAATATGCAAAATACAGGACAGTGACCCTCCTAACAACCCCCACCTAGGACACTAACCCCCCTCCCCAGGAGTCCAAAGTTCAGGGGGTCGACCCGAGTCCCAGGCCCAGACATGGCGAGGGGTGACTGATCGGGTGGCCTGCCCAAGTCCCACGTCCAGCAGGCAGCCCGTAGAACAGCGTTCGGAGGCCTGCCCGGGCCGATGGGCCACCCAACCCGAAGGCCAGGTCTTTCAAGTGGCCGACCAGCGTGGTGGAACCACCAGGACCAGGGAGGAAGGTGGAGAGGCAGCCTACCCACCAGGGAACCTAGGTGGCCAAACCGAGGCATAGAAGCCCCCCTGCCCTCCGAAGCTTGGAGCAGGGGAACCGTAACACCCACGATGGTCCCGGTCTGGGATGTGACTGCACCCACAATGGTCTCGGTCCGGGACGTGGCTGCATCCACGATGGTCCCAGTCTGGGACGTGGCTGCACCGGCGGTGGACATCAGCTGGAGCTCTGCTGCACCTGTGGTGGTCCCCATCGGGGACCTCATTGCTCCCGCAGTGGCCTCCCCAATGGGGGAGGTAGGGTTCTCCATGAACCCCGGCGCTGAACCCAGATCCTCAGGTGCTGCACCCCCGTCGACCTCTTCCAGGACAGCTGGGTCCGCGTTGTCGTCTGTGGGAAACCCAGGTTGCGGCAGCTCCTCTCTGATGACCCTAGGATGGAGCTCAAAGGAGACGGGAGAGAAGAAACGGTTAGGGTCGCCGGCAGCTGCAGAGCCCGGAGAGGGGAGTCGGGGAGCTCTACCACCGTCCAGGACTCCGTTGATGCTGACGATGATGTTCGGGGTCCAGTCGGCTGGAGGTCTGGTCCGGGGGATGACTCTGCCGCAGCGGCCCCCACAGCAGGCATGATAGTCTCGGCAGTCATGGTCTCCACCAGTGAGGCCCCTGATGCAGGTAGCTCTCCCGGCGTGAAGTCTGGAGGTGGAGACCTGGGTGGTGCTGGGTCTGAGAAGACTGAAGCTTGGGGATGCTCCTTCGTCGGCACAAGCTTCAGGTTGGCCACAGCGCTCCTCCTCTGGTCATAGAGATTCTGCAGGGTGCAGTCCTCCAGCGCCATGCATTCCCTCCTTCCCCGAGGATCGAGCTCCAGGGCTGGTGGACACTCTGAAGAAGGGGATGAAGACACAGAGGAAATAGAAAAGTTCATCATAGGTGCAGCAGGGGGAGAGTGCTCAGGTGACTGCCTAGCCTGAGGCTCTCTCCTGGGAGACAGACAAGGTTTGTCATTAATGACTAAGGTAGAACAAGAACACACTTGCCTGGCCTCCCGGATCTGGATGTTGGCTGCTGGAAAGGACAACCCAATGACGGGGGCTGTGGTTGAAGCAGGAGGGGTGCCGGCTGGTACGACAGCTGGCACAGAGGGGGGCTTCGCCGCAGCAGCGGTCGGGCTTGATGATACTGGGCCGCCGATGAGGTGACAGGCCTCTTGCGTTGCTTAGACCTAGGATTCCTCTCACACCATGTGGTTGGCTGCTCTGAGACCTCCGACTCCTCCTGCATCCGACGATTCTCTCCTGGGGCCGGCGGAGAATTAAGGAAGACAGAGGACAGAGAATGGGGAGCCGCGACAGCAGCAGTTTGGGGAGCTCCAGCAGGTAGCAAATTCTGGAGCTCCTCCACAGGAATCTGGTTAATCACCTCAGGAGACATTGCAAGAGAACAGAGAAGAACTTGCCTGAACTCCTGACTGGTGATGGTGTCCACTGCTGCCTCAGTGTCCTGCTCCATCCTCCCGGGAGTAGGACAGGCAGTCCGGCAGGAGGAGGAGGATTCCAGCTCGGGAGGTGAACAGCGGGCTCCGGTCCTCCGGGAGTGCGTCGTGGAGAGCCGTGGCTGTGCTCCGATGGTCCCTCTTGTCATCTCCTCCAAGTGTCGTTGTGACTCATGGACCAGGGTGAGGAACGGTGTCAACCCTGGATATTTCCAACGACCAGGGCATTTCTGGAGCACCCTGAAAGTGATGTCAAAAAGCCAAAAATTGACATCTGGGGAGTTGGTGGCTTGATCCCGGGAAACGAACACCACAGCTCGATTAGCCACTCCACACTCCTCAGGGCTCAGTCCAAAAACAAAGAAATCCATGGTGATGGCTAGGGGAAAAAAGCACTATGGAGGAAAAAAAGAAGAAAAAACACTTGTGCACCTCCTCGCCGCTGGGCTTTACACTGGCCGGAGCATTCTGTTATGAATCTTCGTGCGCCATTACGCGGTGCACAGAGGACAGAATAAGAAGCCCACGAGCAGAGATTGATTTGTGCACTTTATGAACAAAAAACCCCAAACCTTGTCCAGTAAACAGTCCCACAATGAACGGAAAGTGAAAATGATGAGCTTAGGCCACCAGACATACAGGGACACCACCTGGATGCTCTACAGCCCGAGGAGAGGAATGCCTAGTGCCGTAGGGCTGCTGTCGGCACGGGGTGAAAGGCAAACATAGACTTACAGAGCGGGAGCGATCTGGGGCGGTCCATGCAGTCTGGTGGATGAGGGAAAGAGGCAGGAACAGCCGCTCACACCAACAAACTAAAACAGTCATGTAGTGCAAGAGAAGACAACTTAGTTAGGCTGAAAATAAACGTAGGTAATGACAACTTACATTCACAGAGGTACACGCTGCCGTGAATGAAGCACATATAATGCTCTGGCCATCTCTCTCAACTCTCACAGCGTTAAAGTAGTCGTAATACTAATGAGGAAAGAGACCGCCAGTGTGAGGATGTACATAGGCTGTACATAGACAACATGTGTGCATGAGTGAGTGTATGAGCGTGTGAATGAGAATGAATGGAGTGTGTGCGTGTAAGTGTGTGGAACACCCATAATGAGGATTAGCTGGCAATACTGACAGGAGGAGGGGGGCATGCCCGAGCTGTCAAGGAGCAAGGACCCAAAGGACTCCCTGAAGTGCCTGATGGAAAATAGATAGGGAGCGGGCCAAAATAACCAAGGGTCAGAACTGGGTTTGGGACTACCAAACCCAGGTTCATAACATTTTCTCAGTTCTTGTTCTGATACCTCCCAGGCTTGGACACTGTACAGAAGTCTTGATCGTATACATACAGTCAAGAATTTAACTCTAGTTGCAAGCCGTATACACCTGTCAGTTAGAATGTGTTTTAGTTCTTCCCATTTCTGGAATGCAGCTTCTATTCTTGCATAGAGGGATTGTGGGGTGTTTAGAGAGTTAGTTTTGTCAGCACTGACTTTGATTTTTAGGTCAAGCAAAGTCAGTGCTCAGCCTAAAGAGCAGGAAACATCAAGACTGATTTGATGAGAACAGCAGCGCCATCACAGACCTGCTTGCCAAGAAAAACAAAGCATTCATGGAATGGCAGAATGATCCAGGCTCCATTCCCAAGAAGGAGAGATTCAGGTCATACCAGGCCATGGCTCAAAGAGAGATAAGAAACATGCACAACCAGTGGTGGGAAAAGAAAGCTGATGAGATCCAAGGCTTTGCTGATACCAACAACTCAAAGCAGTTTTTCAGCTCCATCAAGACAGTGTTTGGTCCCTCAAAAATCTGGCTCTGCCCCCTTGCTGTCTGCAGACAGAGCCACGCTCATCAAGGACAAAGCTGCCATCAACAACAGATGGAGTGAATACTTCAGCCAACTTCTGAACCACCCATCCACAGTCGACCAGGCTGCACTGGACCAAGTTCCACAACACACAGCCACTGAAGAGCTTGATGACCCACCCTCCCTGGATGAAGTCAGGGAAGCCATCAAACAGATGAGCTGTGGCAAGGCATCCGGCAAGGATGGTATCCCTGCAGAAGTCATTTAGTGAAAAGGCTCTTCAGGCGTTACACAGTGTTCTTACCAGTATATAGGAAGAGGAAGAAATGCCAGCTGAACTCTGTGACACAACAATAGTCGCCCTGTACAAGACCAAAGGCTCCAGAGTAGACTGCGGAAACTACAGGGGTATATCCCTACTCTCCACTGCTGGGAAAATCCTCGCCAGAGTTATCCTGAACAGACTATCTCGGCAGTCTCAGAGACGGACCTCCCTGAATTACAATGTGGTTTTCGGCCTGATCGCAGCACTGTTGACATGGTTTTGTGGTGAGACAGGATCAAGAGAAATGCCTTGAGCAGAACATGAACCTCTACACAGTCTTCATCGATCTAACAAAATCATTCGACACAGTCAACAGAAACACACTGTGGATCATCCTCTGCAAACTCGGATGCCCAGCAAAGTTCACCTCGCTCATCAGACTGTTTCATGATGACATGACTGGTGAAGTACTGTCCGATGGTGAACCTTCTGAGAGATTTTACATTTGGCATTCCTGCATTCATACCCTCCTCGCATCATCTTCCTACGGAAGCTATGCCATACAATCTCAACTTTTCTAAGTTCTTGTTCTGATAACTCCCAGGCTTGGAAACTGAAGAGAAGTTTTGATCGTATACATGCAGTCAAGAATTTAACTCTAGTTGCAAGCCGTATACACCTGTCAGTTAGAACGTGTTTTAGTTCTTCCCATTTCTGGAACGCAGCTCCTATTCTTGCATAGAGGGATTGTGGGGTGTTTAGAGAGTTAGTTTTGTCAGCACTGACTTTGCTCTTTAGGTCAAGCGAAGTCAGTGCTCGGCCTAAAGAGCAGGAAACATCAAGACCGGTTTGATGAGAACAGCAGCGCCATCACAGACCTGCTTGCCAAGAAAAACAAAGCATTCATGGAATGGCAAAATGATCCAGACTCTATTCCCAAGAAGGAGAGATTCAAGTCATACCAGGCAATGGCCCAAAGAGAGATAAGAAACATGCATGTGGTGGGAAAAGAAAGCTGACGAGATCCAAGGCTTCACTGACACCAACAACTCGAAGCTGTCAGGAAGTGAGTTGGAACCATGTCCTCGTTTGGTGTTATTTACATTTCTCGTCACTGGAACATGGCCTCCAACTCACATCTTCTCTTTAAGTTCATTCTCTGATTTTCTGTATTATTTATTTTGGTCCTGTTTGCCATTTTGGTTCTTGTATTCATTTCCTGTCATCTTGTATTTATTTCCTATTATGTTGTATTTAATGTGTGTGTTTTCATGCTGTAGTCTGGCCTGATTTGTGTTCTGATTATCCACAGCTGTTTTGTATTTCTGTAATTAGTTCACCTGTATTTATAGGACGCAGCCCCTCAGATGGGCACGGTGTCATTAGTCTATCTGACCTGTTCTGCACGTTCTGTTTCTGTCTGACCTGATCCAATCTGTATCTTGACCTGTACCCTAGTCTGATTTTGCTTTGCAGTTCCCATACTGCTTTATTTTGTGTTAAATTAAATAATGTCAAACATTCGCTCTGCAGTTGAATCCTGTTTTCTGCCCCCCTGGGGCACAAACCGTGACAGAATAACGCCACCAAACTTCATGGATTCAGCGAGCGAACCCGGCAAAAGGAGGAGGAAATGGAGCCGCGAAGAGTGAGAGGTGGTGACCGCAGTGCTGGATCTGGTGGCTGCCGCTCCAAGCAGCTCCTCCCCGGAAGACGTGAGGGATTGATGGGGGGCGACTGCACGTCTGATGACTTCTAGACCGAGTGTGGTTTCCCACCCTTGGGTAAAAAGACTCATGCTTCCTCCGGTACCAACTGTCTCCTTTTTGCAGAAGCCAACTTCCCGGCCACCTGTTCTCTCTCCGGCGGAACAGAGAGAGTTTTTTGGCTGCAAGTTGGCGTTCGGGGGCCCCCGGTGGAAAGAAGAATCGAGGGGACGCCACTCCTCTCGTTGCTCTGCCTCTTTGCCCACAGCTCCCAGCCAGACGATCTCCGGAGCCACCCAGAGGGAGAAGTCTGGACTATTAATGACAGCAGAGGAGGAACTCAGGCAAGTACCTGTTCATTTTTTAACATCAATAAATGATAGGTCTTGCCAGGTTTTTGGTGGGAGGGGCCGGCGGCGGCTGTCTGCCACTGCTGAGCTCTCGCCACCTGCCTCTGCCAATCACTATGCTGCCTGTTCCATCCCTCAACCCTCACCTGCATCCCCTATGCATACTTGTGTTTTTTCTAAGAGTTTGACCATCCTGGATGGAAACAAGATTGTTGGGAGGAGTGTGTTGCTTCAGAGAGCCCACAAGCAGCAACTGTCACCACATCAATGCCACAGGATGTCGAGAGTTTCCAAATTGGGACTGCTACTGTGGAACCCCTGTGTGTGGGGGACGAGGGAGAACAGGAGCGTTGGCAGGCTGTGCTAGCTCAGGAGGAGCTTATGGTGGACTACAAACCATGGCTCCTTCCAGAGCATGTGTCCCAGCTGCATTGGATCCAGCTGGATATGGACGTTCCAGCTCCAGAATCTGTTCCCCAGTGCCACCCAGCTCCAGAATCTGTTCCCCAGTGCCACAAGCTCCAGAACCCACTCCACAGTGCCACCCAGCTCCAGAACCCACTCCACGGCACCACCTAGCTCCAGAACTCACTCCATGGCACCACCCAGCTCCAATTCCTGCTCCATGGCACCACCCAACTCCATCACCTACTCTGGCTTCTATCCTGTCTGCCCCAGCTGCTCATGAGGTGCGCTTTACAGCTCCAGCCATCCCTGAGGTGCACACAACAGCTCCAACCCCTCCGGAGGTGCACATAATGGCACCGACCGTCCCTGTGGTGCATACAATGGTTCCAGCTGTCCCTGAGGTGCATATAATGGTTCCAGTTGTCTCCGAAGTGCACGATACAGCTCCAGCTGTTCTCACAGTACACACTGCTGTACCTGTTCTGCCGGAGGAGCATGTTCCTGTTCAGCTTGAGGTCCACACTCCAGCTCCTGCAGCTTATCCTGAGGAGGTCACCCCTGCAGCAGAGGATCAGGAGTTCAGGCAAGTTCTTTTCTTTACTTTCTTAATATCTATATTAGTAAAGACTTGCCTAGCTTCTGGTAATTGTGGTGACGCCTCCCTCACTCCCTGCTCTTCTCCCCTGTCCGAGATGGCCGTGTCAGGGAAGGAGTCGCAGGAAGACCACGCTTCACTAGCCACACCGGAGGTCATGGGACCTTCACCTGCCATGCAGGAGGACCATGTTCCAGCCATTGTTCCCGAGGTTAGGAGACCACCAGCCATTGCTCCAGAGATTGGCATGCCTCCACCTGCCGATTTGGAATTCAGCGCGCACCTGTCGGTTGTTCCTGTGGACTGTGCATCTCAGCCAACTGTTATGGACCTGGTGACTCTCCTGTCATCTGGTTGTGAATTCCAGACCCCTGTATATGTGTCTCCTGAACAAGAAAATTCTGCACTTGTGTCCTGTATCTGAAAATTATGCACTTGAGTGTCCTGTATCAGTAAATTCTGCACTTGAGCAGGGGTGGGCAATCATGTGCCATGGAGGGCCATTCTACTGCAGGTTTTCTGCTCCACCCAGTCTCTTCAGCAGGTGTTTTCAATGATTAGCAATCCTTGAAGCTGATCAGAGCACACACCTGCTGAAGAGACTGGGTGGAACAAAAAAACCAGCAGTGGAATGGCCCTCACTGCCCACCCCTGCACTTGAGTGTCTTGTATCAGAAAATTCTGAAATTTCCGCATTTCTTTGTTCTGGTCCAGATGTTAAGGTTGCCATGGTGTCCTCCTCCTGAGGTTGGGATGTCCGGGGTAGCACCTTTTGAGGGTAGAGTGACTGTGTCATCACCCCCAGGGGATAAAATGTCCCTGTTACCATCTCCAGAGTTTTTGAGTTCTTTGTTGTCATCTCTGAAGGTTAACGTTTCTATGTTTTTCTGACCCTGAAAATCCTGTGTTATCTTTCAACCAAGAAAATTCTGTTTTGAAATTTTTGTTATTCTCAGTCCAAGAAACTCCTGTGTTTTCTGAGCAAGGGGCTTGTGTGTTTTCTCCCATCTGGGGGCTCACGGATTTTGGTAGGATACCCGATGCATCATGTTCACCCCTCAGGTGGCTTATGGATTTGGGTGGGCCCCTTGACCTGTCATGTTTTCCGGTCCAGCGGCCCTGGGACTCTGGCAGACTGCCCGATCTGCCTTGTTTTTTGGTCCAGGTGCCCTGGGATTTTGGCAAGCCACCTGACCAGCTTTTTGTTTTGGAGCCATGGTTTTCGGTTTTGCCCCACCATCTGTACTTCATGTTTTTGGCACTGTGGGGTTGAGAGTTTATTTTGGCCTGCCTGGCCTTGAACCCCCACTGCCCACCCTGGGGGGGTCTTTTTGGGTTTTTTTTGTTTGCTACCTTGGGTCGTCTGGAAGCTGCCCCTTAGGAATGGGGTACTGTCAGGAAGTGAATTGAAGCCATGTCCTCGTTTGGTGTTATTTACATTTCTCATCACTGGAACATGGCCTCCAACTCACATCCTCTCTTTAAGTTCATTCTCTGATTTTCTGTATTATTTAATTTGGTCCTATTTGTCATTTTGGTTCTTGTATTCATTTCCTGCCATCTTGTATTTATTTCCTATTATGTTGTATTTAATGTGTGTGCTTTTCTTGCTGTCGTCTGGCCTGATTTGTGTTCTGATTATCCACAGTTGTTTTGTATTCCTGTAATTAGTTCACCTGTATTTATAGGTCACAGCCCCTCAGTTGGACACGGCGTCATTAGTCTATCTGACCTGTTCTGCACATTCTGTTTCTGTCTGACCTGATCCAATCTGTATCCTGACCTGTATCCTAGTCTGATTTTGCTTTGCAGTTCCCATACTGCTTTATTTTGTGTTAAATAATGTCAAACGTTCACTCTGCAGTTGAATCCTGTTTTCTGCCCTGCCAGGGTTGCAAACCGTGACAGAAGCAGTTTTTCAGCTCCATCAAGACAGTTTTTGGTCCCTCAAAATTCTGGCTCTGCCCCCTTGCTGTCTGCAGATGAAGCCATGCTCATCAAGGACAAAGCTGCCATCAACAACAGATGGAGTGAATACTTCAGCCAACTTCCGAACCGCCCATCCACAGTCGACCAGGCTGCACTGGACCAAGTTCCACAACATACAGCCATTGAAGAGCTTGATGACCCTCCATCCCTGGATGAAGTCAGGGAAGCCATCAAACAGATGAACTGTGGCAAGGCATCCGGCAAGGGTGGTACTCCTGCAGAAGTGTACAAGGCACTTAGTGAAAAGGCTCTTTAGGCATTTCACAGTGTTCTTACCAGTATATGGGAAGAGGAAGAAATGTCAGCTGAAATCTGTGACACAACAATAGTCACCTTGTACAAAAACAAAGGCTCCAGAGTAGACTGCGGGAACTACAGGAGGATATCCCTACTCTCCATTGCTGGGAAAATCCTCACCAGAGTCATCCTGAACAGACTGATCTTGGCAGTCTAAGAGAAGAACCTCCCTGAATCACAATGTGGTTTCCAGCCTGATTGCAGCACTGTTGACATGGTTTTTGTGGTGAGACAGATTCAAGAGAAATGCCTTGAGCAGAACATGAACCTCTACACAGTCTTCATCAATCTAACAAAAGCGTTCAACTCAGTCAACAGAAACGCACTGTGGATCATCCTCCGCAAACTTGGATGTCCAGCGAAGTTCACCTCGCTCATCAGGCTGTTTCATGATGACATGACCGGTGAAGTACTGTCCAACAGTGAACCTTCTGAGAGATTTGATATCTCAAATGGCATAAAATAAGGCTGCATCCTTGCCCCAGTGCTGTTCAATCTCTTCTTCACCCAAGTACTACTTCATGCTGTCAAAGACCTGGAGCTTGGTATCTACATCAGATATCGCCTGGATGGCTCACTGTTTGATCTGCAACGTCTTGCTGCAAAAACAAAGTTGCTGGAGAGGCTCATAGCAGAAGCCCTGTTTGCCGACTGTGCTCTGATGGCCCATGAAGAGAACCACCTACAGACAATTGTTGACAGGTTCTCCATAGCATCCAAGATGTTTGGCCTGACAAAGAGCCTCGGGAAGACAGAGGTCCTCTTCCAGCCTGCACCAAATAGTGTCCACCAAGAGCCAAACATCACCATCATTGGCACACAGCTGAAGAATGTTGATACCTTCAAGCACCTGGGCAGTACCATCTCTAATGATGGATCGCTAAACAAGGAGGTCACAGCGAGGGTACAGAAAGCCAGTCAAGCAATGGACAGACTGTGCACCAAGGTCTTGCATCACAAAGACATTCACCTCTCAACCAAATTGAAGGTGTACAATGCAGTCGTACTGACATCAATGCTGTATGGGTGTGAAACCTGGATGTTATACCGCAGGCACATCAAGAAGCTGGAGGAATTTCACACACGCTGATATGTATGCAGATATGCTGGCAGGAACGCATAACAAACCAAGAAGTTCTGGACCAACACCACAAGCATTGAAGTTAAGATCCTCCAAGCCTAGCTTCAATGGATTGGCCATGTCATCCACATGAAAGAATCCAGAATTCCACGTCAGCTCCTCTACAGGGAGCTGGCACGAGGTAGCCGCAAGCAGGGTCACCCAAAGAAAAGGTTCAAAGACAACTTCAAAGCCAACATCAAATGGGTCAGCTTTCAGCCCCAACAGCTCGAGACTGCAGCAGCCAACAGAACCAGATGGCGTGTCCTAACAAGGAAGGCAGTCAACGCCTTTGAAGATGACCGCTGCCAACGCCTTGCAGCTGCACAGGATTGGCACCACCAATCTGCATTCACCTCTGCCCTGACCACTGATATTTCATGCCCTACCTATAATTGCACGTGTGCTTCAAACTTTGGACTTTGAAGCCACATGCGTGTTCACCGATGATGGCACAATGCATCGTCTTTCTCAGCTCCTGAGAGAAAACCATGATGACCAATGGGGACCAGGCTTTCCTTCTCCATCAGCGTTTCATCTACATTAAACCCCATCGTTTCAGTTTTGTCATAAGGTATCTGCATGCTGAAGCGTCTGAAGGTACTGTCATAGATTGTCAACATGTTTTGTAGTTCTTCTACTGAATTTGCAAAAATAACTTGATCATCAGCATAGAGAAGTTCAGTGATTTGCCTGCGACTGGACGCTGATGCTTTCTTATGATACTCTCTTGGAGACACTTCACTTGGCATGCAGCGTGTTACATTAAAGCCTGCCTCTGGGTTAGATTTCAATATCCTATTTCTGGCCACTCTTACCACAAAGTCCATGTACATATTAAAGATAGGAAGAAATTCCAAGGCACCTTGTTGACAGTCCACTAGTGTTTCAAAGAAACGGGAGGCTCCTTTAATGCAAGCTTTTGTCCCAGTGTATCAAGCCTTCAATATGGCTATTAGATGTGGACATCTGAGTCATATTTCAAGACAATGGAAAAGCGCATCTCTTGGGATCCAGTCATATGCGGCTTTCAGGTCAATAAAGGCTATGTGCTGTACATGGGTGTTTTTGGCTTCCTTGGAATTTGCAGGATGTGTCTAAGGATAAATATGGCATTGCATGTTGACCTATTTACCTGAAAGCCAAACTGAGATGGCAATTGGATCAACTCATACGTCTCTCTGAGTCTTTCAATAACAATCCCTGACAGGACTTTAGAAACAATTGCAATTATACTTAAGCCTCTGTAATTCTTGGCAAGTGATTTGAGTCCTCTCTTGTGCAGGCATGTTATAGATGCTGTCAACCATTTTGCAGGGACTTCAGTGCAGGACCATATCATTCCCACTAGAAGTAGGATATACTCTAGCAACCTCACAGACGTGGAGTATTTGAGTTGTTCTGAGTACACTTTGTCAGTGCCTTGGCATCTGCGGTTCTTCAACCTTCTCATGGTGTCTTCAACCTCTGTACAACTGGGTGTGGACATGTCTATTGTGGGCAGGTCGTCTGGTGGCAGCTCATGTTGGAAATCTTCTGGGTACTCAAGCTCAGGCTGGGGGACATACAGGCAAGCAGCGAAGTGGCTTGAAATGTGGACCTCAAGTTTCCCTGGATCAATCAGTGGCCTAATGTACCATGACAGCCATGTATGGTTCTTCAGAAGTCAAAAATCTTCTTCAGCATTGCATTGTTCACTTGCAGTATTTATCTGGTTTGCTTTGGCTTCAAAGAAGTCATTCTTCAGCTTGATGCAACGTCTTCTGAATTCACTGATTAATGCTTTTTTCTTTAGCGGATCTTTCTCATGATAATGTTGTGTCAAAAGCTCTTGATACTCTCGGATCATCCAGGGCTTCTCAGCTTCCCTTTTCACTCTCTATGGGGTCGTCTCTTTGGAGGCCTGCTGAGTGGAGCTCGTGATCAACTCTTCGACATAATCTATGGTTAAAGACTAGGTCACTTAAGAGTAAAGCTCTTAAGTGCCATCAGCTCTGACTGGGCTCACCTGGTCCATGAAGTATTGGTCAGAGGGCCGCTGCTGTTCATACAGATGACCCAGGATGCAGTGGTGCCGCTGGGGCTCACAGAAGGTAGTCGGAGCCAGGACATGCATCGTCGGCTCCCTCTTCTGGGATGAGTTGGACGAGCTGTCTGTGGCAGTCTGGAGAAAGCAGAAATTAAAGAGAAGGTGCACACAGAGTGGTCAGATATCCAAAAACATCTGAGTATGTCACAACCTGCAGTACCTCTGCTGACCACTGGAGGGTGCCTCCATCAGTGAGTCAATTCCCATAGACTCACATGTTAAAAACGTTCACGATATAAAACAGGTAAGTCCAACAGACTGGTCAGAGGTAATTTCAGGAGTTCCTATGTTCCCTGATAACCACACTGAGGACCAGATTTACTAACACGCTGCGCCAGTGCAAAGCCCTCTTTTCACATTAAAAAAACTACTGTTGAGATTTACTAAAGGACACAGCGCAAAGTTAGCGCTGGAAAGGTGCAGACAGTGTTAATTTTGTGCCTGGCCTCATTGCATATGTATTTGTAGGAGTTGTCATGTCAAAGCACAAATTTAAGGGAAGAGAATATTTAAATGACTGACGCAAGGCAAGACAAGGAAAGGCAAGTTTACTGTATTTGTTTAGCACATTTCATGTACAAGACAATTCAAAGTGCTTTACATAAAGCATTACAGCAAGTTGCAAAAGGAATAAATAAAAATTTAAAAGCAAACTAAAAAGTAAATTAAAGAGAAACAAAAACAAGCTAAAATAGAATACGTTACAGTACATTGTAGACTACTAAAAGGCCGCGGCAAACAAGAGTTTTTAACCTCAATTTAAAGCAGTTGAGAGTTTCAGCAGTCCTGCTACTTTCTGGGAGTTTGTTCCATATACAGTGGGGCAAAAAAGTATTTAGTCAGCCACCAACTGTGCAAGTTCTCCCACTTAAAAGATGAGAGAGGTCTCCAATTTTCATCATACTACTGTGAACATAGGTATACTCATAGGTATACCTATGATGAAAATTGGAGACCTCTCTCATCTTTTAAGTGGGAGAACTTGCACAATTGGTGGCTGACAAAATACTTTTTTACCCCACTGTATGAGGAGCATAAAAACTAAACGTTGCCTCACCATGTTTGATTCTAACTGTGGGCACAGATAGTAGGCCTGACCCTGATGACCTGAGGGCTCTGGGTGGTTCATAATGGACCAGCAGATCTGAAATGTATTTTGGCCTTAAACCATTCAGAGCTTTATAAATCAACAGCAGTATTTTGAAATCTATTCTTTGACAGACAGGAAGCCAGTGTAAAGATCTGAGAACTGTAATTATATGATCCACTTTGTTGGTCTTAGTGAGGACTCGAGCTGCAGTGTTTTGAACTAACTGCAGCTGTCTGATGGACTTTTGAGGGAGACCTGTGAGGACAGCGTTACAGTAGTTCAGTTTACTGAAGATAAATGCATGGACAAGTTTTTCTAGATCCTGCTGAGACATCAGACCTTTGATCCTCACTATGTTCTTTAAGTGCAATCGGACTTTAGAAAAAAGCACAGCACTATTACTGCTGCTACAAAAGTGGTCAATGATATACTTGTTGCTCTTGATAAAAAGCAGCACTGTGCTGCACTTTTCATTGATCTGTCAAAGGCTTTTGACACTGTGGACCACACAGTTTTAAAGCAAAGACTCATCAGTTTTGGACTGTCGGAACATGTAGTCTCCTGGTTCGCAAATTATTTGAGTGACAGGACCCAATGTATTAAATATGATGGTTTGTGTTCTGAAATTGTCAGTGTCCACAAGGGGGTGCCACAGGGTTTTGTATTAGGACCCCTCCTATTCATTATGTACATTAATGATTTAGGACAAAATGTGTCTGATGCTAGTTTGCATTTTTATGCTGATGACACAATTATTTACTGCTTTGGCTCTTCCCCTGCTAATGCTGTTGCTTCTCTGCAGAAAGCTTTTAATGTGGTACAGCACACACTTCTGCAGCTAAAACTAGTCCTTAATGCTGACAAAACTAAACTGATGTGGTTTTCAAATTCTAGGAAGAGTCCACAAATTTTTCCCACAGTGTCCACTTTTGAGGGAAATGAAATTGAGGTGGTTCACTCGTGTAAGTATCTTGGTATCTTGCTTGATGACGCTCTGACTTTTAAGCCCCATGTTGAAAATCTTGTGAAGAAACTTAAACTGAAACTGGGTTTTTTATTTCGAAATAAATGTTGTTTTTCTTTTGAGGTTAAAAAGCGTCTTGTTACTGCAACTTTTTTATCTATTTTAGATTATGGAGACCTCTTGTATATGAACGCTTCAGCTCAGTGTCTGAGTAAGATTGACTCTGTATATCATGCTGTTTTGAGGTTTGTTACAAATTGGAGAGCCTTGACCCATCACTGTGAACTGTATTCTAGAGTGGGATGGCCCTCTTTGTCCACCAGGAGGTTGACTCACTGGTACATTTTTATTTACACGGCCATGCTTGGACTGTTGCCCCCTTACATTTGTAATTTGATCACACTGAGAAGTGTTGATTCTTATGGTCTGCGTTCTAATGATTATTTGTTGCTTTCTGTTCCATTTGCCCGTACTGAGCTGGGAAAAAGAGCTTTCATGTTCTCAGCCCCCTCTACATGGAACATGTTGCAAAAAGACTGGAAATTAACGGAACTTGTTTCATTGAACGACTTTAAATCCAGTTTGAGAACACTTGAGACGGACTCACTAATTTGTAACTGTTTTATATGATTTGTATGTCATTTTAAGTGTATTTGTGATTTTTTTTTTGCTGCCTCTTGGCCCAGACTCCCTTGAAAAAGAGGTTTTTAATCTCAATGGGTTTTTTTCCTGGTTAAATAAAGGTAAAATAAAAATAAATAAAGTTATAATAAGCTAACTTCACTACTGTCTTAATGTGGCTGTTAAAATTCAGGTCTGAGTCCAGAACCACACCCAGATTTCTGGCTTGCCTGTTGGTTTTTAGCATTATTAATTGAAGCTGAGTACTAACTCTGAGTCTTTCTTCTTTGGCTCCAAAAAATATTATTTTGGTTATGTCTTCATTTAACTGAAGAAAATTCTGGCACATCCACTCTTTAATTCGATCAGTGCATTTGATCATGGTTATAATTGGACCATAGTCTCCTGGTGAGACAGTTATGTAGATTTGTGTATCATCTGCGTAATTATGGTAATATATTTTGTTGATTTTATGATTTGAGCTAGTGGGACCATACAGATGTTGAAAAGCAAAGGTTCCAAAATGGGACCTTGGGGAACTCCACAGGTTATTTTCGTTCGCTCAGATTTGTAGTTACCTATAGAGACAAAATAGCTCCTGTCTTTTAAATAGGACTCAAACCAGCTAAGTGCTGTACCAGAAAGTCCCACCCAGTTTTTCAGCCGGTCTAGTAAGATGTTATGGTCAGCTGTGTTGAATGCAGCACTGAGGTCCAGTAGAACCAAGACTGAAATGTTGCCATTATCTGTATTGGAGTGGATGCCATTAAGGACCTTAACTAGAGCTGTCTCAGTGCTGTAGTGTAGCTGAAAACCTGACTGGAAGACATCAAAACAGTTATTTAATGTCAGGAAGTTGTACAATTGTTGAAAAACAGCTTTTTCTATTATTTTACTAAGAAAGGGGAGGTTTGATATGGGCCTATAGCTGTTCATGAGTGAGGCGTCTAGGTTGCTCTTTTTTAGAAATGGCTTGATAACAGCTGTTTTAAAGCACTGAGGAAAGACACCTGAATGCAGAGACATATTTACCTCCGCCAGGCCGCAGGCCGCAGGAGGTTATGTTTTTGCCAGCGTTTGTCTGTTTGTCTGTCTGTTTGTCTGTCTGTCTGTTGGTTAGCAAGATAACTCAAAAAGTTTTGGACGGATTTCGATGAAACTTTCAGGCGTTGTTGGAAATGGTACAAGGAAGAACTGATTAAATTTTGGGGATGATCCGGATCACCGTCTGGATACAGGAATTTTTTAAAGGATTCTTTAACATTGTGAGATACGGCCATTTTCAACATGTGTGCAGGCGCAATGGAGGGCGCTGGTCGTCGTGTCTGACGAACACGAACTCCGCGTTCTTCAAAGTTTTAGGCACAAAAGCACGCGGAAAACAGTAGTGGGCTACGCTGCAAAAGCTGAGACAGGCAGCTGTCCAGCATGGGATTATTTGGCAGAAATTCCCCGGGCAGCCATAGGGGCTGCGCAAAAACAAGCTCTCTGCCGGGGAAGCTTCCAAATCCTCTTTTGCCGCGGAGCGCAACCCCAATATAAAACCCACGGCAACCTGTCTACCCAATTTGCATCCGTCAGTGAAGCCCTGAGTGCTGCTTTCAGTGACCTATGAAAATGCTCGCATAACCCATTGGCCTGTGGGTTGTATGCGGTTGTGCGATGAATTGCAACGCCCGCAGCCTGGGAGTTTGGAGATGGAGGAGATGGACACAACACCAACACTTCAGTTTATTACCTCCGCCAAGGAGGTAATGCTTTTACTACTGAACCACTAATCTTATCATTGTGAATCCAATTGCTAGTCATATGTTTTCATGGTCAAGGAATCTGAAAACGTACACACAAACACTGTATGGGGGGGAACTGTGGCGCTTGGTGGAGGTCTGCGCTCTCCGAGTGCTTTTCTAGTTATGATCTGTAGTAGACCTGAGGCCATACAATATGAAATGTTTTTAAAAAAAAACCTGTTTGGAGAGTATCAAGGCAGCAGGTAGTGGATTTCAGGTGTTGTATGATGTCATCCATGATTTTATGATTGATTGGAAAAAATTTTGCCATGGTGTTTTCGTCTTCTCTACGTGGACACAGAGGAAGCACATGTCCAGCACCTGGCATAGGAGCACTGACTGACTGCCTAATTTTCTGAATTTTGTCAGTAAAGAAAAAGGCAAAGTCATTGCAGCCACAGTTGAATAGAAGTTACTAACACAGGGGGATTTGTCAGCCTGTCAACAGTAGTGAACAAGGTGCGTGCATTATTGTTGTTTTTAGCAATGATGTCAGAAAAATTTGCTTGCCTTGCATTTCTCAGCTCCAAATTATAAATTCAATTCAATTCAATTCAACTTTATTTATATAGCACCATATCACAACAACAGTCATTTCATAGCACTTTCAAATATAGGGAAAACCCCACAATTGCAGAAAGACCCCAGCAATCAGACGATCCCCTGTGAGCAAGCACTTAGCGACGGTGGAGAGGAAAAACTCCCATTTAACAGGAAGAAACCTCTAGCAGAACCAGGCTCAGGGAGGGGCAGTCATCTGCTGCGACTGGCTGGGGGTGAGGGGATAGAGAGGATGAAGAG
Source organism: Pholidichthys leucotaenia (assembly GCA_020510985.1). Taxonomy (NCBI): domain Eukaryota; kingdom Metazoa; phylum Chordata; class Actinopteri; order Cichliformes; family Pholidichthyidae; genus Pholidichthys; species Pholidichthys leucotaenia. The sequence goes on from CM035848.1 coordinate 30,714,467, forward strand.
AACAGACATAAAGAACATGAACAGTGAGAAGCCAAGTACATTATTGGAGGTCAACCGGCAGTCTGAATCTATTAACAGCAGAACAAAAGGGGGGTTAAGAGACACAAGATCCCTCCCTAATCGTAGGCTATATTGAAGACGAAGGTTTTTGCCCTATTCTTAAAAACAGAGATCGAGTCTGACTCCCAAACCCAGACTGGTAACTGGTTCCACAGGAAAGAAGCTTGATAGCAGAAGGCTCTGCCTCCCATTGTACTTTTGGAGATTCTAGATATTACAAGTAATCCAGCATTTTGGGAGCGTAGCGCTCTGTTAGGATGATAGGGTAATATCAGATCTTTTATATAAAAGGATGCTCAATCTCTCATTATAGATTTCATAATGAACCTGTAATTTAGTTTCTCACCACCTGCTTTCAGCTTCTCAATGCTCTTTTTACTACTTTGGCACTTCTCTATGGAGGTTTCTTTTTAATAGTGACCACCTTCACCTTGATGGGAGCAATGGCATTGATAACATTTGTAATTTTACCATTGAAACTTTCTGTGCGCTCATTTACTGAAGGTGAAGGGGGGGGGGTGAGCAAGAGAAAGCTTGGATGAATGTTTCACTGGTATTATCACTGATTTCTGTTGACATTAATAGCACTCTCAAAGAAAACACAAGAATGGTCGGACAGAGTAACGTCCATCATCATAACCTTAGAGATGTTCAGACCTTTGGAGATGACCAAGTTCAGACTGTGTCCTCTGTTGTGTGTTTTTTCCATTACATGCTGAGTCAGTCCAAAGTAACCAAGGACAAAACACAATTCTTTTCGTCCCTCTGTCCTGAGGGTTGTCAACATGGATGTTAAAATCACCAACAATAACTACACAGTCAAAGTCAACACAGATAATAGAGGTGATTTACTAAGGTTTGCGGTTGTCGATCTTCTGCTAAATGTGCCAGGATTTAACACCCCAAAAAAGCATGTCTTAAAGGTGAACTGAACTCAACGGCATTGAACAGCACTGGGTGATAGTACATACAATTATAAAGATAATTTATCATTGGCACCCCCTCCACAAATCCCGGAATCTTGGAGAAAATCGCGATTTAGAATTTCCCGCCCTGAAAAATCAGACAAATCCGCCGAAGCGCAGCCGGAGTTCCGCGTGACGTCACGAGTGTGACCCAGTCCTCATGTTTACCATTGCGAGCACGTCAACACTGGTTGTTTTTGGTGCATTTTGTCGTGATAGTCGACTACAAAACACTTCCAACACCTGGGAAGATCTGTTCAGTGGCCAAGGAAAGCTGTCATGGCGACGAAAGAAAAGAAAGGGGGAGGAAAAGCGACCGGGAAGCGATGCGTTTCTAGATATACAGTGATCCATCACTTATCGCGTTTAATAGGGACCAGAACCGACCGCGAAAAGTGAAAAACCGCGAAGTAGCGTCACCCCCCCCCCAAGGGCGTCACAAGCACTATTTTGCACAAAAAGGCACAAGAGAACAGCGAAAAGTGCCACTAAGCAACACGAGCGATAAAGAAGGCGCTCTGCAGGGAGAGAAGCTGTGTAAAACGTCTCGGCCAATCAGCTTGCGAGGTGAAACGTCTCGGCCAATCAGCTTGCGAGATTCCCGAGCGGTGAAGAGGTGGGCGGAGAGGAGTGGAGCGGTGGTCAGAGAGGTAGATTTTGAGCTGTGCGGGCTCTCCGTGTTGATACCTGATGTTCTAATGAGAAGGCAGGGAGACTACATTAGAACATCAGGTATCAACACGGAGAGCCCGCTCTCCCCGGCTCCCCAGCCCGCTCAGGAATTTCGCAAGCTGATTGGCTGAGACGTTTTACCTCGCAAGCTGATTGGCCGAGACGTTTTATCTCGCAAGCTGATTGGCCGAGACGTTTTACCCAGCTTCGCTCCCTGCCGATCGCCTATACCCAGCGAAGGAAGACCGCATTAAACGCGATAAGTGAGGGATAACTGTAATAAGTTGGAAAAATGCTGATGTTTTTTTTTCCCCCTTTCTTTTTTATTGTTAATTTTCCTTATCCTGACACCCCAAACATGCCAAAGTAAAGACTCATCATTCTGTATTCAATAAGCGACTCTCCTCCCCATCACTGCTGCGGTCTGAGTCGGTGCTGGAATCCCCCGAAAATTCTGGCTCTAATCTGTATGGTTCGATGCCTCCCTCGCTCTTTTCCTGTTCACTTGACACTCCTGCATCCTCCTCCGTCTTGTCACCGATCCTGAATGCCTCTTCACTCTGAAAACTCTGGTGTTCTTGACTGCTGGAACTGCTATCATCTGCCATTGTTGTTTTGATAAGGGTCACACTCGTGACGTCACGCAGCGTCGTCTGCACTACTTCCGGTTTGTTTGGCACTGCCAGCCAGAGGCAAAAGTTTATCGGCTTATAGCTTGGCCATCGCACGGCCTAAAAATTTCTTTTATGTGTTGAAAAATACAATAGGTAATAAGGAATTAATCTGCTATTCTACTTTTTTGGCAAAAAGGTGAGTTCAGTTCACCTTTAAGTCATTCCTTCAAAAAAAAAAAAAAAGAAAAAAAAAGAGCACAGACCCATAGAAACATCCCCTGAAACTGCAACATTGTAGTAACTCAGTGACAGTAGTTTCTGCTGTGGCAGTCCATGGAATAATTGAAATTGTGTGTGTTTAATTTTATTACATTCCAGACTTCAGAAAACAAAAAATTGACATATTTGTAAAAAGTTGTGGACTGGGAGACCTGTAGATTTTGTTAAAACAAAGTTATTCACATAATAAAACCCCAAAGGTCCATCAGACCATCTTGATGGTTCTAGTGTTAATAAAATAAACACGTTGATCAAATAATCAATTTATTCATGAGTAGTCCTTTTTAAAATTAGATACAAATACTTAATTTATGCATATTAACCAAAAGAGTCTGCCACGTGAAATGAAAATCCAAATTTTGAAATATAACAAAAATAAACTATTTTAGTGGGTTTTGCGTTGAAACAAAAGCTTTAAAAAACTCCTATATTACACTCCTCTGAACTGGCTATGGCTGTATTGATGACCTGCTTCCTCATCAGGTGTGCCTGTGCACAATTTTGCACTGCTCTTGGTGGATGGGTGGTCATTATTGAAATGAAGTGACTATGTCTGTATTCATAATTTTACATGTTGTTAGTAGATCACTGGCAAAAACTGGTCACTCCCTTAGGCACTCTGTCTAAATTGCGGACTCTCTCTTTTTTTTTTAATGGTGCCGGAGGCAGGGCGGTCGTACCAGCAGTAACTCTCTCATGTCTTTGTGTTTCTATCTGCTTATTCCTGTATATAGTGTGTTTATTATTAACCAGGGCTCGGTAAGAAGATTCGGATTAAGACTGGACCAAGTTTTTTTTTAAAATTTTAGCCCAATCTTTCTTTCTCTTCGTTTTTTGTCTTCCTCGGGCAATGGAGATCAAAGGGGGGGATGCATTGTTTACACATGTGACCAGCTGATTGCACTGAGGAGGCCAGCGCTGCTGTCCAGAGCGAAGCCCCTCATCCCGGATGAGCTAAAGAGGAGACGCCGCGGGCGAAGGGCTAAAACTAAGGTGAGGAGGGGGAGGAGGAGGAAGCATAAGTTGGCTGTACCGACGGTCATCACTGGGAATGTGCAATCGCTCGGAAACAAAACAGATGAGCTTACAGTGCTGGTCAGGATGCAAAACCGGAGTGGTGGCTCAGTTGGTAGAGCATCCGCCCCACACCCGGGAGGCAGGGGTTCAAATCCTGGCCGGGTCATGCTGAAGACCATATAAAAGTGGAACTTCCTGCCGTCCAGCTTGGTGCTCAGCAATAATGGAATGGAGGAGGGAAATCTATGGCGGCGCCTTGCATGGCAGCGGCCCTTCTGATTCTACATATGGGGTGTGTGTGATTAACACTGTTGATAGGATAAAACACCATTTCGTTCTACTGTACATGATTGGTTGTATGGTTGAATAACAATAAAGGGTGATTTAATTTAATTTAAATGGAATATCATGAGTGTAGTATCATGTGTTTCACAGAGATGTGGTTACACTCACAGATCCCAAATGTTAACGTAGCGATATCTGGCTTCAAGACTATACGGGGGGACAGAGATGTGATAAGCAGCAGGAAAAAGAGGGAAGGATTGGCACTTCTTGTGAATGAAAAGTGGTGTAATCCTGGACACATTTATGTGAAGGAAAGGCACTGCAGCCCAGACATCGAACTGCTGGCTGTGAGTATGCGACCTTATTATATGCCACGAGAAATTAAGTGTGCCTTAGTAATTATAGTCAACGTCCCTCCGTCAGCTGACGCAGCAGTGGCCTGTGATGTCATCAGCTCGACTATGGCCACATTACTGGAGAAGCACCCAGATGCACTTATGGCCATCACGGGTGATTTTAATCATGTCTCCCTGGGAAAAACATTGCCAAACTTTCACCAGTTTGTTGACTGTCCCACTAGAGAAAACAAAACACTGGATTTACTGTATGCCAATGTCAGAGATGCATATAGTGCCACAGCTCTACCCCCCATTGGCAAATCGGATCACTGTATGGTCATGTTAACACCCAAGCACGTTCCCCTTGTGCAAAGGCAACCTGCTTATACACGGACTGTGAGGAGGTGGACACAGGAGGCTGCTGATGCACTACAGGATTGCTTCGAGGCAACAGACTGGGGCGTACTCTGTGAACCAGATGGGGTGGACATAGACAATATGACTGACTGCATCACAGAATACATTAGATTCTGTGAAGACACGACCATGCCAGCTCAGACTGTACACTGCTTCTCCAACAACAGACCATGGGACAAAAGTGACCTGAAAGCACTTCTGAACAAAAAGAAGAGAGCTTTTAGGACTGGAGACAAGGAGAAGCTGAGGGGAGTGCAGCATGAGCTGAGAGAGATGCTGAGGAGGTGCAAGGACAATTATAGGAGGAAATTGTAGAATAAACTCAGGCAAAACAACGCTAAGGATGTGTGGGAGGGAATGAAACAAATAACTGGGTGCAAGGGGAGAGACAGACAGACATCTGGGAGCCAGGAGAGAGCTGAGGAACTGAATCTGTTTTTTAATAGGTTCAACTCACAATCTGTCACCCCAACAACACAGCCAGACCCCCACACATCCCTCCCCCCACCCTCCTGTGCAGCACCCCCCCCCCCCCCCCCGCACCCCCTCCTCCTCCTTGGGTGACACCAGGCCCCTCCCTCACATCACTGTGACTACAGACCAGGTTACGAAACAGCTGGAGAGACTCCGTCAGCAGAAGGCGGCAGGCCCTGATGGCATCTCCGCCAGGATCCTGAGGACCTGTGCCAACCAGTTAGTTCCGGTACTGAAACACCTGTACAACCTGAGCCTGAGTCTGGAGAGAGTACTGGTGCTGTGGAAGACATCCTGCCTGGTTCCCGTCCCCAAGAAGTCATCTCCATTGGACCTGAATGACTATCGACCAGTTGCCCTCACATCTCATGTGATGAAAGTCCTGGAGAGACTGGTCTTAGCCCACCTGAGGCCGCAGGTGAAGACGTGGCTGGGCCCTCTGCAGTTTGCATATCAGCCCCATTTAGGAGTTGAAGACGCTGTCATCTATCTGCTGCAACAAGCCCATCTGCAACTGGATGGCGGCGGTGACACTGTGAGAATCACAGTTTTTAATTTCTCCAGTGCCTTTAACACCATCCAGTCACTGCTGCTAGGTGAGAAGCTGCAGGTGATGGGGATCGACAACTCTGTGATCTCCTGAATTACTGACTACCTGACAGGCAGGCCACAGTTTGTCTGACTGGGCAGTGTCTTGTCTGACGTGGTGGTTAGTGATACAGGAGCTCCACAGGGGACTGTGCTCTCTCCTTTTCTCTTCATCTTATACACCACTGACTTTCAGTACAACACAGAGTCATGCCACCTGCAGAAATTCTCCGACGACTCAGCTGTTGTGGGGTGTATAAGAGGGAGAGAGGAGGGGGAGTACAGGGCACTGGTAGACAGATTTGTGGAGTGGACAGAGCAGAATTACCTGAGGCTGAATGTCAGCAAAACCAGAGAGATGGTGATTGACTTCAGGAAGAAGAGGACACCTTCTCAGCCATTGCAGATTAGGGGGGAGGATGTGGGGGTGGTTGAAGACTACAAATATCTGGGTGTCAGGATCAGCAACAGGCTGGGCTGGAGCTCTAACACCGATGCTGCGCACAAGAAGGGGATAAGCAGACTGTACCTCCTGAGGAAGCTGAGATCCTTCAAGGTGTGCAGCAGGATGCTGGAGCTTTTCTACCAGACCATTGTCGCCAGCACCATCTTCTTTGCTACTGTCTGTTGGGGTAGCAGTATCAGGGCCAGAGACACTAACAGATTTGACAAGATTATCAAGAGGGCTGGCTCTGTAATTGGTCTCAGGCTGGAGACCTTTGAGACAGTGGTGGAGAGGAGAACACTAAATAAACTGCGATCCATCATGGACAATCCTGATCACCCCCTCCACCACACACGGGACAGACAGCGGAGCATTTTCTCCAGTAGACTACTACAGCCTTGCTGTCAAATGGCCAGGTAAAGGAAATGTTTCCTGCCACATGCCATTTTACTGTACAATAACTCACTATGATGTTATATTCTGGTCATAACTATGATGCCATACTGCACCTTACAATCTAACTGGTAACTCACATTTCAATCTGCTCCTGATAGTCCTGCATTGTGCAGCAGGTATGATTCATGTGTTTATGTAACGGATGCCAACTAGTGCTGTTCGGCGTAGAACGTTAGTAAAACCTCCCTCCCAAAGCCTCATACAGTATCGGTAGCGCTGAGCTACCGGTCGGACCTTTAGCTCAGCGCGATCGTGCTGTGTCTCCCATACTCGAACTGTGTAGTTGACTGAGAGGTCGCGGGTTCGTGTCCCGTGTGGGGCGAACTGCGCAGGATGATCTCTGTCACACTGGTGCCGTGACCCGGATGGGAGTGAGGTTTAAGGGGGAGAGTGTAACGGATGCCAACTAGTGCTGTTCGGCGTAGAACGTTAGTAAAACCTCCCTCCCAAAGCCTCATACAGTATCGGTAGCGCTGAGCTACCGGTCGGACCTTTAGCTCAGCACGATCGTGCTGTGTGTGTCTCTGACCAGTTAACTGTGAGGTCGCGGGTTCATGTCCTGTGTAGGGCGAACTGCGCTGATGACCTCAGTTACAAAAGTGGTGCTGTGAGCCCCAGATGGTAGCGCTGAGCTACCGGTCGGACCTTTAGCTCAGCGCGATCGTGCTGTGTCTCCCATACTCGAACTGTGTAGTTGACTGAGAGGTCGCGGGTTCGTGTCCCGTGTGGGGCGAACTGCGCAGGATGATCTCTGTCACATTTACATGGGTCACCATATATTCAGCTATGATGTACATAGGTTCTTATAGTGGTGTTAGTTTTATTTTCCATGAGCAATCCCTTTGTCATGCATGTGTTTCTGTCATTTGGTTGTCAACTGTCATGCTGCTGTTACACTGTAATTTCCCACTTTGGGATCAATAAAGTACATCTATCTATCTATCTATCTATCTATCTATCTATCTATCTATCTATCTATCCAAAAGAATCTGCAATGTGAAATGAAAATCAAAATTTTGAAATATAACAAAAATAAACTATTTTAGTGGGTTTTGCGCTTAAACAAAATCTTAAAAAAAGTCCTATATTATGCTCCTCCGAACTGCGTGTGCTGATGGCCTGCTTGCACAATTTTGCACTGCTCTTGGTGGATGGGTGGTCATTACTGAAATGAAGTGACTACGTCTGTGTTCATAATTTTACGTGGTGTTAGTAGATCGTTGGCAAAAATTGGCCACTCCCTTAGGCACTCTGTCTAAATTGCAGACTCACTAATTTGCACTGCCTTTGTAAATCTGCCCCTTAGATGTTTCACCATACCTGCATCACTGATCTTCAGCCACGTTCTGATACCTTTTTATTAATTGTTGGTGGGTTATTATAATCTGTGAGGACTGTAATGTGACATGGACCTTAATTTCCACAGTGAGGCACTGTCCGAAAATGATCCACAAACTGTGTTGTGGTGTTCAAGGTTCATGGTAGCCCTGTTAGCTACTTTTAAAGTTTGGACCAAAACCTGACAGTGTACAGTTTCTATTGAAGCCTCACAATGCAATACAAGCTTCTGCCTCATTACTTAATCTGAAGATGGCTATAACCAGGCAGCCAAGAGAATCTAAACAAAAATGGAGATTCCGATTGAGCACTAGCTAGCTAGCTAGCAGGTCACTCAGTTAAAGACATCAGACATTGTTCGACACATGTAAAAATGGATTTACACAACTTCTTTTTGACTGAAAATTTCCCCAAAGGTCAATACAGGTACATCTCAAAAAATTAAAATATCATGAAAAAGTTCTATATTTTTTGTCACTCATTTCAGAAAGTGAAACCCATATATTATATAGATTCATTACACACAGAGTGATATATTTCAAGTGTTTATTTATTTTAATTTTGATGATTTTGGCTTACAGCCCATGAAAACCCCAAATTCAGTTTCTCAAAAAATTAGGTGTTTCGGGCACGCCCCACTGGGAGGAGACCCCAGGGCAGACCCAGGACTTGCTGGACAGACTATGTCTCCCAGTTGGTCTGGGAACGCCTTGGTATCCTCTATGAAGATCTGGAGCAGGTGGCTGGGGAGAGAGAAGTCTGGGATTCTCTGCTTGAACTGCTGCCACTGCGACCCGGACCTCTGGAAAAGTGGTAGAAGATGGATGGATGGATAGAAGCATCTCTGCCACCATCTCCACCGTTCCTCGCGACCCTAGGCGAGCCGCCCATTCCATGGCCCCATTGGTTCGAGTTGTTCTGCACTTATACCGTGGCGATGGTCCTAGGAAGACATAGTAAAATGAGACTGCGAGCGATTCTACTTCACTGCTTGGGTGCCGAGGGTCAGTGAATATTTAACACCCTACGACAAGCGGACACATATCAGGAATGCATCGCGCTGCTGGCTGGACACTTCACGCCACCCAAAAGCGTACTGGCAAGGAGTGTTCATTTCCGTCAGCGCCGACAGCAGATGGGTGAGACGACCCAACAGTTCATCACAGACCTCCATGGTCTGGCGAATGTGAGTTTGGCAGTTTGGAGGACAAGATGGTGTGGGACCAACTGGTGGTGTACACCAACAGCCCGCGGCTGCGGACGGAGCTGATCAGGGTGCCCGGCAACCTCCGTTGGCGAAGACGGTGGAGTTGGTGCTCCAGCTGGAGCCTGCTGACAAGCTGGAATCACAACTGGGTGGGCCAGAGCAACAAGCTCCGGCAGTTCAAGCAGTTGAACTGAAAGAAGAGGAATCCGGCCACGCTGCGTCCTTATCAGAGGACGCCAAGGTATGTGCTATGAAACGCTGGGAATGTGGCAACTGCACCTCACCAACACACTAGAGAGAGCGCGTTCCTGCCTGGCCAAGGGGCAGTGATGCAAACACTGCGGCAAACTCAACCACTTTGCCAAGGTGTGCCGATCGTCATGATGGACATCAGACCAGTCACCCAATCCAAAAAACCAACCAATGACCACCATCCGTGCTGTAAGTTTCAGAGGGTCGGTGTCTATGTGGTGTGCAGTAAAGCTGGAAGACGTTGACTTGCCGTGATTGCTGGACACCACCGCTGTGAGGTCAGTGCTAAATTGGGTTTCGGGGAAGAAATTATTTCCCCACCACCTGATTGGGAAGAATCCAGCGGAGTTATATGGCTACGGGCACACATGCATCAGCTTTGTAGGGACTGTGTTGCTGGTGGTTCGCTACAGGTCAAGAGCCCTCCCAGCATTCCTTTACTAGGTGGCTACACACAGGGATAATATCCTGGGTTGTGACCTGTTTTACGAACTGGGTTCTACCATCTACGACAACCTTGGGCTCTGTTGGAACGCTGACGTTGGGAGTGCGATACATCCGGACGGGGACACAGTCGCGCCGAGTTTGAGAAGGCAGCGAGAGGACAGTGAGGAGGAGGGGCAGAATCTGGACTTGTCTTGTATCAGCAACCGGAGTAAACAGCAAGGAGCCACCGCAGAGCAGCAGGATGGAAAGTTTGTGGCCCAGCAGGACCCAGCGGGACAACACCAAAGGAGGGCACTGACTCAAAGAACACACTGTTACCACAGCAACGCTGTGTGCGGTGGAACCGAACACCACTCACAGTGCTAGAGTGGGTTCGGGTCTGATGATCTGGACACCTGGACCCACAGGGGTCCTGTCATTGTCGATGATAATTGCTGTGCAGTTGGGGCTAGCCACTTTCCAGCTAGCCGATGGATCGAGATGGCATGCCAACCCTCTGTGAAGGGTGAGAACAACTGCCCCGGAACTGATCCAGCCAGTGTGGGACCTGGACTGGGATTTTGCAGCGGAACAACTAGACCCGCCACGCAAAGCACCTCCAGGGCCACACTCATGAGGGCTGACCAGGGGCCCCAACTGGAATCTCAGTAGTGACTGTGTTTGAAACTGTTCAGCAGAGCACGACTACTTCAAAGTGGTAGAATAATCCATGCAGTTGTGCAGGGTCTGCTGGTGGTCTACCTGGTGGCCCAGGTTCTGTTCTTTAAAAAAAAAGTGAGAGTTGCTGTGAGCTCTAGGCTTAATGTGTCCACAGTTTTCAGGGCTATTCAAGGGGGAGATAAATGTTAGATATGAATATATTAACAGACGGGCAGTGTGGACGTGAGGGCGCAGGCAGGGTGACGTCATCACTCCGTGCTTACTTAAGGGGACTGTTGGCGGGAGTCGTCCTCTTTGGTGCCACGCTTTCAAGCCAACCACAGCCCATAGCAGCCTATAGTTAGCTTACCAGCTATTAACCCCCGACAGATGTACCACCTGTGTCTATTTGTAGTAAAGTTATACAGTTAGGCCCAGAAATATTTGGACAGTGACACAAGTTTTGTTATTTTAGCTGTTTACGAAAACATATTCAGGATACAATTATATAATCAATATGGGCTTAAAGTGCAGACTCTCAGCTGTAATCTGAGGGTATTCACATCCAAATTGGAGCAAGGGTTTAGGAATTACAGCTCTTTAATACGCAGCCGCCTCTTTTTCAAGGGACCAAAAGTAATTGGACAATTGACTCAGAAGGCTACAAAAAAAAAAAATAACAAGGCTGCATGGGCTCTTCCTTCATTAACCTGTCATGAATTAAGCAGTTAAAAGGTCTGGAGTTGATTCCAGGTGCGGCGTTTGCATTTGGAAGCTGTTGCTGTGAACACTCAACATGTGGTCAAAAGAGCTCTCAATGGAGGTGAAACAGACCATCCTGAGGCTGAAAAAAAAAGAAGAAATCCATCAGAGAGATAGCAGAAATGTTAGGAGTGGCCAAATCAACAGTTTAGTACATTCTGAGAAAAAAAAGAGTGCACTGGTGAGCTTGGGAACTCAAAAAGGCCTGGATGTCCACGGGAGACAACAGTGGTGGATGATCACAGAATCCCTTCACAACATCCACTCAAGTGAAGAACACTCTCCAGGAAGTAGGTGTATCAGTATCTAAGTCTACCATAAAGAGAAGACTTCATGAGAGTAAATACAAAGGATTCACCACAAGGTGCAAACCATTAACCTGTTGCACTTCGGTGTACCGCAGGCGGACACGTCTCTACGCACACTGTGCGTCCTAGGAGGCACTGAAAAAAAAAAGCTGCATTTCCGTTCTTCCACTACAGACACAGCCGCGAACAGAAAGCCAAAGGAGTGCTTTGATTGGTTTAGATGTGATTGACCTCTCATTCGACTAATTTATTTATTTATTTAGTGAATGCAAAGTCCTTAAGCCAAGCAGTTGCCTCCTGGTTTGCTGTATGGAGGGTGTGTAATCCTCCTTCCAGTCTTTGGAGCGGGCAAGCCTCTATGATGTGTTCCATTGTTTGCTCCTCTCCACATGCGCACAGTGGGCTAGGGCTACTGCCCCATCTGTGAAGGCTGGCCAAGCAGGGGCCATGTCCAGTCCTGAAGCGATTGAGTGTAGACCACTGTCTCCTTGGGAGGTTGGTGCCCGGGACCTGTTGGTTGGGGTTTATCACCAGCTGTTTGTTTGGGACCTCCTTGGTCTCCCATTCCTCTTGCCAAGCTGTCTGGATGGTAAAGTCAGCTGGGGGCTAATTCGACTAATAAGAGCCTTGAATTGGGTTTCTGAAACCTTGAAGAACCAATGACTGAAAACCTAGCAAGAAGGACCCGCCTACCAACGGCTGCGAATACAGCCAGCCAATTGAAGCACAGAAGTTCGAAAGCTGTTTTGTGTAAGGCTGGGTGACACACAGGCGTTCGCCAGTCTTTTTTTCTAACTACTGTTCTTATTTGTTTTGAAAAATCGTTCGCCAAAACCGCAATCATGGAAGCGCAAAACTGCAATAATGGAATTATGGTTTGACCGGGTCGCGTGACCAGAACCACGAGTCCGTAACAAGCGGACCAGCGTCATGTTTGTCTGACAATGAGGAAGAGAAGATTGCCAGCGACATTGCTGTTGTGGACAGGTAAGTGTTATAAGCTAAATTATTCTTTATCCCTGAAAATTGTAATCCAAATGACTTTTGACCGATCAGTAAATTACAACTGTGCGTTATCGCAACATGACAGTCATGCCCGTCATGTTGCGAACCCCCCCCCCCGCCCCCGCTACTCTTCTGTAGCAGATTGCAGATACAGTATATTGCAGATATTTTAGTGCAACTGTGCGTATTAGACCGCGGCGCACCGTCACCGCTTTCCGTCATGTAGCGATGGGCGATGTCCGTCCTCTGTAGCGGGGTGGGTGGGAGTTGTTATCTTCTACATTACAGATATTCTAGTGTAGGAGTCAAGAATTGAGGAGACTGGATGATTTTCCAGTATCTGCTTTAATTCTCATTCATCCTACGTCCTCTCTCGATCGGAGTGAAAAAAGACAGGACGCAGTCACACACATACATTTATACACTTATCTCGAACAATACCTCACACACAAGTCACAATACATCACACAAAAGTCACACGACCTAGTTACATTCTTTCATCTGTTATAGAACACCCAGCGTCCTTCTGTTCTCCTCTCTGACCCCCAAAAGGTCAGGCCGGGTAATCTTCTCCTTTCTTCTGAGTCCACGGGGGGTGCAGACACCTCGTCCTCTTGAGGTGTGATGTCAATACACCTGGCTAGCTCAAAGTCTCTCTCGGCTGAATTCCAGCCTGCCACATGTGAGTCACATAAGTTAGAATTATGGGCTCCACATCACTCCCCCCTCCCACGCGAAAGACTGGGCACACACATACAGTAATACAGTGGTCCTACAGTATACGTCATTCCCCCAACATAATCTCACAGCACCCTCTAAACAACCTGATCAAAAAAACCCCACATCATTCTGCATGCAGCCTGGGTTTCAATCTCCTCCCGAATCTGCTGTATGCAGGTCTCCTGGTCTGTGTTGGGCCGTCCTGCTGTGCATCCGTGGAGTGAGGGGGAGAAGGGTTATTTGCCCCTCGTGGGGGGTCCAGGGGCCGCCCCTTGGGAGGCCTGCCGCGTCGAGGCGCGCCCGCCGGCCGTACAGACTCGTTATGCAACACAAAAGCAGGTTTTAATCTATCGATACTGATCGATACTGATCGTCTCCCTCCTGCCCCCCAAATCTAGCAAAAATATTTTTCCCCGGTTTCCAGCATTCGAAATGGACCGTTGTAAGGTGGGCGGAGGCTATGCCGCTGCGCATCGTGCCTGACAAAAACAAACTCTGCGTCTCGTAAAGCCTGGGGCACGAACACACGCGGGAAAGAGTGATGAGCGGGGCCCGGGAGCATTTCTGCTCCCGTGTTACTCAGAGACCCCCGGATCGGGGAGGGCCCCGGTGCCGTGTGGTCGGGTAAAAACTCGCCTGGCAGCCTGAGCGGTTGTGCAAAGACCAATTCTGCTGGTGAGGCATCTAGATCCTCTTTGGGTGCCAATACATCGCGGATAAGCAGGGGGGAACGGGTTTGTAGACTTTTGCGTTCCAGCCTTAACCCTGTTGGTCCAGACAGGAGCGCGCGCACGTCCGCGTCCTTGCTCTGCTCCGCCGCCATGGCTGCATAATCTATTCCCACGTGGACCGGAGCCGCGTGCGTGTCCGCGCTGTTACCGCGCTCTGGGTAAGCGGCCGTGCAATCCGTTTCCGCGCGGACGGGTGCTGTTACTGCGCGTGACAGACAGTCTGCCACCACATTGATTTTACCGGCTACGTGCTGAATATTGGTGGTAAATTCAGAAATTGCGGCCAGCTGTCTCTGCTGCCACCCTGACCACGGTTCTGAAGTTTTGGACATCGCAAAAAGTGAGCGGTTTGTGGTCGACAAACGCGGTGAAACGCCGCCCTTCCAGCCAGAACTGGAAATGGCGAATAGCCAAGTGGAGCGCCAGCAGCTCCCTGTCAAACGCGCTGTATTTTCGCTCAGCCTCGCGTAGGGATCTGCTGAAAAATGCGAGTGGTGCCAAACCCCGGCAACCTGCTGTTCCACAACGGCCCCTATGGCCACATCTGACGCGTCTGTGGTTAGTGCTATGCGGGCTGCTGGGTCTGGGTGGGCCAACAGTGCCGCGTTTGCCAGTGCTTGTTTAACCTCTGTGAATGCGCGCTCCCGCTCCGGGGACCATTCAATCACATGGGAGGGCTTCTGCTTTTTGAGCGTGGTGTACAAGGGCTGCATAAGCTGCGCTGCGTGGGGTATGAAACGGTTATAAAAATTTACCATCCCCAAAAATTCTTGCAACGCTTTTACTGTTCGAGGCTGGGGAAAATCTGCCACTGCGCGTACTTTGGCCGGCAGAGGAACTGCTCCCTCCGAGGAAACGCGGTGCCCTAAAAAATCGATTTGTGCCACGCCAAAATGGCACTTGGCCGGGTTGATTATCAACCCATGTTCTCCTAACCTCTGAAAAACTGTTGTGAGGTGTTTTGCGTGCTCCTCCTCGGAGGTGCTGGCTACCAAAATGTTGTCTAAATAGACAAAAACGAAAGAAAGGTCGCGCAACACTGCATCCATCATCCGTTGGAAGGTTTGTGCGGCGCCTTTAAGGCCAAAAGGCATGCGTAAAAACTCAAAAAGCCCGAACGGGGTTATTACGGCTGTTTTGGGGATGTCCTCTGGTCGGACCGGGACTTGGTGATAACCGCGGACCAGGTCTATTTTAGAAAAAATGTGCGCCTTCGCCAAGTGCACTGAAAAGTTCTGGATATGCGGAATTGGGTATTGGTCCTGCGCTGTGGCATTGTTCAACCTGTGGTAATCGCCACAAGGTCTCCACGAGGCGTCAGCTTTAGGTACCATATGGAGGGGGGAAGCCCAGGCGCTCTTCGAGCGGCGAATTATGCCCAACCTTTCCAGGTTGGCGAACTCCTCGCGCGCAATGGAGAGTTTAGCTGCATCCAAGCGCCGAGCCTTCGCAAAAACCGGTGGACCACTCGTGGTAATAAAGTGCTCCACCCCGTGCTTCGCCACCTTAGCTGAAAAAGTGGGAACTGTGAGTGCTGGGAACTGGTGTAGAAGGCTGTGGAACTTACCACCTGCTGTGGCGACGTTGGTCTGTACTGGCGGCGGGGACACCCGAGCTGCACAAGGGATAGAACAGAAAGAGAGTGCATTTACTAGGCGTTTGTTGGCCAGATCAACTAACAAACCATGTGAACACAGAAAATCAGCACCTAACATATTGAAGCTCACTGCCGCTACGATGAAG
Organism: Pholidichthys leucotaenia; assembly: GCA_020510985.1. Taxonomy (NCBI): domain Eukaryota; kingdom Metazoa; phylum Chordata; class Actinopteri; order Cichliformes; family Pholidichthyidae; genus Pholidichthys; species Pholidichthys leucotaenia. The sequence continues at coordinate 30,730,229 of CM035848.1, forward strand.
TTCCACTCATAGGCGCGGCCGTGGAAGGACAGAGACAAGGTTCTCTCTCCGTACGTCTTGATGCTGGAGCCGTTGGCCGCTGTCGCTCTGTCTCCGCGGGGTCCCGCGACCCGATCAGCATAGGTCGCAGTGATGAAGCTCCTCTGGGCTCCGGTGTCCACTAGAAATTGCCGCCTGGAGCCCGCGTCTGTCAGATAAAGCAGCTTGATCTGTTCGCCGAGAGTGGAAGCTGCTAACGGCTCCTGGCCCGGTCGTTTCCCTGCTTTTTGAACTTGCAGGGTGGGATGCATTTGTGCGCCTTCCCAGCAAAACGTCGATGGTAAAAACAGAGGCCGTCATCTCCCCTGCCACGGAATCTCGCTGCTGCTGTCGCCGCTGAGGTGGTCACTGCTGTCTCTGGCTCCACACTGCCCCCGGCCGCTGCGCCGAGGTCTGCCGCTGCCACGGAAGCCTCTTGTTCCTCGCAGGCGTTGAGGAGCCGCTCCGCCTCTTGGGCCAGCTCGCGGAAGTCCTGCTGGTTCACATATCGTCTGCTGGACAGGGGACCTCTCGTGTGCGCTGGAAGGGTCCGCAGGAAGATGTGTTTGAATAGGAACGCGTCGTTGTCCGTCCCGATCATTTGTAGCATGTCCTCCATGAGGACAGTCGGCCTGCGTCCACCCCTGTCGTGCAGGTCCAGTAGCTGCCTGGCTCTTGCCTCAGCCGACGGCACGAAGCTCCTGATGAGGGTGGCTTTCAGCGCGTCGTATTTGCCGGCAGCGGGTGGCTGCTGCACCAGGCTCCGCACACACCGAGCCGTGCGGGTGTCGAGCGTCGCGATGACATTATGGAATTTAATGTCGTCCGCTGATACTCCCCCGAGCAGGAACCGCGACTCCACATACTGGAACCACGAGTGCGGGTCGCTTTGCCAGAACTCGGGGAGCTTAATCAGTCTTGTGCCCCTGCTGGCACTCCCCGGTGAATCCAGGTCTGAGTGGCTGTCTCCCAGCTCTTCCATATCGATCACGAGGCTGTCCTCCAGCCTCGGCGTGCTCAGATTCATGCGTAGGTCACCAATTGTAGGAGTCAAGAATTGAGGAGACTGGATGATTTTCCAGTATCTGCTTTAATTCTCATTCATCCTACGTCCTCTCTCGATCGGAGTGAAAAGAGACAGAACGCAGTCACACACATACATTTATACACTTATCTCGAACAATACCTCACACACAAGTCACAATACATCACACAAAAGTCACACGACCCAGTTACATCCTTTCATCTGTTATAGAACACCCAGCGTCCTTCTGTTCTCCTCTCTGACCCCCAAAAGGTCAGGCCGGGTAATCTTCTCCTTTCTTCTGAGTCCACGGGGGGTGCAGACACCTCGTCCTCTTGAGGTGTGAAGCCAATACACCTGGCTAGCTCAAAGTCTCTCTCGGCTGAATTCCAGCCTGCCACATGTGAGTCACATAAGTTAGAATTATGGGCTCCACACTAGTATAATTTTTAGTGCACTGTAGGTTACTTTTTCTTGTAAAAAAAAAAAGCCACACATTTTTTACGTGGCATGCTTCTTTGTGTGTGTGGGCTTGTTTATTCATTCATTCATTCATGAATGAATAACCCCCCCCACATACACACACACAGCCCTGAGTGTCACCTTTCATTAGAGCCCAAGATCAAGCTTCTATATTGAATCATTCAAAAGTTACAGACGTTTTTCCAAACTGTGCCATTTGGCACAATTTGGCACAGTTCAAAAACGCCTGGGAACAACCTAAGAAAAAAGCTGTGTAATATATTCATTTTTTGTGGTATTGTTACAAAATTTTGACCTCAGCTGGATAACACTTGGTTCTACATTTCTGTTGCATTTTCCAGCCCGGATCTGAAGCTGTGTGTTATTTGCAAGCATTTGTATCCAAAAAAACACCCAGGCCAAATTTATTTTCTTCAAGTTCAGTATGTTTAGATGACTGTTACTCAGTGGCAGGAGCAATTAGAGAGATTATGACTGTTTTGCCAAAAAATTCAAAGTGTTTTCTTTTAAATGAGACCAACCCCATGAAGATGCTGCAAAGGGTTGAAGAACAGCTTTTGATTTACTTTGGGTACGTTATTTTTTGGTGTTTTTAGGGAAATTGACCACAGTGCAAGGGGTTAATCAGCCTCAAAAATAGAAAGGCCAGAAATGACTTTGCCAAAAAACACCTGAAGAAGCCAGCCCAGTTCTGGAACAGCATTCTTTGGACAGCTGAGACTAAGATCAACCTGTACCAGAATGATGGGAAGAAGAAAGTTTGGAGAAGAACTGGAACAGCTCATGATCCAAAGCACTACATCTTCTGTAAAACATGGTGGAGGCAGTGTGATGCATGGGCATGCATGGCTTCCAATGGCACTGGGTCACTTGTGTTTATTGATGATGTGACAAAAGACAGAAGCAGCCGGATGAATTCTGAGGTGTATAGAGATCTACTTTCTGCTCAGATTCAGCCAAATGCAGCAAAGTTGATTGGACGGCGCTTCACAGTACAGATGGACAATGATCCAAAACATACTGCAAAAGTAACCCAGGAGTTTTTTAAAGCAAAGAAGTGGAATATTCTGCAATGGCCGAGTCAATCACCAGATCTCAACCCAATCGAGCATGCATTTCACTTGCTCACGACAAAACTTAAGGCAGAAAGACCCACAAACAAGCAACAACTGAAGACAGCTGCAGTAAAGGCCTGGCAAAGCATCACAAAGGAGGAAACCCAGCATTTGGTGATGTCCATGGGTTCCAGACTTCAGGCAGTCATTGCCTGCAAAGGATTCTCAACAAAATATTGAAAAGTAACATTTTACTTAGGGTTATGTTTATTTGTCCAATTACTTTTGAGCCCCTGAAACGAGGAGCGTTTGTATAAAAATAGCTACAATTCCTACATGTTTAATCATATATTTTTGTTCAACCCCTTGAATTAAACCTTAAAGTCTGCACTTCAATTCCGTTGTAGTTGTTTCATTTCAAATCCAATGTGGTGGCATGCAGAGCCCAAATCATGAAGATTGTGTCACTGTCCAAATATTTCTGGGCCTAACTGTAGTTCAGCAGAATGCCTATCTCCACTGTCCTATTTCAAGACATAACGAGAAGCTTGTTGGTGGAGGTACTATATGAAGTGTGGGTTACATGTTGGTTGATGGTATTCTCACCGTGAAGACGTCGTCATCTCCGAGCTCAGCTTCATTCTGCAGTGTTGATGAAGACGTGGTGGATCCTGCAGATCAGAGAGAAGATTCATGGACAGAATAAATACTGCTGTGGAACATGGGATCTATGGAAGTAACAGGCATTCTCCTGTTGGCTGTTTGGGAGAGAAGATTTAAAGGGTCAGAATCAGTGTTGCCAGATCTGGAGAGAGAAACAAGCAACCAGCTCTATTGAAACAAGCCCCCAAAAAGCCTAACAGGCAGCCTACCACATTGTGTAAAAGAGAGGCTGCTTGATAACAGTATATATATGTGTGTGTGTGTGTGTGTGTGTGTGTGTGTGCGTGTGTGTTTTTGCAGTGAGTTGACTGTAAACACAGTCAGCACTGAATAACTGAATTTTATAAACTTTAATTAAAGGAAAATACATATGCATTCTGCATAAGCAACAGCAAATTTATAGTAAACACAGTCAACATGAAAACTTTGAATAAATTAAATTTTTAAACTCTGATCAAAAGAAAAGACATGAGCACTCTGCATAAGTAACAGCACTAAACACGACTACAGTTTAGTGATGTGGGATGATGGGAGTTGTTGTCCGCTAGTCGTTTAAACAAAAAGTAAGCATTACTCTGTTATTATATGACAGCCGCCAACTTTAATTACATGAAAAATTATCTTTTAAATTGACAAACATCATATGTGTAATTCGTGGCAAAATTTGATCGGGATCAAAAGATAATTTTGCTCTTGCCGGTGCGGTGGAGCACTGGTTAACACTGTGGCAGCACAGTAACTCACCCTTGGCCATGGGATTCCGGGTTCGATCCCAGCCCCTGACCAACAGTGATCTGTGTGGAGTTTGCATGTTCTCCCTGTGTCTGTGTGGGTTTACTCTGAGATTTCTCCGGTTTCCTCCCACAGGCCAAAAACATGCAGGTTAGGTTAACTGGAGACTCTAAAGTGGCCCTAGGTGTGAATGTATGTGTGAATGGTTAAGGGATAGCGCCGTACCGTGGCTGTTTCATCCATCCAGGTGGATGCCCTGAATTTCCCCTCTGGGGATCAATAAAGTACACAAAATCAAAATCAAATCATTTCAATGGAGAATTTTTTCGATTTAAGGTCCCATACTCTAATCTCTATAGAAAAACCGGACGGATCATTGGCCACCAGAAGTGAAGCCACCCGACCGCCACACCAGCACACCCAAAACACTCAGTGAGCCAACAGAGAACGAATGGGCCCAGCAGCAAACAGTGCCACCCCCACCTCAACAACTTCCCAAAAAAACAGCAGATCCTGAAGTTCCTGGCATGGAGACACAGCCCACAATCCCACGCAACTGGTGAACTGCAGAAATCGATTTCTATAGTTGGTAGATTTCTATAGTTCACCGACTGCGCAAGACCACAAGCTGCGCCTCCACGCCAAGAAGCCCAAAATCTACTTCCGGTTATGGCTGCCACGTAGGACGGACGTGTCTCGCTCTGCTCTGCTCCTGGAGAAAAAAAATCGGCAAATAACTCTCTCATTTGGGACAGAACGTATCCCAGCATTTGGGCGAGGATATGTCGGCGAAGCCTAAGGCTGGAAAACCAGGAAAAGGAAAAAGCGAGCCGCCGAAACAGTCCAAATTAACGGACTTTCAGGTCTGTGACGCAGCAAACAAAACTCCATATATGGCGGAGGAGGCTGGCGGCGGTGCGATGTTTGCGGGGAATTGCGCAAATGCGCTGATGGCTGCCATGAGTTCAATGAGAGCGGACTTTTCCTCTAGATTTGATGGGATTATGACAGCGTTGGAAGGAATAAGAAAGGAATTGGGTGACTGTGTAGAACGAACGGCGCAGATGGAGCTCCGTCTCGCTAGTGCTGAAGATGACGTCACCCGTCTTCAATTAAAGGTGCGCACTTTGGAAAAAAAAAATAAATCTCTGGAAGATAATATTTTGGATTTGGAATCTCGGTCGAGACAGAATAATTTGAGGCTGGTGGGTCTTCCAGAGGAATCAGAAGGTCGGGACGTATGTTCCTTTCTGGAAAAGTGGATTCCGGAGGTGCTGGGCAGCGAGGAGTTGCAATCAGCAGTGGTTCTGGAAAAAGCACATCGTATTGGCCCACGGAGAGATAAGGGACCGCCGAGGACCTTAATTATGAAGTTTCTTAGCAACAGAGACAGGATGAAGATCTTCAACGCTGCACGTGCTAAAGGAGAGATTAAACACCAGGACCAGCAGGTGCGGTTCTACCCAGATTTGGCCACAGGAATCCAGCAATTGAGGAAGCAGTTTGATCCCGTACGTAAGGAGCTGCGCAACCTTGGGATTCGTCATGGTGTAATCTATCCTGCGAGACTGCTGACCACGTATGAGGGCAGAACCCACATCTTCAAGACCCCAGAGGAGGCGCAGGAGTTCATCAAGAAGATCAAAGAAGAAGAAGAGACTGGTGGGAGCTAAGCATGAACAAAATATAAGGTAGAATAATTAAGCATTTGCACAGGCATCTGACTGACTTGAAGTAAATAGTAAGTTTACAAAATATAGATTGTATTATATATTAAAAAAACAAAACAAAAACAAAACAAAAAAAAAAAAAACTATGATGTACAAAGTTGTTAAAAATTTTGGAGTTAAGTTGGAAAACTACAGAGGAGAGTTAATGTTACGTCATTAAAAGCAGTAGAGTTAGGGTGATTGGGAGGATGAAGAAGGAGTGGCTTAGGCTGTTCCCCGTGGGTGTGGAACGGTCGATGGCTATATCGGGAGACAGAATTTTTCTTTTGATTTTGGGGGGTTTGCCACAAGTGTGGGAAGGGGAAATTTGTTTGTGTGTAGTTTGTAGGATGAATGTTCAACCACTCATGTTTTTGCTTCTCTGTATGAGCATGTTTACACTGCAAGGTAATCCCAAACTCTCTATTGATCATGGACCAAAGTGTTAATCTTAATTTAACTTCATGGAATTGCAGAGGTCTACAAAATTTAAAAAAACTTAAACAAGTTATGAATAAAATAAAGGACATGGGTTCAAGAATTGTGTTTTTACAAGAAACTCATCTGATAGAGGAGGATGTTAAAAGAATTAGGAGTAGATGGCAGGGAAGTGTATTCACCTCTTCATTTTCATCCCGAGCCAGGGGAGTTATGACTCTCATACATAAATCAGTTCCTTTTCAAGTGAAAAATGTAATTGGAGACAAATTTGGAAGATATGTAATCATTCAAGGTTCTTTGCTATTAGAAAATATAAATCTTGTGAACTTATATGGTCCCAATATAGATGATCAGAAGTTCTTTGCTAATTTATTTCTCATCTTATCATCACTTACAGGGCAACATATAATAGCAGGGGATTTTAATTGTACATTGAATCCAGGTGTGGATAGATCAACAGGACTGGATTGTACGCACATTGGATGTAGGATGACTATTAATCATTTTATGAAAGAATTGAGATTGTTAGATATATGGAGAGAAATGAAACCACAAGTTAAAGCCTATTCTTGTTATTCCAGTACCTACAAGACATTCTCACGTATTGATTATTTTTTGATTTCCACAGAATTAAGGTCCAAGATTCAAAACTGCTTTTATGATAACATCGTGATCTCTGATCATGCACCCTGTTGTCTAATATATGTAGATAAAAAATTGACAAAGGAATCAGGTAGATGGCAATTTCAGCATAAATGGCTTCAGGATGAGGAATTTGTCAAGTATATAGAAAAACAGATAGACGAGTTCTTTGACATCAATACTACACAAACATCAGCATGTGTAAAGTGGGAGGCTTTCAAAGCTTTTATTAGGGGACATATTATTAGTTATACAGGATCAAAATCTAAGAAGACTCGAGAGGAGAGAGCTAAATTGGAACATAAAATAAAAAGTCTTCAGGAAAAAGTGTATGCAGGAAGTGACCCAAGGTTGGAGAATGAATTACTGATTTTGAGAGCTGAATACGACAAAAAATCAGCGAATAGAGCTGCCTCGAGTCTTCTAAGATTGAAACAATCTTTTTATGAACAAGGTGAAAAATCAGGAAAATTATTAGCATGGCAGATTAAACAATTGGAAATTAAAACACCAATTACCAGTATTATAAGTAACGGACAGGTAGTTATAGATCCTTTAGAAATTAATAGAGCCTTTAGAGATTACTATGAAAAATTATATGATACCAAAAATGAACCTGATTTAACAAAACTAAATGGGTTTTTGAACGAACTATCTATACCGTGTATTCCAAATGAAAACAGGGAGATATTGGAGTCTAAAATTAGTCAAGAAGAAGTTGGGCTAGCCATTGATAATATGAAATCAGGAAAAAGTGCAGGACCAGATGGTCTTCCAGTTGACCTTTATAAAAAATTTAAGAATAAATTAATAAAACCTTTTTTGGAAATGGTTTTAGAAGCATTTCAAAATAATAATTTACCATCATACATAAATAATGCCTTAATTATACTGCTGCCAAAACCAGGTAAGCCCTCTAATAAATGTGAAAATATGAGACCAATAAGCCTATTAAACGCCGACCTTAAGATAATCTGTAAAATTTTAGCAAGACGAATACAAGAAATTTTACCAAATATTATTAATCGAGATCAGAATGGCTTTATAAAGGGTAGACAAGGCTTCCATAATGTAAGAAGACTATTTAATATTATTTATTTTAATAAAGAAGCACCGGATACAGCTCTCCTATCATTGGATGCCGAAAAGGCCTTTGATAGAGTTGCATGGCCCTTTCTTTTTGAAGTCCTACAAAGGTTTGGACTTGGAAATAATTTCATAAAATGGGTTCAAATAATATACAATAATGCTACAGCAGAAATCCTAACAAATAACAATATTTCAAAACCAATAAAAATCAATAGAGGATGTCGACAAGGCTGTCCACTTTCACCTTTACTGTTTACTATGGCAATTGAACCTTTAGCGATAGCGATACGTTTACATTCACAATTATATGGAATTAAAGTTGGACCAACAGAACATAAAATCTCCCTGTACGCCGATGATATAATTTTGTTTATGTCGAATCTAAAAAAATCAATTCCAACCTTGTTGAATTTAATAAAGAATTTTGGGGAAATATCAGGATATAAAATAAATAAAACTAAATCTTCAATATTAATGCTAAATGAGACCCAGAGAAATTACCCAGCCCCTGAGGTAAATCAATTCAATGTTGTAAATCAGTTTAAATATTTAGGAATCCAAATTATGCCTAAGCTAGAATCAGTCGCCAGTGTCAACTATGAAGCCTTAATGTCAGATATCAATGAGTTAACTCAGAGATGGATGTCACTACCAATGTTGATGATCGGGAGAATCAATATACTTAAAAGTAATATCTTACCTAAAATACTTTATTTATTTCAATACATTCCCTTATCACCACCTTTAGATCTATTCTCAAGAATAAAAAAAAAGTTAGTGGAATTTATATGGAACAACAGGAGGGCTAGATTACGTTTGTCTTTATTATATTTACCATTTGATCGTGGAGGTCTGAAATGTCCAAATTTTATGTTGTATTATTGGTCGGCACAACTGAGGTCTATGACATATTATTTTTCATCAAATGATCTCCCTCACTGGACTGAAATGGAATCATACAATTTACCTTTACCTCTTCCCATATTCATATACTCAGATTCGGCAAAAAAATTACAAAAACAAGTTAAAAATCCATTTGTAAAGCATATGATCAAAATATGGTGTGAAGCTAAAAACTATTTAAAAGAACCACAGTTATTGTCACAATTTAGTCCAATATGGGGTAATCAATATTTTAAACCAGGGAGAGCGGACGCTGTATTTAAAGTATGGAATTTAAAAGGGATACAAAAGATTCAGGATTTATATTTGCCATGTGCAGACAACATAATGTCTTTTGAAGAGCTGAGGATCAAATTTAATCTCAATAGAACACATTTTTTTAAATATCTTCAACTTAGAAACTTTATTCGATCAAATCAAAATAAAGCTCTCACTCGACCTATTTATTCATCCTTGGAAAAAATGATGATGAAAGATAGTAAAAGAAAGGGTATTATTTCAGAGTTTTATAACTCATTGACACTATCTTCAAGTGAAAATTCACTGAAAAGATTAAACTACTGGAAAGAAGATCTGCAAATTGAAATTTCAGAGGAACAATGGGAATTGGCTTGTACAGAAGCTCAAACCAAATCAATAAATGCACGCCTTAAATTGATACATTTCAAATGGTTAATGCGGATGTATGTTACACCGGAGGAGTTAAATAGATATAACAAAAATATACCAGATACATGCACAAAATGCATGGAAAGTAAAGGAACCCTATTTCATTGTTTATGGGAATGTAGATTAATAAGAATGTTTTGGGAGGAGGTGAGGGTAACAATTGAAAAAATAATCTCAAAACAAATCATATTGAATCCTAAACTGTTTTTGTTGGGTCTGTACCCAGAAAAGCATAATTTCAATAAAAGTGAAAGAACATTCATAGACCTCAGTTTGCTTAATGCCAAAAAATGTATTGCACTATTATGGAAAAAGACTCATAGACCAGATGTGACTCAGTGGTTAAGACAGATGTTAACAAACCTTCCATTAGAAAGAATAACATATATACTGAAATCAAAGGAAATTGTGTTTGAGAATACATGGAGACCTTTTATTGATTATGTAAAAAATTTAAACATAACTCTTGAAGAAGAAGGTGAATGATGTGTGTGGACCTTGTAAATTCCAAACTGGTGAACATAATATGTATACTAATGTATTGGATTGTCTAGACTGAACAGAGGAGCATTGTTGAAGACTTGATTTTGTTGGTGGTTGTTGGTGTTTTTAGGGCTTTTTTTTTTTTTTGTAGTACTTTAGTGTTAGTGTTTGTTTGTATCATGTTTGTTAAAAAAAAAAAAAAGGTTCAATAAAGATATTGTGGAAAAAAAAAAAGAAGCCCAAAATCTGCCAATTCCCCGGGAAGCCACTGAGGCAAAAGTGGCACCGTCCACCACCAAACCCACCCACTCCCCACCGATTCGCCGAGTGTCCCGGGTGCACCAACACGGCAGCCAGGTGACCTCACTCGGCTCTGTACTTGCTAATGAGGTGTGAGCCATCCAGCTTTTCTATAGCGATCAGTGTCCCATATGCGGAAGTAGAGGGGGCATGACTTAGGCTGGGAGCTGGGAGAGCTGTCGCACAGACAGCAAAACAAGCTCAAATAAGCAACTACGCGTTAAAAAACAAGCCCAAAAACCCGCAACCTGTGATTGACGAGATTTGCAAGCGACTTTAGAGAAAAACAAGCCCAAAGTCACTTATAATAAGCGGATTTGGCAACACTGGTCAGAATGGCCCTAAAATAGTCCACAAGGTGAAAAGCTGCTTCTCCTTTGTTTTAAGCAGACTGTTCCCCAACAGCACACATATGTCTGTTAGGACATGGATTGGGCCCTTTGTCCTCATTCTGAGTTATTACTTTGTTCCTTGTTTTCAGGGCATGGTCCCCAGTCCTTGTCCTCACTTTGAGTTGTATTTTGGGTTTCTCTGTATTTATTATTATCCATAATTTTGTCTGCATCTGTGTTCCATATGAATTTGTTTCCTGCTCGTTTCTCAGTTTGGTCATTATTTGTATTATTATTGTCATAGTTTTGTCTCCCCTCTGATTCTCTGTTCATGTTTTGTGCATCCTTCTTCTATGGTTGTGTGTATGGTCCCACCCATCCTGTCACCTCTGTTTTCCTCATGTGTCAGCTGTCAGTCATGATTGCTCTCCCCACCTGTTCTATAATGAGCTGATTAACCTTTGCCTTGTTTAAGTCCGTATCTGTCTTTGTTCCTTCTGGTGTCCTTGAGAGTCATACGGCGAGATCAACTTGCTTCTGTTTATCTGTTTCCTGCCCCGTCTTGTTCCGTTTTTGCCAAGCCTTGCTTTTGAGCCCTCGAGCTGCGTCTGGGCAACCAGCTCAAAATAAAGAACTTATCTGAACTTGAGTCTTGCATCTGGGTCCTGTTTCTACACCTTGTGACAGCAGGACACCAGCAGTTATGGACCCAGCAGACTACAAGTTTTTTCAAATGGGCCTCGATGAGGAGGAAGCATAAGCCATTTCTCTCATCGAGGAACTGGTTGAGGACCTCTTGCACGCCAGAGAGAGCCCTCCGCGCCCTTGTGGGTGTAGAACAGTTTATCAATGGCTTCCCTTCCCTGTGTCAGTACCCCCAGCTCGTCGGACTCCTGCGCTCTGTGCCAAATATGCAATAGATGCTCCAGTGGCTGGAGAAGCTGTCGCCAGCAGCAGGAGAAGAGTGAAGAGAAGGGGGACTTACACGAGTCAAAGGATGTGGCTCGCGCCAGCATCGGCAGACACAGCAGCCCAGCTTTTCATCTCCAGAGGAGGCGCTCATGGCCTCCCTGTCCTCCTCCATCGACACTGCACCTCACCACCATACAGCGGCGCCTCATCAGATGATCTCCATCATCTCCCGGGAGGGATCGCCTCACTCCTTAGCAGTAGCAGAGTGGGAACAATGGCAAGTAGCTTCTCATTTTTTACCTCCAATACTGTAAATGAAAAGTCTTGCCTTGTCCCTGAGGACAGCACTCAGTGTCAGCCACCTACCATCGCTGCTGAGCTCTCTACCACCCTCTGCTGTTAAATCCGCTGCCTCTTACGTCCAACCATCTTCATCTTTGTCTCCCCTCTCCCTTCTCCTGAGCATCACATCTGGAGTCCTGTCAGCAGCTGCCTCCTCGCCTGTCAGCACGTCTGCAGCCACACCCTCCACCTATGTTTTCCAAGCAGCTGTAAACTCCCAGCCTGATGCTCTGCCTGTCATCAAGCCTGCAGCTCTGCCTGTCATCAAGCCTGTAGCCCTGCCTGTGAATAAGCCTACAGCTCTGCCTGTGAACAAGCCTGAAGCCCTGCCTGTCAACAAGCCGGCAGCTCTGCCTGTCAACAAGCCAGCTACTCTGACTGTCATGCCTGCAGCTGCGACCCCGACATGTGGGCTCCAAGCGGCTGTAGCCTCCCAACCTGATCCCTCACCTGTCATCTTGCCTGCAGTTTCACCTGTTGCCATGTCTTCTGCCTTGCCTGTCGTCACCCCTGCTTCATCTGCCACACCTGCCACTTGGACTTCAGCAGCGGAGTCACTGGGGTCCTCATCAGCAGTAGGGCAAGAGGTCAGGCAAGTCCTCATCTTTGTATTTGTAACATCTGTTTTAGAGAGGTCTTGCCTGGCTCTTAGTGGGGGGACCCAGTTGCAACTAAAATCTGCTTCTGGGCTCTCCCCGCTGAGCTCCACTGCCACCTGTTGTAGTGACCCAGGTGTTGTGTTTTCCTCCCCATCTGAGGTGGCTGTTTTGGGAGTGGATTCCCAGATGTTGGGGCTTGAGGACCTCCAGCCCTTATCGTCTGGCTTCGCCAATGGTCGGCTCGCCTTGCCTGTCCCAGAGGCCAGAGCGCCTCCATCATATGTCCCTGAGGCTACTGTGCACCTGTGGACTGCTACTGTAGTAAGCGTGCCTCAGCCATCAGTTTTAGAGCAAAAGGCTCTCATGTTACATTCACAAAAGCTTAAAACTCCTGTGTTATCTCCTGAGGTTAAAGTTTCTATATTACTATCTCCTGTCACACGTGGCTCTAGGGAGCCACGCAATAAGAGAGCCAAGGGCGAGCCAGTCAGTTGTGATGTTTATTAGTGACAGGGGTAAGGGATGAGGAAAGCACAGATGCTCATACACACTAACACTCATGAGCAGTACAGCCACAGAGATAACAGTTGGCACCGGGCGTAGGGGTACACAACGAGAGAGCTCACAGCAGGTAACACTCACGGGTTAAGCAGCTAGAAGAGTAGGAAGCTGGCACTGGGCAAAGGACTCCAATGCGCAGGGAACTCATACAAGGTGGTGCTCCCAAGTGATATAGTAAGGCAAGTAGCGGGGTAGCACCGGACATGGGGGTACAAAGGCACAAAACTCCTTACAGGAAAGCACTTACGAGTTATGCTGTAGATGAGGTAGGGGCTGGCACCAGACGAAGGGGCTCCAGCCTAGCAGTGCTTATGTCGCAGCGCCGAATGATCGTGGCTGCTCCTCTTTATACTCATTAGCAGCGCCCCAGCTGATGAGGATTAATTGGCCCCAGCCGTCCCGTGACACTGACAGCTAGGAGCCAGCTGAGGCGCTGCCCAATGAGAGGCAGGGATAAAAGGAACATGGGCTGAGCGCCGAGCCGGCGTCTCACCCCATGGTGACATCTCCTGAGTTTGAAGTTTTTGCGTCATCTCCTGAGCAAAAGGCTCCTACATTATTTTCTCCAGAGCAAAATGTTCTCATGTTGTTCCCACCAGAGCAAAAATCTCCCATGTCATCTCTTGAGTTTAAGGTTTCCATGTTATCATCTCCTGAGTTTAAGGGTCCCATGTTGTCATTTTCACCTGAGTTTAAAGCACCCCTGCAGTTATCTCTGCACCCGTATTGCTTTCTGGTCTGGTGGTCCAGAGATTCTGGCAGACCACCCAACTGGCCATGTTTTGAGGTCTGGAGGCCCAAGAACTGGGTTAGAACCCTCCGACCTGCTATGTTCTCCGGTCTGGTGGTCTAGGGACTCTGGTAAACCACCTGACCCGCTCTGTGCTCTGGCTTGGTGTCCCATGGATTTGGGTAGGCCCCCTGACCAGCCTTGCTCTCTGGTCTGGTGGCCCTGGGACTTTGGAAAACCACCCGACCAGTCTTGCTCTCTGGTCCAGTGGCCCTGGGACTTCGGCAGGCCATCTGACCCACCTTGTTTTTGGTTTGGGGCCGTGGACTTTGGTTATGCTCCACAAACTCTGTGGGGGGAAGGGGGGGATTTGATTCGGGCTACCTGGCCTTATATCCCCACCACCCACCCTGGGAGGGTTTTTTCTTGGTTTTTTGGTTTTGGTGTTACCTTTGGGTCGTCTGGAAGCTACCCTTGAGAAGGGGGTACTGTTAGGACATGGACTGGGCCCCTTGTCCTCATTCTGAGTTATTACTTTGTTCCTTGTTTTCAGAGCATGGTCCCCAGTCCTTGACCTCATTTTGAGTTGTATTTTGGGTTTCTCTGTATTCATTATTATTATCTATCATTTTGTCTGGATCTGTATTCCATATGGATTTGTTTCCTGCTTGTTTCTCAGTTTGGTCATTATTTGTATTATTATTGTCATAGTCTTGTCTCCCCTCTGATCCTTTTTTCATGTTTTGTGCATCCTCCATGTATGGTTGTGTGTGTGTAGCCCCCCCCCCCATTCTGTCACCTCTGTTTGCCTCATGTGTCAGCTGTCAGTCATGATTGCTCTCCCCACCTGTTCTATAATGAGTTGATTAACCCTTGCCTTATTTAAGCCCGTACCTGCCTTTGTTCCTTCTGGTATCCTTGAGAGTCATACGGCGAGATCAACTTGCTTCTGTTTACCTATTTCCTGCCTCGTCTTGTTCCGTTTTTGCCAAGCCTTGCTTTTGAGCCCTTGAGCTGCATCTGGGTGACCAGCTCAAAATAAAGAACTTATTTGAAATTGAGTCTCGCATCTGGGTCCTGTTTCTATACCTTGTGACAATGTTTGGCATACATCTGCCCAATGTACAAAGTTTGCATTGGGAATACATCTTATAGACGTTGGCTAGATGTCGGCATTATGCTAAAAAAATACAACCAGATATCAGAATATAAAGACTCAACATCAGCAGTACACATGCATACTGTACATCTACCCAGTGTACAAAGTTTGCATCAGTAATACATCTTAAGCTATGGTCATAAAGATTCTTACAGGCGATGGGTTCGTAAGAATCTCCCAGCTCCTATGAATTCTGGAGTTAACAGACATTCGTGGAGGGGGGCATAGTTTCTTATGGCTGCTGTTCAATTTGCAAGAGCAACTTGAGGCATTCTTGAAAAATGAGGTGCTTTTTTGTCGTACAATGGCCAGAGAGTTCTTACATTCTTCATAAGGGTGCCTTGGGATCTTCCTACAGCATACTTACTGATATCTTATGAAATTTTTTTGTGCAACTCATGGCACTCTCAAGTTGTTGATAGGAAGATCTTATGGCTTTCAGCAAATTTTTTCGGCACAAATGTCGCACGAATGACGTACTTCCGCCTTATGAGCACCTCACTACTGCATTATACATGCTGTACGAATCTCCATATGAACGGGGATTGGTACGGCGTTTCCTACGACCGCTGTAAGGGGCCCTCAAGAACAACTTAAGGTGTTTTTGAGGCATACTTACAACCAACATCTTGCATAGTTCTTATGTTGTTCCTGTGGCATTTGGATGGCTGCCCTATGATGAGGGATTTTCGTGGGGCGCTCGTAGAAATCTTGGATAAGACCATTGACCTGGCCACGAACTTATGAACGGTCTACGAATGCTGGATTCTCCTACGGCCTCCTTGAGAAGGCCATACGAAATGGTCCAAAGATCGTCCATACAGCGTTCGCAGCCATTCGCAAGGGTATTTGTGACTGTAACCGACATAGCATTCATGTACCGCCCCTTTAAAATGTCGGTAGTGTGAGAATGTGTGCATTCACCGGAGTGGTGGCTCAGTTGGTAGAGCATCCGCCCCACACCCGGGAGGCAGGGGTTCAAATCCCGGCCGGGTCATGCCGAAGACCATATAAAAGTGGAACTTCCTGCCGTCCAGCTTGGTGCTCAGCAATAATGGAATGGAGGAGGGAAATCTGTGGTGGAGCCTTGCATGGCAGTGGCCCTTCTGATTCTACACATGGGGTGTGTGTGATTGACACTGTAGATAGGATAAAGCACAATTTCGTTCTACTGTACATGATTGGTTGAATGACAATAAAGGGTGATTTAATTTTAATTTTTTTTTAATTAATTCCTTCCCAGAAGGGGAGCGGTGCTGGTGTTTCTAAAGACCTACAGTGTCACACAAAATAACCAGCCCTCCTCTTCCTATCTGACCTTTCCTCTTGTAATGACAGCAATGTACTTCCATCATATGAAGGAATATAGTTAAATCGATCCACTTTACTGTAGAGAGTGAACTGTGAGGGAGAAGAAGAAAGGAGGAAGAAAACACAAAACCAAAGTAAAAGCTTCAATTAATTGCAAGGTTGATTTAAGGTCACAACAACCTGCTGTTACATAGAATAAAAACTAATTCAGAATCCATATGGACGTTGCAAATTTACCAGAAAAAAGTTGAAAATTTAGATTTAAATAGTTGCAGATTTACAAGGAGTGGGGGCTGGACTCATAAATTTATAAGGGAGGTGCAAATTTGTAAGATGTAATTAAGTCAAATTAAGTCAATTTATAAGTGGAGGAAAACGTTACAAATTTACAAAAAGAGGGAAAAAGTTGCAAAATTTATCCTCATATAAGTAATAAAAAGATTTTATCAAAACGTCCCAAACCTTCGGTCAGGTCCTCTAAGGCCTTCCTGACGCCACGGTCAAAGGCTCGGGCGTCGGCTGGACTCTGGAAGGTCAGACCACATTTTTTATTGTCCACTTTCCAGTGGTGGAATGTGGGCGTGGCCTTGGTGTAGACCAGGTCCTTCTTCAGGAAGCACTCCAGGATCACCTGATAAAAACAAGAATCATACATTTACAGGAGTAACGTCAGAACAAAGCTGAACATTTGTAACATTTTAACAGAGTGTAGTCAATCTGAGTAACAGGTCACAACATTACAGTCTTCTTCTTCTTTTGGCTGCTCCCTTTTTTCCCCCTTGTCCTGTCAAGCAGCTAGGTGAGCAGAACAGAAATCTGCATCCGTTATTGTGGCAAATAGATTTACTTTGCCAAAAAGAGCTTTATACAGCAAA
Organism: Pholidichthys leucotaenia; assembly: GCA_020510985.1. NCBI lineage: Eukaryota > Metazoa > Chordata > Actinopteri > Cichliformes > Pholidichthyidae > Pholidichthys > Pholidichthys leucotaenia. Next base: position 30,747,261 of record CM035848.1, read on the forward strand.
CATATACAGTATGTACTGTATATTATTTATAAACTCCTCTTGTAATAACTTTTAATACGTTATTTAAATTGTTTTATCCATGAATGACCCGACAGGGGGGAATGGGGAAAGGAGGGGTGGGAAGGGGGAAAGAAAAGGGAGAGGAATAGACAAAGAAGACAAACAGACTAACACAACTGAAACAAACAGAAGACAGACTGTTTCTTTTATTGAAAAGGTCTCATTACCAGTCTGGCATCTGCATTTGTTAAAGGAGAGACATATGTGTGTTAATGCGTGTGTATGAGAGCACGCGCAAAATAAGTGTGTGCATGTGAGTGGTTTGCCAGGAAACACACGAAGAGGGTGGCAGGTCACAGCAACACCCCCGCCCCCCCGGAAACCCCGAGCAAGCAAGACAGCGCCACAAACCCCCACAGAGCACAAATGTCCTGAGGCCAACAAGCCCTGGGACAGCCAGGCATCCGCCCCAGGAAGGACGGCCAAGGCCACCCCCCAGCGGAGCCAACACCAGCCCCCAGGTCCCAGCCGCCGGGCCGGAAACTGGCCCACACCCCCACAATAAACCCCTTCCCCCAAAACCCCCAGAGCTGGCCCGCCCCCACCCCGCACTGCCAACACACACCCCGGGAACCCCCATGCCCAAGGTGGCCAGCAGCAAGGCACAGGAGCCCCACAGAAGCCAGTCCCCCCATCCAAGGGAGCCCACGCAGTCAGGAGGTACCAGGAGCTGCCACCCCCTCAATCTAGCACCCCGCAACAAGCACACACACCCATTCCCACACACTCACACCCTCATGCTCTCATATGCATCCACTCATACCCACACACACTTGCACGTACTCACTCACTCTCACTCACCCTCTCCCCCACACAATCCTACACACACTCCCAGACCCATCCACTCTCACCCACTCCTATACCCGCTCAATCTCACTCCCATTCCTACTCGCTCTCAGAGTCGCCCACACCTACTCATGCTCACCCATTCACACACTCTCGCTCGCTGTCCAAATCACTCACATTCACTCGTGCTCTCCCCCACACACTCATTCACCCTTATTACTTAGGGCAGCCGCAGCGCAGATGTAGCTTGCATGAACACGCACCAACGCCCGGCAGCAGCTGGACAGACAGCCGGCGCAGACCAGCAGCCACACCCCCGCCAATCTGTCCCTGGGTGGCTGCAGCCACAGAAGCAGACCCCCACCCCCAACGCCCACCTGGAGCGACTGATCTACGGGCCACTGCAACCACACAAATCCGACCTACTACCCCCACCATCTACACTCATCACTCCCTCACTCTCACTTACTCACTTGTACAGTCATTCTCTTACTCCCTTGCTTGTACCTATTCGTTCAGCAGCACCAAGGGATGTTGACAACATGACGAGCCCCAGGACACTAGCCAGGTCCCCAGGCCCCCGGCAGAAGGAGGGCAGCAGGGGTGGAGGAAGACCCCCACCTCCCATCTCCCATGCACGAATCATGATGGGTGAGTGTTAGTTGTGTGGTGTGATAGTGTGCAGGTGTGTGAACTACCAAAGTGCAGTTAAAATTGGGGGAATGGTGTGTTGGGGCACCGCTATCCACTGCTATAGGCAGTGGGGCTCCCATCCCCCCAAGCCCTCAGTGTCTGCAGTGCAATTAAAACTGAGGTGAGGGCAGCCCCACTGCGCAGTAGAGAGAGGGATTCTTTTCACCGACACAGTATGGCACCCCCCCACCCCAAAACCCTAAGTGTATTCAATAAGATGCATATTCCACCCAAAATTGGGGGGAGGGGGAGAGGTAAGACTGGGAGGGAGGCGGTCCAAAAGACATCCCGTCCTTCCCCAGAAGCCAGCTCCAAAATTGGCTCTGGAGGCCACCCACTGCCCCCAGATCCCACCCCAGGGCGAGGGCCACCAGGCCGAGCAGCCCAGGACCCGCGAGCATCACATCTGGTGCTCCCCAGCACCACAAGCATGATGGATCAGCCACACTCACACTTTCACACATCTTGCACACACAAACATAATAATAATAATCATAATAATGAATAATGGGCTGGACCCATACGGCACGCCACATGCCAAGCGACACCCCAGGGCGCCCACCACAAGCCCACCAACCATCCACCACAGACAGACATCGACAGTGGCAGGCTACCCTGCAGCCAAAGCTGTCTCAGGGCAAACCGATGAAAAAGCAGCCGTCAACCCACGCCAATGCCCCCCCCCCCCCCGCCCCGGCCACCCCTGAGCACCCACACACATCCATACCTGGTATCACTGACACCGGAGGCAAAGTGGGAAAGCACCCCGCCCTGTGACACAACGGCAGGATGGCCAAGAGAGCAGGCCACCCCCCAGGCCACCAGACGGCCCGCCCCACCCCCTGCCGCCCAACAAGGTCTTCCCGTCCACAGACACACCCTCCACCCCTGCATGTCCACCCACAGGTACTTGCACCGACACATACACATACACACCCCCACCCTCATGTGTACACACATATACTCAACATCACATATGTCCACCTACACCCACACATAACCATGCATGTTTACACACAATACACATACCCACACATTCACACACACACGTACACGCACCCATATCCACACCCACACTTATACACGTGAACTCACATACACCCATACTCACGCACGGGATGCAGGCACCACCCCCCAGAGCACTGCCAGAGCCCTGGGGAGGGCATGACCCCACCGCATGGGGACACGCCAGTGTCGGCCCGTGCCACAGGTGCACACCCAACCCCGGCTCAGAGGGGAAACGCCCCCCAGCACCAGGGGCCCAAGGCCAGAACCAGCTCCACCCAGGAGGCAAGACTAGCTGGCTCAGGGCCACGGCCCACCCCCCAACCAACCCCGCAGCCCTCCCCCCCACCAGCCCTCCCACAGCCACCCCGGGACAGGCTCCCCAGAGACCGGCTCTAGTGGGTCACAAAAACCCCTTGTGGTTAGGGTGCAGCCAGCCACCAGAGGCGCCAAGGGGAGCAAGCCACCACCCGCCACCCCTCAAGTTATAGAATCAATAAGAGGGGACCAGAGAGAATTGAACTCAGCCAGTTGGTTTTTAGTGGAGGCAGACACTCTCTCCAGACTAATATAATCTAATAGAAGGTTTTAATTTTGGAAGAGATACTGACTCATTCAGTTTTGATAACAGTCTGTGTATTTTCAATATCAGTTTAGGAGAACAAAGATATAGAAACTCTGTCACCATAACTGGTACCTCTAAATCTGTCTGACTGAAATTGAATCTTGCTTTTATTATGGATTTAAGCTGTTGGTATTCAAGAAAGTTTTTATCACTGATGTCATACTGTGACACCATTTCCTGGAATTGGGCAAAGTTTCAGCCTCAAATAAGATGCTCTAAGTTTTTTATTCCTTTCTCATACCATAGTGAAAAATTTAACATCCTCTTTTGTTGCAGTATATCAGGATTATTCCAAATGGGCGTGAGTTTACAAGGGACAAGTGAAGACCCCGTTATTTTTAAAAAATTCCACCAGGCTGTCAGAGAGGAGCTAATGTTAATGCTGTGGTGGACACACTCATGGAGATTCTGTGACTCACATTTTAGGTCAGAACAAAGGCAGGAAGCTGCAGGAATATTAGCTTTGGTATGCAAGGCCTGAGACTGTGGGGGTGCAATTAAAGGATTAAGGAAAGGATGCATGGGAGACAGTGGAAGTGATATCATGGAGAGAAATGCATTGTGACTGTCTTTATAATGCAAAGTGGTCTGTGTGACATGTGATCTACGAAGTGTGAAGTCCCTGATATTTAAGGACGAGAGTTTACTGTTTCATTCTCTTTTTTCTCTCTGCTTTGAGATGATGGTGTTGTGAATAAAGTTGACTTTGAGAGAGAACTCTGTCTCGTCATTTTCACATCACCACACTGGTGATCCGAGACGTATCATGGAAGAAGAAAATTCCCCCGGGCCAGCTGCATCAGGAGCCCCTGGCCAAACGAATGCCGCTACAGTCCAGCTACTGGACTTCTGGCAGAACAATCCGCGCTCCTGGTTCAACGTGGTTGAGGTGCAGTTCAGCCTCCAGGGGATATCGGTAGATGCCACGAAATTCTACCACGTAGTCGCAAAGCTGGACAACAACACGGCCCAGCATGTGGAGAGCCTGATCGACCAGCCACCGGAGAGTGACAAATACGGTGCATTGAAGGCTGCACTCATCCAGCAATTCACCCCCTCGGCGGAGGAGCGAGCAGAGAGGCTCCTGGCGCTGACGGAAGGGGAAAACGACATGCCCGCGAGCCTGATGGAGAAGATGTTGAGGTTGAAAGACTCTGACGATGATCACTTCCTTTTCACCCACCTCTTCCTCAGGACTCTACCGTCAGCAGCGAGAGCGACCCTGGCCAGTTCGCCACTGTTGGCCCTACGGGATACCGCGCGCTGGGCCGGGAGGCACAGCGGATTGTCAACGCCACCAAGTGGCGCGCAGCCACGGCCGCTGCAGCGGAACGCGGCGCGACGACCGGAGACGACAGGGGGCCAGAGGCAGCGGTGCCAGACTCACCGACGACGCCGGCGGCAAGGGCCAGAGAACGTGGACCAGACGTCCTTTGTTTCTACCATCGCCGCTTCGCAGAGAGGGCACGCAAGTGTGTACCGCCGTGCCAGTTCTGGTGTTCGGGAAACGCCAAGACCGGGGGTCGGTAGCAGCCGTGGCCCTCGGGGAAGAGAACAAGCTGCTCTACTTGTCGGACGCACGCTCGGGGAGGCAGTTCCTCGTCGACACAGGCTCCCAGTTGAGCTTCATCACACCTTCTTACGCGGACAGACTAGCTGGTTCCGGAGGTCCCCGGGTGACGGCAGCGAACGGCTCGGAGATTAAGACCTTTGGTGAGAAGCCTATACAGCATGTGGACTGATGTGTATTCTCTTGTTGTTCTGTTGTCTAAAATGTGCCCTTCAGAGGTAAAGTGGGCTATCCCACAAAACCATTATTTTGAGAAAATGAGCTCTAAAGTTGAAATATTCTCAAAAAATCAGTGTGCCTATATCATTAAAAAGTTCTCAAAAAATGTGGGATAGCCCACTTTACCTCTGAAGGGCACAAATGCTGGGGGGGCTTAGTGTGGTGGACACACTCATGGAGATTCTGTGACTCACATTAGGTCAGAACAAAGGCAGGAAGCTGCAGGAATATTAGCTTTGGTATGCAAGGCCTGAGACTGTGGGGGTGCAATTAAAGGATTAAGGAAATCAAATCAAATCAAAATCAAATCAAACGACTTCCGGTTATGGCTGCCACGTAGGACGGACGTGTCTCGCTCTGCTCTGCTCCTGGAGAAAAAAAAATCGGCAAATAACTCTCTCATTTGGGACAGAACGTATCCCAGCATTTGGGCGAGGATATGTCGGCGAAGCCTAAGGCTGGAAAACCAGGAAAAGGAAAAAGCGAGCCGCCGAAACAGTCCAAATTAACGGACTTTCAGGTCTGTGACGCAGCAAACAAAACTCCATATATGGCGGAGGAGGCTGGCAACGGTGCGATATCTGCGGGGAATGGCGCAGATGCGCTGATGGCTGCCATGAGTTCAATGAGAGCGGACTTTTCCTCTAGATTTGATGGGATTATGACAGCATTGGAAGGAATAAGAAAGGAATTGGGTGACTGTGTAGAACGAACGGCGCAGATGGAGCTCCGTCTCGCTAGTGCTGAAGATGACGTCACCCGTCTTCAATTAAAGGTGCGCACTTTGGAAAAAAAAAATAAATCTCTGGAAGATAATATTTTGGATTTGGAATCTCGGTCGAGACAGAATAATTTGAGGCTGGTGGGTCTTCCAGAGGAATCAGAAGGTCGGGACGTATGTTCCTTTCTGGAAAAGTGGATTCCGGAGGTGCTGGGCAGCGAGGAGTTGCAATCAGCAGTGGTTCTGGAAAAAGCACATCGTATTGGCCCACGGAGAGATAAGGGACCGCCGAGGACCTTAATTATGAAGTTTCTTAGCAACAGAGACAGGATGAAGATCTTCAACGCTGCACGTGCTAAAGGAGAGATTAAACACCAGGACCAGCAGGTGCGGTTCTACCCAGATTTGGCCACAGGAATCCAACAATTGAGGAAGCAGTTTGATCCCGTACGTAAGGAGCTGCGCAACCTTGGGATTCGTCATGGTGTAATCTATCCTGTGAGACTGCTGACCACGTATGAGGGCAGAACCCACATCTTCAAGACCCCGGAGGAGGCGCAGGAGTTCATCAAGAAGATCAAAGAAGAAGAAGAGACTGGTGGGAGCTAAGCATGAACAAAATATAAGGTAGAATAATTAAGCATTTGCACAGGCATCTGACTGACTTGAAGTAAATAGTAAGTTTACAAAATATAGATTGTATTATATATTAAAAAAACAAAACAAAAACAAAACAAACAAAAAAAAAAACTATGATGTACAAAGTTGTTAAAAATTTTGGAGTTAAGTTGGAAAACTACAGAGGAGAGTTAATGTTACGTCATTAAAAGCAGTAGAGTTAGGGTGATTGGGAGGATGAAGAAGGAGTGGCTTAGGCTGTTCCCCGTGGGTGTGGAACGGTCGATGGCTATATCGGGAGACAGAATTTTTCTTTTGATTTTGGGGGGTTTGCCACAAGTGTGGGAAGGGGAAATTTGTTTGTGTGTAGTTTGTAGGATGAATGTTCAACCACTCATGTTTTTGCTTCTCTGTATGAGCATGTTTACACTGCAAGGTAATCCCAAACTCTCTATTGATCATGGACCAAAGTGTTAATCTTAATTTAACTTCATGGAATTGCAGAGGTCTACAAAATTTAAAAAAACTTAAACAAGTTATGAATAAAATAAAGGACATGGGTTCAAGAATTGTGTTTTTACAAGAAACTCATCTGATAGAGGAGGATGTTAAAAGAATTAGGAGTAGATGGCAGGGAAGTGTATTCACCTCTTCATTTTCATCCCGAGCCAGGGGAGTTATGACTCTCATACATAAATCAGTTCCTTTTCAAGTGAAAAATGTAATTGGAGACAAATTTGGAAGATATGTAATCATTCAAGGTTCTTTGCTATTAGAAAATATAAATCTTGTGAACTTATATGGTCCCAATATAGATGATCAGAAGTTCTTTGCTAATTTATTTCTCATCTTATCATCACTTACAGGGCAACATATAATAGCAGGGGATTTTAATTGTACATTGAATCCAGGTGTGGATAGATCAACAGGACTGGATTGTACGCACATTGGATGTAGGATGACTATTAATCATTTTATGAAAGAATTGAGATTGTTAGATATATGGAGAGAAATGAAACCACAAGTTAAAGCCTATTCTTGTTATTCCAGTACCTACAAGACATTCTCACGTATTGATTATTTTTTGATTTCCACAGAATTAAGGTCCAAGATTCAAAACTGCTTTTATGATAACATCGTGATCTCTGATCATGCACCCTGTTGTCTAATATATGTAGATAAAAAATTGACAAAGGAATCAGGTAGATGGCAATTTCAGCATAAATGGCTTCAGGATGAGGAATTTGTCAAGTATATAGAAAAACAGATAGACGAGTTCTTTGACATCAATACTACACAAACATCAGCATGTGTAAAGTGGGAGGCTTTCAAAGCTTTTATTAGGGGACATATTATTAGTTATACAGGATCAAAATCTAAGAAGACTCGAGAGGAGAGAGCTAAATTGGAACATAAAATAAAAAGTCTTCAGGAAAAAGTGTATGCAGGAAGTGACCCAAGGTTGGAGAATGAATTACTGATTTTGAGAGCTGAATACGACAAAAAATCAGCGAATAGAGCTGCCTCGAGTCTTCTAAGATTGAAACAATCTTTTTATGAACAAGGTGAAAAATCAGGAAAATTATTAGCATGGCAGATTAAACAATTGGAAATTAAAACACCAATTACCAGCATTATAAGTAACGGACAGGTAGTTATAGATCCTTTAGAAATTAATAGAGCCTTTAGAGATTACTATGAAAAATTATATGATACCAAAAATGAACCTGATTTAACAAGACTAAATGGGTTTTTGAACGAACTATCTATACCGTGTATTCCAAATGAAAACAGGGAGATATTGGAGTCTAAAATTAGTCAAGAAGAAGTTGGGCTAGCCATTGATAATATGAAATCAGGAAAAAGTGCAGGACCAGATGGTCTTCCAGTTGACCTTTATAAAAAATTTAAGAATAAATTAATAAAACCTTTTTTGGAAATGGTTTTAGAAGCATTTCAAAATAATAATTTACCATCATACATAAATAATGCCTTAATTATACTGCTGCCAAAACCAGGTAAGCCCTCTAATAAATGTGAAAATATGAGACCAATAAGCCTATTAAACGCCGACCTTAAGATAATCTGTAAAATTTTAGCAAGACGAATACAAGAAATTTTACCAAATATTATTAATCGAGATCAGAATGGCTTTATAAAGGGTAGACAAGGCTTCCATAATGTAAGAAGACTATTTAATATTATTTATTTTAATAAAGAAGCACCGGATACAGCTCTCCTATCATTGGACGCCGAAAAGGCCTTTGATAGAGTTGAATGGCCCTTTCTTTTTGAAGTCCTACAAAGGTTTGGACTTGGAAATAATTTCATAAAATGGGTTCAAATAATATACAATAATGCTACAGCAGAAATCCTAACAAATAACAATATTTCAAAACCAATAAAAATCAATAGAGGATGTCGACAAGGCTGTCCACTTTCACCTTTACTGTTTACTATGGCAATTGAACCTTTAGCGATAGCGATACGTTTACATTCACAAATATATGGAATTAAAGTTGGACCAACAGAACATAAAATCTCCCTGTACGCCGATGATATAATTTTGTTTATGTCGAATCTAAAAAAATCAATTCCAACCTTGTTGAATTTAATAAAGAATTTTGGGGAAATATCAGGATATAAAAAAAAACTAAATCTTCAATATTAATGCTAAATGAGACCCAGAGAAATTACCCAGCCCCTGAGGTAAATCAATTCAATGTTGTAAATCAGTTTAAATATTTAGGAATCCAAATTATGCCTAAGCTAGAATCAGTTGCCAGTGTCAACTATGAAGCCTTAATGTCAGATATCAATGAGTTAACTCAGAGATGGATGTCACTACCAATGTCGATGATCGGGAGAATCAATATACTTAAAAGTAATATTTTACCTAAAATACTTTATTTATTTCAATACATTCCCTTATCACCACCTTTAGATCTATTCTCAAGAATAAAAAAAAAGTTAGTGGAATTTATATGGAACAACAGGAGGGCTAGATTACGTTTGTCTTTATTATATTTACCATTTGATCGTGGAGGTCTGAAATGTCCAAATTTTATGTTGTATTATTGGTCGGCACAACTGAGGTCTATGACATATTATTTTTCATCAAATGATCTCCCTCACTGGACTGAAATGGAATCATACAATTTACCTTTACCTCTTCCCATATTCATATACTCAGATTCGGCAAAAAAATTACAGAAACAAGTTAAAAATCCATTTGTAAAGCATATGATCAAAATATGGTGTGAAGCTAAAAACTATTTAAAAGAACCACAGTTATTGTCACAATTTAGTCCAATATGGGGTAATCAATATTTTAAACCAGGGAGAGCGGACGCTGTATTTAAAGTATGGAATTTAAAAGGGATACAAAAGATTCAGGATTTATATTTGCCATGTGCAGACAACATAATGTCTTTTGAAGAGCTGAGGATCAAATTTAATCTCAATAGAACACATTTTTTTAAATATCTTCAACTTAGAAACTTTATTCGATCAAATCAAAATAAAGCTCTCACTCGACCTATTTATTCATCCTTGGAAAAAATGATGATGAAAGATAGTAAAAGAAAGGGTATTATTTCAGAGTTTTATAACTCATTGACACTATCTTCAAGTGAAAATTCACTGAAAAGATTAAACTACTGGAAAGAAGATCTGCAAATTGAAATTTCAGAGGAACAATGGGAATTGGCTTGTACAGAAGCTCAAACCAAATCAATAAATGCACGCCTTAAATTGATACATTTCAAATGGTTAATGCGGATGTATGTTACACCGGAGGAGTTAAATAGATATAACAAAAATATACCAGATACATGCACAAAATGCATGGAAAGTAAAGGAACCCTACTTCATTGTTTATGGGAATGTAGATTAATAAGAATGTTTTGGGAAGAGGTGAGGGTAACAATTGAAAAAATAATCTCAAAACAAATCATATTGAATCCTAAACTGTTTTTGTTGGGTCTGTACCCAGAAAAGCATAATTTTAATAAAAGTGAAAGAACATTCATAGACCTCAGTTTGCTTAATGCCAAAAAATGTATTGCACTATTATGGAAAAAGACTCATAGACCAGATGTGACTCAGTGGTTAAGACAGATGTTAACAAACCTTCCATTAGAAAGAATAACATATATACTGAAATCAAAGGAAATTGTGTTTGAGAATATATGGAGACCTTTTATTGATTATGTAAAAAATTTAAACATAACTCTTGAAGAAGAAGGTGAATGATGTGTGTGGACCTTGTAAATTCCAAACTGGTGAACATAATATGTATACTTATGTATTGGATTGTCTAGACTAAACAGAGGAGCATTGTTGAAGACTTGATTTTGTTGGTGGTTGTTGGTGTTTTTAGTGCATTTTTTTTTTTGTAGTACTTTAGTGTTAGTGTTTGATTGTTTGTATCATGTTTGTTAAAAAAAAAAAAAAGGTTCAATAAAGATATTGTGGAAAAAAAAAAAATCAAATCAAACTTTATTGTCATATTGCTGTACATACAACTGTAGTGCAGGCAAGATGAAATTGCGTTTCTCTCGGCATCCATATAAGAAGCAGCATGATTAAGACACACTCCCACATAGCTCCACCCCCCACCCCCACCCCCCCATCCATTCACACATCCCTGAGACATACTTGGGGAAAAGAATAACTAACTATAATATACAAAATGTCCGTAGGTGCAGTAGTGTGTATGAGAGATTCCGGGTCAGCTGTTCAGCATCCTGACAGCTTGTGGGAGGAAGCTGTTGATCAGTCTGGTGGTTCTGCCTCTGATGCTCCGGAATCGTTTACCAGATGGAAGAAGTTCAAAGTGTTTATGCAGAGGGTGAGAACGGTCCTTGACAATGTTCAGTGCCCTGCTCCTACAACGGTTCTGAAAAAGTTCTTGGACAGAGGGGAGGGAGACTCCAATTACCCTCTCCGCCCCCTTGACTATCCTCTGCAGGGCTTTTTTGTCTGACATACTGCAGCTGGAGTACCATGTAGCAATGCAGTACGTCAGAACACTCTCCACCACACCTCTGTAGAAGGTCCTGAGGATGCAGATGGGGAGAGAGGCCTGTTTGAGTTTCCTCAAGAAGTGTAGTCTCTGCTGAGCCCGCTTCCTGATCTCCAAGGAATTCTTGCTCCAGGTCAGGTCCTGCGAGATCTGCACTCCGAGGAACTTGATGTTCTCTACTCTCTCCACTAAACGGCCGCCGATGCTGAGGGGGACGTGCTCAGGCTGTGACCGCCGGAAGTCGATAATCATCTCCTTCGTTTTGTCCATGTTGAGCACCAGATTGTTCTCCCTGCACCAGCCCTCCAGGTCTCTCACTTCTTCCCTGTACATTGATTCCTCATCCCTCTGAATAAGTCCCACCACCGTGGTGTCATCTGCAAACTTAATAATCTGGTTCCCCTCGTGTTTGGATACACAGTCATGTGTTAGAAGTGTAAACAACAGTGGACTGAGTACACAGCCTTGAGGGGTTCCGGTACTCAGCATGACAGAGTTGGAGATGTTGTTTCCAACCCGGACAGACTGAGGTCTCTCAGTCAGGAAATCCAGGATCCAGAGACATGTGGCGGTGTTCAGACCGAGAAGGAGTAATTTCTCCATCAGTCTCTGGGGAATAATGGTGTTGAATGCTGAATTGAAATCAATGTACAGGAGTCTGGCGTAGGTGTCTTTCTGGTCCAGGTGGGTGATGACAGAGTGTAGGGTGGTGACTATAGCATCCTCCGTGGAACGATTTGAACGATATGTAAACTGGAGCGGGTCGTGTGATGCAGGGAGGCAGGCTGTAATGTGTGGTTTGACAAGCCGTTCAAAACACTTCATCACAATTGGTGTCAGTGCAACAGGACGATAGTCATTAAAACAGGACACCACTGGTTTCTTTGCCACCGGTACAATGATAGAGGTCTTGAAGCATCTGGGAACGATGGCCTGACTCAGGGAGATGTTATAAATGTCAGTCAGGACATCCGCCAACTCGCTCGCGCAGTCTCGGAGCACACGTCCCAGAATGTTGTCTGGACCTGCAGCTTTGCGTGGGTTGACTCTGGATAGGGTCCTCCGTGTGTCCGCTGTGTTGATGGTAAAAGCTGGTCCGACCGATGGTGGGGGTGGGCCGGCCCTCCCTCTGATTGTCGAGTTCGATGCTTCAAAACGTGCAAAGAAGTCGTTAAGCCTGTCTGGAAGCGAAGCGTCGTCATCATCGACCCCCTGCCTAGACTTAAAGCCCATCAGTGTCCGAACTCCCTGCCACATCTGCTTGGTGTTCCTAGTGTCACAGAGGTGTCCCTGGATTTTCTCCGCATAGGCGCGCTTTGCCGCCTTAATTCCCTTTGAAAGCGCAGACCTGGCTGAGCGGAGGGCGATCCTGTCCTTCGCTCTGAAGGCTGCATCTCTGGCTGTAAGCAGCGAGCGCACCTCTGCAGTCATCCAGGGCTTATGATTACCCCGCATAGTGATGGTCTTCACTGTAGTGAAATCCTCTGTGCACTTCGCGATGTAGCTGGTGACCGTATCAGCGTACTCCTCCACATCTGTCTTGTCTTCCTGGGAGGCTGCTATTTTGAAGATCTTCCAGTCTGTGTGCTGAAAACAGTCTTGCAGTGCAGAGGTTGCACTCTCTGGCAAAATCCTGATTTGTTTCACTGCTGGCCTGCTGCGCTTCAATAAAGGTTTGTAGGCAGGCACCAGCATCACGGACATGTGATCAGAACGGCCGAGATGGGGGCGGGGTATCGCTTTATATGCATCTGTGTTTGTGTACACTAAGTCCAACATATTCTCTCCTCTGGTCTTAAAGTCTACACATTGTTTAAACTTGGGGAGCACAGTCTTTAAGCTGGTGTGGTTAAAATCCCCCGCAACCACCACAAAACTGTCCGGATGTGAAGTTTGGATTTCACTGATCGCATTGTGCAGTACCCCGAGTGCCTTCTTAGCATTAGCTTTAGGATTAGGGCTCGGCGCTATGTAAACACCAACTACAAACACGTTGCTGAATTCCCTCGGCAGATAAAATGGCCGACAATTAACAATAAGGAACTCCGCCAACGGAGAGCAGTGTTTAGACACTAACGTGGCATTAACGCACCAGTTCTTGTTAACATAGATGCATAGCCCACCCCCACGGCTCTTACCGGAGCTCGCCGTTTCCCTGTCGGCACGGAACATCGCCATATCTTCCAGTTGAATGGCCTCGTCAGGAATGTTGTCGTGGAGCCATGTCTTGGTGAAAACAAACACACAGCAGTCCCTCCACTCTCTCCGGGTTTCTCTCAGCAGACGCAGTTCGTCCACCTTGTTTTCGAGGGCGTGGACGTTAGAGAGAAGAAGCAACGGTACCGCTGGTCTGGAGGGGTTAGCCTTTAGCCTAGCATGGATCCCGGCCCTTTTTCCTCGCTTTTGCTTGCGTTCACACCATCTGCGCTTCCTCCTCTCTCGGGTAGCTTCCAGCGGGGACTCCGCCAAAATTCCACGCTGGCGTAGAATGTCCAAATCACAACCGATCGCCGCGATTCTTGCAGCGTGCAGTACCTTGATGTTTAATAAGGTGTCACAGTTGTAAGTTTTACAGAATGTACGTCTGGGATGATTAAAACTCTCACACTCGCTGATGCCAAGAGGGGCCGCTGCGTCTAGGCGCGCCGCCATCTCTTTTTCAAGGATGCATGGAAAGGATGCATGGGAGACAGTGGAAGTGATATCATGGAGAGAAATGCATTGTGACTGTCTCTATAATGCAAAGTGGTCTGTGTGACATGTGATCTACGAAGTGTGAAGTCCCTGATATTTAAGGACGAGAGTTTACTGTTTCATTCTCTTTCTTCTCTCTGCTTTGAGATGATGGTGTTGTGAATAAAGTTGACTTTGAGAGAGAACTCTGTCTCGTCCTTTTCACATCACTACAATGCTTTTAAAACAGTCATGGTGCTTGATACAGGGACTCATGAAAATTAAGTCAGAGATATTTAGCGACCCACAGAGAGCTTGTTCAGCATCTAACCATAGGTTTCCTAGTGGGGTTGATTTTGTCCAGTTAGAAACAAACTGCAGTTTATTGGCTAGAAAGTAATTTAAAAAAAAATTGGTAAAGCTAAACCTCTGTGCTCTTTTGCTTTTTGAAGAGTTTTTAAACTGATCTGTGATGGTTTATCCTTCCATAAAAATGTACTTAGATTTGAGTCTAGAGACTTAAACCAGGCCATAGATGGCCGGGTAGGAATCATTGAAAATAGATAACGGTTGCGACTCTTCCCAGTGATATAGGTAATGTCCTCCATAAGGTCATCTTGTATTGTTTTTAGAAGGGGAGCGTAATTTAGTTGCAGTAACTCTGAGAGCCTGGGAGAAATATTTATTCCTCAGTATTTAATATTACCTTGTGGAGAAAGGACACAGGCGAGGCAACGAGCTGAACAGCACAAGAACTTTTTTTTTTTTTTTTTAAATTTTGTATACTTTATTGATCCCCAGAGGGGAAATTGAGGGCATCCACCTGGATGGATGAAGCAGCCATGGTACGGCGCTATCCCTTAACCATTCACACACACATTCACACCTAGGGCCACTTTAGAGTCTCCAATTAACCTAACCTGCATGTTTTTTGGCCTGTGGGAGGAAACCGGAGAAATCCCGGAGTAAATCCACGCAGATACGGGGAGAAACATGCAAACTCCACACAGATCACTGTTGGTCAGGGGCTGGAATCGAACCAGGGATCCCATGGCCAAGGGTGAGTTGCTGTGCTGGCACAGTGCCAATCACTGCGCCACCGCACGGCCCCAACTTTATTCTTTCTCCAAAATAAAATACAGCAAAAAAGCTCCCGGGTCTCTGTGCGTTCCTCTTTTATATCTTTAATACCATGTATTGAGACCCGGAATGTCCAACCATCATACGTTGTGTTTAGAACAAAGCCTGTGTGGTACATTAACATGACATAGCACCGGTGCCACTCTCACACCCTTCTTCTTCCAGCAGCTCCAGCATTTACTCCTCTCCCCGGGGGGCACATAGTCCTTATTGTCCCGTCTGATACCCCCCAGTGACACCTCCTCTTTTGGTCTATTGTTCCCCCCTTCCCCAGCTGCCTTGTTCGTGGAGAAGTCCTACACCATGACCCCACAACCTGACTGTATTGGAATAGTGGATATATTTGGTATTGGAATAGTGGATATATTTGAAAAATTACAATTTATAGGTAAGACTGTTGATTTATAGGTAAAACTGTTGATTTACCCCAGTTAAGTTTTATGCGCAAGATGGCGCCCACAGTGGTCGCCATGGTGCTTCGTTGCGCCCTTTGTTTGTTTTTGTTTGTCAATTGTGTGTCTGCCTGCTCTTATACCCGTGAAGAGCTTCTAAATATCAGGACTTTCACTCCCACGGACCTACTCCCAGTTTTTTTAGCTCCTGCCGCCGATCTGGTTCATTGCTTGGCTCGAAAAGTGAGACGGCGAAAGAGAGGAAGACGAGCGGGGGGTCTCGTTCGGCTCCGCAGGAGAGGCACGCGCACGGCTTTGCCTGGCATATTTCTGTCCAATGCCAACTCTCTCTCTAACTAGGTAGATGAACTAAGACTGCTGATGCGTTTTAAGGACCTCTCTACCTCGGCTGCCCTCTGTTTTACTGAGACCTGGCTCAGGGAAAATACACTGGACAGCGCGCTGCGCCTCGAGGGTTTTCAGCTGTTTCGTGCTGATCGTGACTCAGAGCTCTCCGGTAAATCCTCAGGAGGTGGAGTATGCTTTTACATCAACAGCAGCTGGTGCTCTGATGTAACGGTAATTTCCAAACACTGTTCTCCCGCCCTGGAATTTCTTTTTATTAACTGCAAGCCATTTTATTCCCCACGGGAGTTCGCTTCATTCATCCTCGCCGCTGTGTACTTCCCTCCCGACGCGGACGCGCGTGTAGCTCAGCGCGCGCTCGCGGATCACATCCAACATACGGAGCGCACTTTCCCGGACTCTCTGGTTATTGTGGTTGGTGACTTTAACCAGAGCAATCTGAGCCACGATCTCCCCCGCTACAAACAGTTTATTAAATGCCCCACCAGAGGAAAAAACATGCTGGATCACTGTTACACCACAGTTAAGGACGCGTATCGCGCTGTTCCCCGCGCTACGCTCGGACTATCTGATCACGTGATGGTCCACCTCATTCCCACTTACAGACAGAGACTGAAGCTCACTAAACCTGTTGTGAGCACTACGAAGAAATGGACCAGTGAAGCTGAGGAGAAGCTGGAAACGTGCATGGATATAACTGACTGGGGCATGTTTAAAGGAGCCACCCATGATCTGGATGAGTACACGGACACTGTGAACTCATATATCCACTTTTGTGAGGAGAGCATTCTTCCATCGCGCACCAGGGTGAGGTACTCAAATGACAAGCCCTGGTTCACTGCTAAGCTCAGACAGATCAGGAAGGAGAAGGAAGCAGCGCTGAAAAGTGGAGACAGGGACCGCTACAGAGAGGTTAAATATCGGTTTAGCAGAGAGCTGAGGAGAGCTAAATCTGTGTATTCTGAGAGACTCCAGCAGCAGTTCACTGCTAACGACTCGGCTTCTGTGTGGAGAGGACTGAGGCAAATCACCAACTATCGGCCTCAGGCTCCTAAAGGTCAGGATGACAAAGCCCTTTGTCAAAGACTGTCCCAACACTATGCCCGTTTTGACACCTCGTCAGCTGTGTCCAACTCCCCCCCTCCCTCCAGCTCCACGGTCCCTACTTCATCAAAGGCGGCCCCCCCTCCTCCCCCCCTGCCCTTGTCATCAGTGAGCAGGACGTGCTCAAACAGTTCTCCAGACTGAACCCGCGCAAGGCCCCCGGTCCAGACGGCGTGTCTCCCTCCACCCTGAGACACTGTGCGAAAGAGCTGGCTCCTGTCTTCACAGACATTTTTAACACCTCCCTTAAGCTATGCCACGTGCCGACCCGCCTCAAATCCTCCACCATCATCCCTGTCCCCAAGAAGCCACGGATCACTGGACTTAACGACTACAGACCTGTAGCGCTCACCTCTGTAGTCATGAAGTCCTTTGAGCGCCTGGTCCTGCCCCACCTCAAGTCCATCACCACTCCCCTCCTGGACCCGCTGCAGTTTGCCTACCGAGCCAACAGGTCTGTAGACGACGCAGTCAACCTGGCCCTCCACTCCATCCTGCAGCACCTGGACTCCCCGGGAACCTACGCCAGGATCCTGTTTGTGGACTTCAGCTCCGCATTCAACACCATCCGCCCTGCTCTGCTCCGGGACAAGCTGTGCCTACTCAACGTGCCTGACTCCCTCTGCAGGTGGATCACCGACTTCCTGACGGACCGGAGGCAGCATGTGCGGCTGGGAAAGACTGTCTCAGACTCTGTTAGCATCAGCACCGGATCACCCCAGGGCTGTGTACTTCCCCCCTACTCTTCTCCCTTTATACCAACTCCTGCACCTCCAGCCACCAGTCTGTCAAGCTGATCAAGTTTGCGGATGACACCACCCTCATCGGGCTCATCTCCAACGGCGACGAGTCCGCCTACAGGAGAGAGGTGGCCCAGCTGGCGTCCTGGTGCAACAACAACAACCTGCAGCTGAACGCTCTGAAGACAGTGGAGATGATTGTGGACTTCAGGAAAGTCACAACCCCTCTGCCCCCCCTCACCCTCACAGGCTCTCCCATCACCACTGCTGATTCCTTCCGCTTCCTAGACACCATCATCACCAGGGACCTCAAGTGGGAGCCAACCATCAGCTCCCTCATCAAAAAGGCCCAGCAGAGGATATTCTTCCTGCGGCAGCTGAGGAAGCTCAAGCTACCCACCAAGACGTTAGTGCAGTTCTACACAGCCATCATCGAGTCCATCCTCACCACCTCCATAACCGTGTGGTACGCAGGAGCCACTGCCAGGGACAGACTAAGGCTGCAGCGCGTCGTGCGCACTGCTGAGAAGGTGATCGGCTGCAAGCTCCCATCTCTCCAGGATCTGTACATCTCCAGGACCCGGAGGTGTGCTGGCCGGATCATAGCCGATCCTTCACACCCTGGTCACGTACTGTTTGCCCATCTCCCCTCAGGTAGAAGACTTCGGTCCATTCAGACTAAAACCTCCCATCACATGAACAGCTTCTTCCCCTCTGCCATCAGACTGCTGAACACTAAGTGACTTATTGACTCTCGTGCACTATGTACAGCAGCTCAACCAGACTCATGTCAATCATCACTGTTTTCTTCTTGCATTACCGACTGCACTATATGGTTCTCCACATTATCTGCTGCTCGCTAATATATTTAAACTGCTGACTAGTATTACTCATTCTTATTCTACACTTTATTGCATGTATAGTTTATTTCTTTTATTTTATCATGTTTAATGTTGCAGCATTGCACCGAGACAAATTCCTAGTTTGTGTACTACATGAACAATGGCAATAAATCTGATTCTGATTCTGATTCTAATAGAGTAGTCTGATGGTGATGAAAATTTGTCAATAAGCACCACTGTCTGAAGAAGAGATCTTTGTTGTGAGTTCTCGAGGAAAATTAATACTTCATCAGCATAAAGACTTATCTTGTGTTCTTTTTCTCCAGTTTAGAAACTTCTAATATCAACATTTTGTCATATGGCTGCTGCTAATGGTTCAATAAAGATGGTAAAAAGTGAGGGAGAAAGCAGAAAGCCCTGCCTGGTGCCTCTGAAGATTAAAGCTTCGAGAAGTCTGATCATTTGTTCTGACAGATGCAGTTGGACAGCTGTATAGTATTTTAATCCAGTTTATAAAAGATGAACCAAACCAAAACTTGTGTAACACCATAAAAAGGAATTTCCAATTAACACGGTCGAAGGCTTTCTCTGCATCCAGAGATAAAATTGTAGTTTTTTGACACTTCTGATGAAGACTGCAGTGAACAGTCAAAACATGTAAAGAAAAGAAGGTAAAAACATCTCCTTTCTATCTTTGTCTTTAATAAGAACAAAAGGCAAATAATTAAAAGAAGACAAAATGACACTACTGGAGCTACTACGTGGAAGTTATGGACAAAATTACAGCAAAGATTTTCACCAGCTGGAGAAACTGAAGAAAACACGGGCACACTACAGAACCCACCTGAGATTTAACCTCCGTTGCAGAGATGAGGATGTCATACTGGCAAGCTTCAACATAAAAAATCTGATCCCAACCAGAAACGCAGAGAAAATTATCAATAAAGCACGGAAAGACATGATAAAAGAATGGGTAAGAATGACAGTGAACAAAGTCGACAGAATCATCAACCAGATAAAGGATGAATGGACTTTTTCAAGGAACACTACCCAACTGACCAGGAAACGCAGGAGCAGATAAAAGCCCAATACAAAAACACATGCACGAACAGGAATTCACCATAACGAAAAACCACCAATTAAAGAAACTAAAAAAACTCACAGAAAGGAAGAATGAGCGAAGACAAACACACACGGAAATGAAAGCTAAGTGGGTCACAAACTTATCACAACGCACACTCAGGGACACGGAGAAAAAAGTGCTGAGTAGAGGACTGAATTTCGCCTTCGCACCAACCAAAACACCCCATGAAGAGTACATCCTAGCAACAGAACTCGCATGTGAAAAAATCCAGGAACAAGGGGAAAAAGAAACACTACAAAATGCAGTTGCAAGGATGCTCAAAACGGCCAAATTATCACAAAGCAACATAACAAAAAAAGAAGAAAAAGTATTTAAGTCACTCAAGAAAGACAAAAAAATCACAATCCTCCCGTCAGATAAAGGCAGAACCACAGTAGTAATGGACACAGAAACATACGAAAAACAGATGAAACCATGTTGGCAGACAGCAGCACATATGAAATCACAAAAACAAACCCCACAGACGAAAAGAAAAAAATGCTAAAAGCCCTTCTCAAATCCCTATTAGAAAGCAAAAAAATCACAAAGAAAGGACGCATACGAACACCTGATACCCACAGCCAGCATCACCCCCTGGATCTATGGAACCCCCAAAATACATAAGAAGGATATCCCACTGTGACCAATAATAGACAGCACTGGATCAGTTACATACAACTTATCAAAAGCCCTGGTTGAACTCATCAAACCCCTCCTTGGACTATCAGAATACCACTGCAAAAACTCAAAAGAACTGGCATAAGAACTCAAAAATATGAAAAAAGAATCAGACGAGATCCTCATTTCACTTGATGTTATTTCATTATTCACAAAGGCCCCTGTTGATGTCACACTACACATAGTGCAAGAATGCCTCAAGAATGACAGAACCCTTAAAAGACGCACAAATCTCACAGTTGACGACATATCTGGACTATTACAATTTGTTGCAAAATCCACTTATTTTCAATACAGAGAAAAAATCTACAGATAAAAAGAAGGATTTGCAATGGGAGACCCACTATCAGCCATCATGAGCAGTTTTTTCATGGAGGATCTAGAAAATAAAGCCAGCAACACAGCACTCATACAATACAAACCCACCCTCTGGAAGAGATACGTGGATGACATATTGAAAGAATAAAGAAAGGACACACACAAGAACTCACAGATTATCTGAACAGCACGGACAGCACTGGGAACATAAAATTCACACACGAAGAGGAAGAAAATGGTACCATTGCGGCGGCATGAAATAAAGCAGCGTTGGTGAAGGTTTTAAGCAGGTTTATTAAATCACACCGCCGTCACAGAACTCCGCTCCAGCCCAAAGTGTGAGCAGACTGGAGCGGGGTCCTCAGGCTCTCGTGAGGGGACACAGAGTGTATGTGTCCAGCAGCAGCAGCAGTTGAAGGAGAGAGAGTGAGAGAC
The DNA here is from genome assembly GCA_020510985.1 of Pholidichthys leucotaenia. Classification (NCBI taxonomy): domain Eukaryota; kingdom Metazoa; phylum Chordata; class Actinopteri; order Cichliformes; family Pholidichthyidae; genus Pholidichthys; species Pholidichthys leucotaenia. The sequence continues at coordinate 30,768,395 of CM035848.1, forward strand.
AGAATCGTGCAGCCTATATATACCCAACAACAGACAATACATCAAAGAGCATTCACAGCAGTTGGTATGGGCATTAGCATATGAGAGACATACATAACAATAGGTAGATTGCTGGCCTCTGCTCCAGCTGCAGGACAAAGAGGTTACAAGGCACATCTACATATTGATCTCAGTCTCTAGGTCACAGTAAGGACAGGACGCATGAACACAATGCATGAATGGCACATTAACATCACAATGCATGAATGGCACATTACATCTCAGTAGTGCAGCGGAAAAAACCAGAAGTAGCGAGCTGACTGTCCTTAGTCTGTTGTGGGGGTTATTCCAAACCCGCCACACTGCTCCCCCCCAGAGGGCTCGGCAGGGGGCCAAGACCTCGATAGTGCAGCTTGGCAGCGAGCAGGGAAAGCTCTGTGCAGGCGAAGGTGGAGGGGGGTGGGGGGTAGTAAATGCCGGCCGGGGACGGTGAAATCATCCGGGCCGTGCAAAAATTGCTTGTTGGTCCGCGACGTCGAGGGGCTGTCCCGTTGAACATGCGGAGGTCCACAAGAAGAAAAATTATTCACTGACCTCTCCCGCGATTAAGTCCTGCAAGGATTAACAGTGGCCGTGAAGAAAAGCAGGAGCGGCTGTAAGAGAAACATAAAAGTAGAAGCAAAGGGACTTGGCGTGTTGACTTTTAGGTGCGGGCACAACCTTAAAAGCCCTCGGGAACCGCTGACGGCTGGAATCCCTCTGTGCGCCGTGGCTAAGACCGTTAGAAAATCCAGTGGGCGAGCTGCATGCTTGCTTCAGGTGAACGAACAGCCCTGAAGTTCTGTGTGCAGCGGCGAAGGACGATGGCGGTCTCTGGAGCCGTTATTGTCCCGTGCATGATGCGCCGTCCTCGTAACTCCCCGGTGTGTGTGCCGGGGTTCCGTGCGTGGGTGGGCCGCTGGAGGGGCGAGTCAGGGCCCAGAATCTTGGTGGAGATCAGCACAATCGGCGCCGATAATATCCAAGTTGAGCTGTGGCTGCAGATTGGCCATGGTGCGTTGGAGCGGTGAAAGTGAATAGACGATCTTTGCCCCTCGGGCTCGTGCAGATGCGTTGGAGCGGTGAGAGGGAGGAGACGATCTTTGTCCCTCGGGCTCGTGCAGATGCGTTGGAGCGGTGAGAGGGAGGAGACGATCTTTGTCACCGCTCGGCCATGGTGCGTTCAGGTCCACGCGCTGCATTCTCCGCCGGCCCTGGAGGTCGCCGTCGTGGAGAGGGGCGAGGTGCATGCGCTCTCGTGTGGAGGAGCTGCGAGCGCGGCCGGTCCAGCGTGGATGAGCAGATCTCAGACGTGCAGATCTCATCATGAAGAACGCGTCACCAGTGTAGCTGTCCAGACCAGAAGGTTGCTTTGCACAAAACGTGTGCATGTTCGGGGTCACCAGTGCGGCGGCATGAAATAAAGCAGCGTTGGTGAAGGTTTTAAGCAGGTTTATTAAATCACACCGCCGTCACAGAACTCCGCTCCAGCCCAAAGTGTGAGCAGACTGGAGCGGGGTCCTCAGGCTCTCGTGAGGGGACGCAGAGTGTGTGTGTCCAGCAGCAGCAGCAGTTGAAGGAGAGAGAGTGAGAGACAGAATCGTGCAGCCTATATATACCCAACAACAGACAATACATCAAAGAGCATTCACAGCAGTTGGTATGGGCATTAGCATATGAGAGACATACATAACAATAGGTAGATTGCTGGCCTCTGCTCCAGCTGCAGGACAAAGAGGTTACAAGGCACATCTACATATTGATCTCAGTCTCTAGGTCACAGTAAGGACAGGACGCATGAACACAATGCATGAATGGCACATTAACATCACAATGCATGAATGGCACATTACATCTCAGTAGTGCAGCGGAAAAAAACAGAAGTAGCAAGCTGACTGTCCTTAGTCTGTTGTGGGGGTTATTCCAAACCCGCCACACCATAGCCTTTCTGGACATGAAAATCCACCACAACAATGACGGCAGTATAAAAATCACAGTCTACAGGAAACCAATCCACACGGATCAATACCTACGATGGACATCAGAACACCCCACAGCACACAAACTATCAGTTGTCAGGACGTTATACGAACGGGCCACCATCATCACAGACCAAGAAGACAGACAGGAGGAAGAAACCACATAAAACATGCACTCACACGCTGCCAATATCCAGTATGGGCCATAAACAAAGGGAAACAGCAAGTCAAAAACAAAGAAAACAGACGGGAAGCAAGACCCAGAACAAAAGCCGAAATCAAAAATAAGGACATCATAACCATACCATACATCCGAGGGATAACAGAACCAATTCAAAGGATCATGAAAAAACACAAAATAAACACAGCAGTAAAACCACACAAAAAATTAAGACAGAATCAGAATCAGAATCAGAATCAGGTTTATTGCCATTGTTCATGTAGTACACAAACTAGGAATTTGTCTCGGTACAATGCTGCAACATTAAACATGATAAGATAAGAGAAATAAACTATACATGTAATAAAGTGTAGGATAAGATTAAGTGATACTGGTCAACAGTTAAAATATATATTAGCCAGCAGCAGATACTGTGGAGAACTATATAGTGCAGTCGGTAATGCAGGAAGAAAACAGTGATGATTGACATGAGTCTGGTTGAGCTGCTGTACATGGTGCACGAGAGTCACTTAGTGTTCAGCAGTCTAATGGCAGAGGGGAAGAAGCTGTTCATGTGACGGGAGGTTTTAGTCTGGATGGACCGAAGTCTTCTACCAGAGGGGAGGGGGGCAAACAGTACATGACCAGGGTGTGAGGGATCGGCTATGATCCGGCCAGCACGCCTCCGGGTCCTGGAGATGTACAGATCCAGGAGAGATGGGAGCTTGCAGCCGATCACCTTCTCAGCAGTGCGCACGACGCGCTGCAGCCTTAGTCTGTCCCTGGCAGTGGCTCCTGCGTACCACACGGTTATGGAGGTAGTGAGGATGGACTCGATGATGGCTGTGTAGAACTGCACTAACATCTTGGTGGGTAGCTTGAGCTTCCTCAGCTGCCGCAGGAAGAACATCCTCTGCTGGGCTTTTTTGATGAGTGAGCTGATGGTCAGCTCCCATTTGAGGTCCCTGGTGATGGTAGTGCCTAGGAAGCGGAAGGAATCAGCAGTGGTGATGGGAGAGCCTGAGAGGGTGAGGGGGGGCAGAGGAGTAGTGACTTTCCTGAAGTCTACAATCATCTCCACTGTCTTCAGAGCGTTCAGCTGCAGGTTGTTATTGCTGCACCAGGACGCCAGTTGGGCCACCTCTCTCCTGTAGGCGGACTCGTCGCCGTTGGAGATGAGCCCGATGAGGGTGGTGTCGTCCGCAAACTTGATCAACTTGACAGACTGGTGGCTGGAGGTGCAGGAGTTGGTGTAAAGGGAGAAGAGTAGGGGGGAAAGTACACAGCCCTGGGGTGATCCGGTGCTGATGCTAGTATAGTCTGAGACAGTCTTTCCCAGCCGCACATGCTGCCTCCGGTCCGTCAGGAAGTCGATGATCCACCTGCAGAGGGAGTCAGGCACGTTGAGCAGGGACAGCTTGTCCCGGAGCAGAGCGGGGCGGATGGTGTTGAATGCGGAGCTGAAGTCCACAAACAGGATCCTGGCGTAGGTTCCCGGGGAGTCCAGGTGCTGCAGGATGGAGTGGAGGGCCAGGTTGACTGCATCGTCTACAGACCTGTTGGCTCGGTAGGCAAACTGCAGCGGGTCCAGGAGAGGGGTGGTGATGGACTTGAGGTGGGACAGGACCAGGCGCTCAAAGGACTTCATGACTACAGAGGTGAGCGCTACAGGTCTGTAGTCATTAAGTCCAGTGATCCGTGGCTTCTTGGGGACAGGGATGATGGTGGAGGATTTGAGGCAGGACGGCACGTGGCATAACTTAAGGGAGGTGTTAAAAATGTCTGTGAATACAGGAGCCAGCTGTTTCGCACAGAGTCTCAGGGTGGAGGGAGACACGCCGTCTGGGCCGGGGGCCTTGCGCGGGTTCAGTCTGGAGAACTGTTTGAGCACATCCTGCTCACTGATGATAAGGGGAGGGGGGGAGGTGGGGGGGGGTGCCTTAAATGAAGTAGGGAATGTGGAGGCTGTGGAGCTGGAGGGAGGGGGGGAGTTGGACACAGATGACGAGGTGTCAAAACGGGCATAGTGTTGGGACAGTCTCTGACAAAGGGCTTTGTCATCCTGACCTTTAGGAGCCTGAGGCCGATAGTTGGTGATCTGCCTCAGTCCTCTCCACACGGAAGCCGAATCATTAGCAGTGAACTGCTGCTGGAGTCTCTCTGAGTACACAGATTTAGCCCTCTTCAGCTCTCTGTTAAACCGGTATTTAACCTCCCTGTAGCAGTCCCTGTCTCCACTTTTCAGCGCTGCTTCCTTCTCCTTCCTGATCTGTCTGAGCTTAGCTGTGAACCAGGGTTTGTCATTAGAGTAACTCACCCTGGTGCGTGATGGAAGAATGTTCTCTTCACAAAAGTGGATATATGAGTTCACAGTGTCCGTGTACTCATCCAGATCATGCGTGGCTCCTTTAAGCATGCCCCAGTCAGATATTTCCATGCACGTTTCCAGCTTCTCCTCAGCATCACTGGTCCGTATCTTCGTAGTGCTCACAACAGGTTTAGTGAGCTTCAATCTCTGTCTGTATGTGGGAATGAGGTGAACCATCACGTGATCAGATAATCCCAGCGCAGCTCGAGGGACAGCGCGATATGCGTCTTTCACTGTGGTGTAACAGTGATCCAGTGTGTTTAATCCTCTGGTGGGGCATTTAATAAACTGTTTGTAGCGGGGGAGATCGTGGCTCAGATTGCACTGATTAAAGTCGCCAGCCACAATAATCAGCGAGTCTGGAAAACTCCGCTCTGTGTGTTGAATGTGATCCGCGAGCACGCGCTGAGCTTCGCGCGTGTCCGCGTCGGGAGGGGCGTACACAGCGATCAGTATAAAAGAAGCAAACTCCCGTGGGGAATAAAAAGGCTTGCAGTTGATAACAAGAAATTCCAAGGCAGGAGAACAGTGTTTGGAAATTTCCGTTACATCAGAGCACCAGCTACAGTTGATGTAGAAGCAGACTCCGCCTCCTGTGGTCTTGCCGGAAAGCTCTGTGTCACGATCAGCACGGAAGAGCTGAAAGCCGTCGAGGCGCAGCGCGCTGTCCGGTATATTTTCCCGGAGCCAGGTCTCAGTAAAGCAGAGGACAGCTGAGGAGGCGAGGTCCTTAAAACGCATCAGCAGTCTCAGTTCATCCACCTTGTTAGAGAGAGAGTTGGTATTGGACAGAAATATGCCAGGCAGCGCCGTTCGCGAGCCTCTCCTGCGAAGTCGTACGAGAGCGCCCGCTCGTCTTCCTCTCTTCCGCCGTCTCACTTTCCGAGCCAAACAATAAACCAGATCGGCGGCAGGGGCTAGAAAAACTGGGAGGAGGTCCGTGGGGGTCAAAGTCCTGATATTTAAAAGTTCTTCACGGGTATAAGTGCAAGCAGACACACAATTGACAAACAAAAACAAACAAAGAGCGCAGCGAAGCACCATGTCGACCGCTGTGGGCGCCATCTTGGATTTAAAAAAAAAAAAAAAAAGACAGCTATTAGTACACCCCAAGGACAAAATAGAACAAGGCAAAAAATGCAATGTAATATATGAAATATCATGCAACAAAACCTACATCGGAGAAACCGGAAGATCATTCACCACAAGGAAAAAAGAACACCAGAAGGAATGTGAGAAGGAAACACAAGGACGACTCACAAGATCACAAAAAGAAAAGGCAGAACAAGCAACATTCATCATCATCACAGCAGTCTGTCACGGGCGATAATGACTGTTTCATTTAGGTCTGATCAGATTCCTCTACGCAGCTCTGTCCCCCACCCTCTGCTGCCAGGAACTCCCGACCCTGCAAACCCAGGCGACGTCCAAGCCAGTATGAGTTGCTCTCTGACTGACCATTTCATGAAACTGCTTGCAAAGTATTTCAGTACCGCTAGCTTTTGCTGGACTAGCGGCACATTCTTGGCAGATAGACATTAAAATCAGCTATATCAGATCACTGCAAAAGAAATAATCACATCATGGGCTGGAACAACACAAAAATTACTGGATCGGACAGTAACAGACACAAACGTTGGATCAAGGAGGCCACAGAAACCAGGAAGTGGGGAAAAGACAGCATGAATCGGGATGAGGGGGCATTTATGCTTTCCTACACCTGGGACTACATTCTCCAGAGACCACTGGACGGCAGAAAGCAGGGCCGGCTTGGTGGATCGGACAGTTCTGCTGGGCTGGCCCCGCCTACTAAAAGTCAGCTGATAAATGATACTTCGCAGCAATCAGCTGACACTTCTGATGAAGACTGCAGTGAACAGTCGAAACATGTAAAGAAAAGAAGGTAAAAACATCTCCTTTCTATCTTTGTCTTTAATAAGAACAAAAGGCAAATAACAAAAAAAAAGCTTTTAAGTTATTAATCTTACAGTACTCTATTAAATTAAATAGTCTGCGTGTATTATTAGCTGAGTGTCTACCCTTGATGAAACCTGTTTGATCTGGGTGTATAATATACGGCGTTATCCTTTCCAGTCTTCTGGTGAGAGCTTTGCAAATTATTTTAACATCAACATTCATAAGTGAGATGGGACAATAGCCGGATGGAAGCATAGGTTCTTTTTTGGGTTTAAGAAGCATAATGCTAGCTAAGTTCATATTTGGAGGGATTACATAATCTTCTTTAATTTGGTTCACCACTTTAAAGAAAGTAGGTGCCACAACAGGCCAGAATTCTTTATAGAATTCTACTGGAAAACTATCTGGTCCAAGAGCTTTGTTGTTTGGGATGTGCTTAAGTGCTTCCTGTAGTTCGGGCATTAAAAGAGGTGAGTCCAGAGCTGCAATCTGTTTGTTATTTAATCGTGGTAAATTAATATTGTCCAGAAATTAGTTTATCTCTGAGTCAGACAGATTAATCTGAGATGACTAGAAGTTTCCATAAAACTTTCTGAAGGAGTTCTCCCTTTAGGGGTCTCCATCGTGGATCATCTGCCTCCATCTCACTCCATCCTTTCATCTTCTTCTGTAACACCAACCCTCTCCATGTCCTCCTCCAGGCAGCATGGTGGTGCAGTGGTTAGCACTGTTGCCTAACAGCTAGAAGGTTCCAGGTTCGAATCCCCAGGCTGGCAGGGGTAGGAACCTTTCTGTGTGGAGTTTGCATGCTCTCCCTGTGTTGCGTGGGTTTACCCCGGGAGCTCCGGTTTCCTCCCACGATCCAAAGACATGCATGTTAGGTTAATTAGTTAGTAATTATTACTAGTAGTTAGTAATAATGTTAGGTTAATAGAAGAAGGAGTCTTTGTCTAATTTGACCTTGTTGTTATATTATACAGTTTCTTTTAACCTGTACTGTACTATCCGAAATAAAATAAATAAATTCATTCATACTGAATTGGTTGTTCTAAGTTGTCCCTAGATATCTGTCTCCTATAGGCCCTTAGAATAGAGGGTTAGTACTAGTGAAGTGCTTTGAGTGGTCTTTGAGACTAGAAAAGCGCTATATAAGTACAGGTCCTTATCCCCTTATCCCTTATCCTTCAATACATCCATGAATCTTCTCTGTGGTCTTCCTCCTGCCTGGCAGCTCCATCTTCACCATCCTTTGTCCAGTGTCTTCACTATCCCTCCTCTGCACATGTCTAAACCATCTCAGCCTTGCCTCTCTTAATATGTCTCCAAACTGCTCAACCTGAACTGTCCCTCTGATATACTCATTTCTAATCTTGTTCCTCCTAGTCACTCTCACTGAGAATCTTAGCATCTTCAACTCTGCCACCTCCAGCTCCGCCTCCTATCTTTTTTGTCAGCGCCACTGTCTCCAAACCATACATCAAAGCAGGTCTCACTACCATCTTGTAAATCTTCCCTTTCACTCTAGCTGCTATCTTTCTGTCACAAATCACCCCTGACATTCGTTTCCACCTACTCCGCCCTGTCTGCACTCTCTTCTTCACCTCTTTTGTACATTTTCCATTGTTTGGATTGTAGCATCATCAGTTGGATCCAAATTTATAAAATTATTCTTTGCTGAAAAGAAATTGCTTCACCCAGAAGTGTGGTTGTAAAACCCCCTTTTGCAAAACACACAAGACAGCCAGAGCTTTGAAGCTACCTTCCATGGCCGAACTGACCCTCCTGCAAGGAAGTGTGGAGTTAACCTTCCTACATCAATTTACCCAGAGGACTCACGTTTAGACATTTTTACAATAACCTGTCAAGTTGATAATAACCAGCTGACCTGCAAGGATCCGCTCATTAGGACTCAGAAAGTCCAACATTGCCCTCCAATGGAACATAGGAATATTTCCCCTGAGGAATGAATGCTTTCTCTCTGAAGTTTAACCCTCTAACGCTCCACATTAAATGGATGGGTTGAGCGCCCCCAGTGGCACAGCACAGCAACTGCACCTGTCAACTTATTGACGTCCCCCGGCTATACTGAGAATTTCTACTGATCTGACAGTTCAGAAGGTGGCAGACATGCGCCGGAGGAATCGTGGCTAACATGGAATATAGCAAAGAAGAAGAAATCCTCATTATTCTTCTTCCTTTTTCCGCTTTGAACTCCCAGCACCAATGTGGTCGCCGCCATGTTCGGTCATGGCAGCAGCGATTCTGACTGAAACTGCATCAAATAGGAAAAATAGCCACGTAATACAAACGAAATTCATGTAGGATAATCGTAAGAGTTTGTAGATGTGGTAGAGGGTGTAAATGACTGACCAAACATGAAACTACAACCACTATGGACGAAAAACTGAGCTACCAGCACCAAGATGGTGGCGCCCATGGACTCTCACAGGAAAAATGCATCAAACAGGAAAAATAGCCACGTAATACAAACAAAATTCACGTGGGATAATCATAAGAGTTTGTAGATGTGGTAGAGAGTGTAAATGACTGAGCAAACGCAAAGCATCGACCACGATGGACGAAAACGGACCGGCCACGTGAGCAAGTGAGCCCCCCCCCTTCCCAGCAACAGGTAAGAGAATTTTTTTTTTTTTTTTTTTTTTTACTATTTATTGATTTTCTGGTTAATATACTTTGAAGATTAGATAAAAACATACCCCTGTAGACAAAACGGCTTAAAAAAACTAACCATTCTTTGTGTAAATGTGTCCTAAGTCCACTTTTGACTGAGTTATGTAATTTATATAGCTGCCGTGACATTATGCAAATTAGATGTGTAAATTTATTCCTATCTGAAACTTTGGATCATATTCTACATCTTTCTAATGGACAGTATGACGTGTTTGGTTGGCCCAGAAGCAGACTCGGACTCGAAATAAACACAATTATCTTTTATTGTACAGTGTGTGTGTGTGTGTGTGTGTGTGTGTGTGTGTGTGTGTGTGTGTGTGTGTGTGTGTGTGTGTGTGTGTCAAGGAGTGAACAGCTGGGCAAGCAGAGCACAGTTCAGACTGGCAACCCTAGGAGAGAGAACAGACAGGTGGATGAGTATACTGAGGTTTGGAGGATTTAACCGGTGAATGTTCAGGATTACGGGTTGGATGAAGGGCTGGAGCGCTGAAGAGCTTCCAAAGTCCCGAGCCAGCTGCTCCGTGTTCAAGTGCTGCCGGTGACGAGATGAAGAGATGCAGGTGAGTAACATAGCGAGTGCAGAGTACAGGTTAGAGCCCAGGTCCGCCACCAGGAGGAGGAGGTCTGCCACCAGGAGGCTTCCACCTATGCACAGGGGAGAAAAAGGAGTAGCGAAGATGGGAAGGAATCCCGAAGGCTTATTTGTCGGTGGGGAGCACAGACTCCCAGGTGACTCGATGAGCTGGATGAAGCTGAGGAGGCGAAACTCCAGAGCAGGACAAGGAGAAAGGATGGGGAGGTCTTGCCAGACCGTTGAAGCGTAGACATCTCCATGCAGACCGGAGCGCAGCACGGCTTAAGACAGCTGCCTAATGAGAGGAACAGGTGTGTGTGCAGCTGTGGAGGCAATTAGGACAGCAGGCACGCAGAGCGGATCACTACACAGTAAGCCATTATCTTTTGCAACTTTCAAGTTACAGCCTTGCAAATCTGAACTATTTTATTGACAAAAAATATTTACCACTCTTGACCACTAGGGGTTATGTTTACCCCTTAATCGTTCCTGGCACCATGTGGCGCCTGGGGCAGCTAAAGGATTAAAACTATGAATTATGAAGAATGAACTAACTTCTCATTCTCCACAGACAGCATCCGCTATTGAAGATTATGGCTGGACCCTGAAATGGACTCTAATGGGTTTGAAATGCTTGTATTGATATGATTTGATATGTGTTTTTTACACATATCAAACACATTTTACATACATTACATTTATGTAATGTGTGTAAGGGTGTGTGCATGTATGTATGAACGCAGCAGCCGGAGCGAGCAGAGCACCGTACAGCCTGGCAACCCTATGGAGAAGCAGAGACAGGGGAATTAGTGATGACACTCTGGTGGAATTGTGCTGTAATGTTAACCTTTCTGTTGGCGAGTTGGAGAACAGCTCAGGCTTGGTCCTGAAGGCTCCGGCCAGGGAGACAGCGTCTTCAGCCCCTGTTGCAGGGGGGAAGGAAGGAGGATAATTAAGTGCAGGGAGTGCTCGGTCTGCCGCCAGGAGGAGGAGGTCCACTGCCACAGATTTCCACCTGTGCACAGGGGAGCAGAGCGGAGAGTGGTGATGGTGATGAGAGGAGCTTACTTGGCGTTGGGGAGTAGTAACTCCCGGGAGAACAACGAGGTGGAGAGGTATGTCTAGGGAGACGAGAAAGTGAAGGAGAATCCCTTGGAGAACGACGAAGTGAAGAATAAGCTCGGGAGATCGACGAAGTAGAGGAATGGTCTCATCAGACGAGGGAGAAAGACGACTCCATGCAGACCAGAGGGCAGCACGGCTTAAATAGTTCAGCTGATGAGGAGAGCAGGTGTACGCGCAGCTGTGGAACATAAGGCAACAGGCAGGCAGCGAATCATCACACACTTCTCCTATCAAATACTCTGCACTCCTTCTCTCTCCCTGTGTGAGGCTGATATTCCAAAAACTGTGAACTGACCAATCAGGCTTCAGCACTTCCTTCGTACCCTTTTTAGTCAATTTTACAACCTTGGCTCAAACAAAGGAACTCAGTTTACGCTAATGGGCAGATCCAATCCTAATCTTTGAATGTAATTGGTCAGGCTCAGTTGTCATTCATAGATCCTGCGCCATCCTGCCCCACCTAGCATGTTGGAAAACTTTCCTTTGTTCCTAGTTGAGTCTTGAAAAAGTCTAGGGAGAGTCATGTCCTGCTCTCCCTTTTTCTAAGCAGGCCCAGAGTGTAAGCTCTACGTAACTTTTTTCTTTTTCTTTAGAATTCACCTTTTTCCTATTTTTACACCTTTTTCTTAAATTACCGTGCTAGGAAGATTTTGTTTGATTTTCACCAAGCTTAAGTCAACTTTGTTCTGACCACAACACATAGGAAGAAATGGATTTGTGGGTCTTTTTTATTTATCAAGTTTGATTTTCTGATTGGATTTTGAACGATAAACAAAATATTTGGAATTTGACAACCTGGCCAGATGTCAATGTTATGATTGCCCTTTGCAGGGCAAAGATGAGACGCCAAAAGCCAGCAGTGAGTTTTGTTGTTTTATTACAAAGTACAAAATAATGCGCCTCGAGGGGCAAAATACATAAACTATAACACATGACCACGAAGGGTCAAAATAACTGAACTAATACAGAGAATCAAAGAGTCACTTACACTTAATACAGCGAGGGTGAGACCTGATGTTGGAAAGAGACTGGAGCCGGACGTGGGGACTCCAGCCTGAGTGGGTGTGAGATCGCAGTGAGGACTAATTCCCAGCCGCGATCTTAAATAGAGCATAAACTAATAACACACAGGTGAGACAGATAATGAATAAAGGGTGAACAGCTGTGACAGGCCGCGGGCCGGCTGACAGGCGGAAGTGCTGCCGCAGCGCTGTCAAAGTAAAAGTACCAAAACACACCCTCAAAGCAAACCCAGAAAAAAGGGACAAAAAGAGAAAGTAATAGGTGACTCGAGCACGGAGCAGACCCGTGCTTGGGATCACCACAGTGCCCCTGCTTTAAGGGATGGATTCCAGGCATTCCAATCGTAACATCTAGGAAAGAGACCCCCCTCCCTTCCCCCAACCAGAAGAACTACCAAAACCAGCCTCAGGAGGGCAGAGGGGGAACCCAGGCCTGGAGGGAGCAACACTGAAATGAAAAGGTGACCCCAAAAGGCTTAACAGCAAGATACTAAGACCCATACCAAAATAAACACCAAAATATCCCCCATAAACTGCAAATGGGAATACGTCACACAGAACCAGAACCAAATAACTTTTGTAAATTAAATTCTCATTAATTCCCATCCGAAAACTGAGATCTTTATATGGTAGGCAAAAATAGATTAATCACTTTACCCTTTCTTTTAGAGAAGTCCATGCAAAAAATTAGCAATGAACTAGAACACAAAAATATAACAAATTGCAACACACCATGTTCAAAATGAGAACTCCTCTCCTCTTCTTTTTCTTTTCCTTTGAAAATGTCAACACGAAAAATAAATGCATGAACCTGAAAAGGATAACTGAATAATACATGCCTATAGCCCAGAAACAGAGAAACACTAAGAGACACGTATGATCAGTCAAAAGCGAGACTAGTTCTGGTGGCCTCCCAGAGTCCCGGCTCCACCCAACCGTCACGAGGAAAAGGTTGGGCGGCCTACCAGACCTCCAGAACCACCAAGTCTGGCAAAAAGGTTCCTCAGGTGGCCTCCCTGCATCGCTGGACCAGCGGACCACGGAGTCCTGCTCACCTCCTCCAGAAAGCAGAAGAGGAGACGGGTAACACCCGCGGATCCCTGGCAGGGAGCGAACCATGAAGGAACCAACAGATTGTAGCAGACCCACAGTAGCCTTCAGCCCCAGCGCACCACCCTCGATGGCCTCGGCTTGAGGCGTAGCCACACCCTCGATGGCCCCCTCTTGAGGCGTAGCCACACCCTCGACGGCCTCCAATTGAGGCAATGCGGCACCCTTGATAGCCTCCGATTGAGGCGTTGCAGCACCCACGGTGACCTCAGCTTGAGGAGCTGGACCCATGACGACCTCGGGCAGCGGACTGGAACCCACAGAGACCTCTACTGTAGCAGGAAGCGCCTCGGTGACCCTGAGAAAAGGCTCGGAAACAAAGAGCACAGGAACACGGTCAGGGTCAGGGTCACCGGCAGCAGTGGAACCCGGCGAGGCAAACTCAGATGCTGCTGGTGGCAGCACCCGACTCTCCTCTCTCCAAGAGCCAGACAAGATCTCTCCAAAACAGAAATAATGAAAACAAAGGAGAGTACTTGCCTGAGCTCAAGTTCCACCGCTGTCCAGGACTCCGTCGATCCGGATGGCAATCCTCTTGGCCCGGCCTCCTGAAGGTCCAACTCCAACTCTGCTGCGGCGGCCCCAGCAGCAAGCATGATGGTTTCAGCAGTCTCTGGACCCCCCAGCAATGCAGCCCACGCAGATGGCTCGCTCTGCGTGGCGACCGGAGATTCACTCCCAACTGGGACAGGATTCTGCTCAGTGGAGATCCAGGGACACTTTGTCATTGGCACAGACTCCAGCTGGCTGGCTGACCTCCTCCTCTGTCCATAATGTGGCTGCGAGGCTGGAACTAGGTTCTCCAGGGCCGCAGGCCCCTCCTCCCTCCGGTGATCTGGTCTTGGCACCAGCAGACAGTCAGGGAATATAGGAGGAGACACAAGGGAAGCAGGTTGCATTTTTATGGCTGCAGGAGGCGGTGAGAGCTCAGGGGACTGCACAACCTGAGCCTCACCCCCAGGAATTAGACAAGGTAATTCATCAGTTAGCAATTGAGAATGAAAAATCACTTGCCTGTTTCCTTGGGGTACGGTGGTCACTGCTGCAGCAGGCTGAGTTCTTTTCCCTCCCGTCCCAGGGATGCAGGCGGACCCCTCGGGATGACAAGGAGGAACCACTCCTGGCGGATCAACGATGAAGTCAGCTGGAGAAGAAGTCACAGGGCTCGCAGCAGCTGGAGGAAGTGCCGTAGCGGAGGGAGGAGCAGCCAAGGCAGTCCGGGGCAGGAAAGCTGGCAAAACAGCTGGAAACGAAGACCCGGAGGCTGAAGCTGCTGTCACACCTCTCTTCTGTAGAGAAGAAAATACAGCTGGCTGGGAGACAGAGTTTTTCCGGTGGCCTGTAGCTGGACCCAAACAGGAACCCCGCAGAGAATTGACCCGGCCATTATACTCCCTCGCCTTTGGAACGGCCGTGTCCTGGGGAGGAGATGAGTTCTGTGCAGGGCGGTGACGTCTTCTGGCTGGAGGCAAAGCTAAATTCAAATTGGGAAAACGCCGCTGCTGCGCTGAAACTGAAGCCAGCAGCTCGCCGAACTCAGGAAAATTATTTAACCCAGGATTTGCCTCCACCAACCTAACAGCTGCCACCACGCTCTTAAGAACTTTACCGGGGTTGAAGGAAGAGAGAGCTTCAGCCACATGGCCCCTGATGAGTTCAGCTGCCCACTGTTCTTCTTCACTGGGAGCCTCAGCTGCCCTCCTCCTATGGCGCACTGGAAGACGGCTTCTCGGTGAAGCAGAAACTGGGGCTGGAACTGTAGCAAGAACCTGGTCCTGGGGCGAGGAACGGGAGTGCTTTGCTGTCTGCTCCGTCTTGGGCTTCCTGCTGGAACTCTTCACCAGCTCACGATGTCTCTGCTGGAGCGCCACTAGCTCTGCTATCCTCTCCCTGCCCTCAGAACGGTCAGCAAGGCGAGGATGACGATTTACAGCAGCTTCCACAAGGTCCAGGTACCATAATGCGCATTGGGGGGGATCATTGTGAGCTATGGCCAGGAGGTCATCTATCTCCATTAGAGCCTGGACGAGCTCAAAACCCAGGCTCATAGGATACCATGTCTTGAAAGACGCCATAACCCCCCCCCCCCCCCGAATAAGAAACGCTGGCACCCGGTAAGGAAAAAATACAAAGCCAAAAACAAAAACTCACTGAGGCTGGCATCCCGTTAGGCTGCGATCTACTGTTATGATTGCCCTTTGCAGGGCAAAGATGAGATGCCAAAAGCCAGCAGTGAGTTTTGTTGTTTTATTACAAAGTACAAAATAATGCAACTCAAGGGGCAAAATACATAAACTATAACACACACTCATGAAGGGTCAAAATAACTGAACTAATACAAAGAATCAAAGAGTCACTTACACTTAATACAATGAGGGTGAGACCTGACGATGGAAAGAGACTGAGCTGGACATGGGGACTCCAGCCTGAGTGGGTGTGAGATCGCAGTGAGGACTAATTTCCAGCCGCAATCTTAAATAGAGCATAAACTAATAACACACAGGTGAGACAGATAATGAATAAAGGGTGAACAGCTGTGACAGGCCGTGGGCTGGCTGACAGGCGGAAGTGCTTCTGCGGTGCTGTCAAAATAATAGCATCAAAACACACCCTCAAAGCAAACCCAGAAAAAAGGGACAAAGAGAAAGTAATAGGTGACTCGAGCATGGAGCAGACCCGCGCTCGGGATCACCACAGTAAAATTCCTTTTTCTGTGTATAAACTGAGATGACGACCAGTGTGACTAGCATCCAGCTTCTATGGTTGTGAAAGGAGCAGTGGCTGGTACCAGATCTTTTTGTGGCAAAATCTGCCCTTTCCTCTCAACTTCACCAACGGGCAGCCGTCTGAACCAAGGTTGGTACCTGAAAGGCCTGCTACCACCTGGAGACACAATCTGACTCTGCTGTACGAACAGTCAAATCACCAACAGCAAGTGTGAGTGAGTGTAATCAACGAGATAAATGGCTACACACAAATCAACACCGTGGTCCACCGATGAGGTGCAGACTTTTCTGTGCTTGGTAGCTGATTAAAGAAGTCCAGAGGGCACTGGAGCGAGCGACCTGAAATGAATTCACGGCCACGGCAGAGGAAGACGGGATGCAGAGTGGCATAGACCCAACCACGGTGTGACGATGGGATGTCACTACCGTATGTCTGATTATATTGTGATTATGTTGTATCTGTATTGTTGTATGATTAAGATGCACATAATGGTTTAGGATCTGTCTTTGTTTAATTTGAATGCCCTTAGGAGATAATTGTATGGTTAAGTATTTTGGGTAAACGATTGATAATTAATTATTCACATACCTTTGCCAACATGCTTCCTGTGGGTGTCCGGGCAAAAGATTCTGTCAGAGGGTGAATGCCTTTTTATAGGACACCTGCAGGAAGGGAATATGTCTGGTAAGTTAGAGGGGAGGTTTAGATTTTATAAATAGGGGTTAAGGTATTTATTTATGGAATTATTTATATGACTATTTATTGTTTTATTTATATATTTATATTGTCTATGTCTGGGGAAATTATTTATGTATTTTTATATATTACTGGGTATGTGTAAATGATGGAGGATTTGTTGTTTTACCTGAGATTATGGTAGGAGCTAATCAGCCCTAATTGTCTCTGTTGGTATAAAACAGGTGTGGTGATTGTGACTTGGTTATTCAGAAGGAATCTGTTCAGCTTCAGATCGGATCAGTATAAATGAGAGTTAAAATAATCAGAATCGCCAAGGAGGATGACAATCCAGATCATCATATGAAAGGAGATGATCAGAGGATCAGAGTCATCATCAGCGATTATGGTTGTTAATCAGTATTATTGAAGTGGAGCTGAGAACCGTGTCGGATGTCTGGAACTATTCACCAGTAAGTTTATTGAAAATAAATTAATAAATTTATAATTAATTAAATAATTAATAATTAATAATTAATAATTAATTTATTCTTAATTAATAAAGAGCGATGGCAAGAACCAAGCAGACCGCCCGTAAAATCTACTGGAGGAAGAAGCCCCCCCCCCCCAGGAGACAGCTAGCCACCAGGGCTGCTCGGAGAGGCGCTCCGGCCACCGGCAGAGTGAAGAGGCTTCGCCGTCACAGGCCCGTGGCTCTGAGAGAGATCTGTCGCTGCCAGAAATCCTCGGAGCTGCTCATCCGTAAGCTGCCCGTCCAGCGCCTGGTGAGGGAGATCGCTCAGGACTTCAAGACCGTCCTGCGTTTCCTGAGCTTCGCCGTCATGGCTCTGCAGGAGACCAGCGAGGCCCACCTGGTGGTCTCTTCTTCGCTAAGGGGGTCACCATCATGCCAAAGACTTCTATATATAGACTGTGTGTCTATATATATATACATTTATAGTAATATGGACATATGTTTACTAGATGTTGTTTTTTCTTGCCTTCTGATTGTTGCTCTGAGTGTTGCTATCCCTATGCTGTTGCAATCCTGGAATTTCCCCATTGTGGGACTAATAAAGGCTTATCTTATCTTATCTTATCTTATCTTAAATTGGAATAATTGACAGAAGACAGTTTGCCTCGCCTACTTGCCTTTTTCATCGCTTCATGTTCACACACGGCATCATCATTGTTGAAAACAGTGATGGAGGATGGTGACTGATGTGATATTATGCATCTTTGCCGCTATTTATCCCAGTGGTGGAAAGCTCACTTGAACAAACAACACCATGGTCTCCTGTATGCAGACAATGAGCAAACTAACACACACAGCATACATATTTTAGTAGCTAATGGCAATAACTTACCGTGATTACAATGTAGTACGGGGGACTTATTAGTGCTAACTAGTATTAGCAATCATTAGCTTACCTTCATATGTGATCTAGTTTGTATCCTCATATCTTCCGCTGCCCCATGGCTTCCTGAACTCTCCAGTACTTTTCCAGTGTTTCATCTCTCCACCTATAGCCTTTTCTGTCTCTCCTTTTTTGCCTTTACTCTGACAATGTACGCTATTTGCCATCCAAAATGGCAGAAAAACAAGGTGGCCCATGACCTCTGACATCACGTGCAACCCCTCTATAATCATCTGAATGTGTTCATTTATGCTGAAATTTATTAAATTGTTAAAAGCACCTGTCATCGTGGATCCTGGACTACCTCACAAACCGGCCACAGTTTGTGAGAACCCGGGATTGTGTGTCCGACACGATCATCGGCAGCACAGGGGCCCCCCAGGGAACAGTTTTGGCTCCCTTGCTGTTCACCCTTTATACTGCGGACTTCTCACACAACACAACACACTGCCATCTACAGAAGTTCTCTGATGACTCTGCGATCGTCTGCCTCATCTCCAAAGGAGATGGAGCTGAGTACAGAGGACTTATCCAGGACTTCGTGGACTGGTGCCATCGGAACTGCCTCCAGATCAACGCGAGGAAAACTAAAGAGCTGGTGGTGGACTGCCGCAGGCAAGGACAACCCCTCACAGCACCAGTAAACATCCAGGGAACAGACATTGAGATGGTGACATCCTACAAGTACCTGGGTGTTCATCTGAACAATAAACTAGACTGGTCACATAATATCGACGCACTCTACAGGAAGGGACAGTGCAGGCTGTTCCTACTGAGGAGGCTCAGGTCTTTTGGTGTACAAGGGGTGCTCCTGAAGACCTTCTACGATTCGGTGGTGGCATCAGCCATCACTTTTGGAGTGGCCTGCTGGGGCAGTGGCATCACAGCAGCCGATAGGAAGAGACTGAACAAACTAATCAAGAAAGCTAGCTCTGTCCTGGGGCAACACCTTGACCCAGTGGAGTAGATAGGAGAGAGAAGGATAAGCTGTCATCTCTGCTGGAGTCCGAGTCCCACCCTATGCAGGTCATGCTGAATGCACTGAGGAGCTCATTTAGCAGTAGGCTACATCATCCTAGGTGCATGACCGAGAGGTTTTGCAGGTCCTTCCTACCTACGGCTGTCAGACTTTATAACCTAAGCAGGACTGCTCGCAGAGATAGCAAAAAAACGTGACGACCTAATAGTATTGAACACAAAAAACGCAACAGACTTACACAAAATGGTCCCCTCCAGTATACAACTAGGACAATATAAATCGCTACGGAGGGTGACAGTATGTATGGGTACATATTCATACTATGTGGGGTAACTAAATAGACTGTTATGCTGTTTATTCCATTTAGCTACAATGCTCCACACTGTGTATATATATTTGTATATTTATGTGTACATATGTATTTTCACTGCTCTTATTTTCTTTTCTTCTAAATTATTGCTCTGAGTGTTGCTATCCCTGTGCTGTTGCAATCCTGGAATTTCCCCGTTGTGGGACTAATAAAGGCTTATCTTAAAAGGCATATTGGAGTTATTTTGTAATTTCACATCCATCTTCTCAATTAAAAGCAGAACTCACAGGTTTTTGAGATTGATTCATCACTGGTACAAATATTGAGTTATTAATAAAATTGTCCATGCTTTCTGGACTGGTGCCCAACGAGTTTGTGTGCTGGCAGTGAAGAGAAATCTTCATTCCCACCCATATATATATATGTACCTGCCTAACCACTACAGGATGGTTGACCCCAGGTATTTAAACTCACCTACCTTCATTACCTCTACTATAGGCTACTCTATCTATCTATCCCTGCCTAACCACTACAGGATGGTTGACCCCAGGTATTTAAACTCACCTACCTTCATTACCTCTACTCCTTGCATCTTCACCGTTACACCTGCCTCCCTCTCATTCACACTCATGTATTCTGTCTTGTTTCTACTGACTTTCATTCCTTTTCTCTCCAGAGTATACCTCCACCTTTCCAGGTTCTCTCCCACCTGCTCTCTACTCTCATTACAGATTACAATGTCATCTGCAAAGATCATGGTCCACAGATACTCCTGCCTGACCTAGTCTGTCAGCCTGTACATCACCATGGCAAACAAGAAGGGACTCAGAACCAATCCCTGATGTAACCTCACCCACACCTTGAATCCATCTGTCACTGCTACAGCACACCTCACCACTGTCTTACTGTCCTCATACATGTCCTGCACCACCCTCACATACTTCTCTACCACTCCTGACTTTCTCATACTGTACCACACTTCCTCTCTTGGCACCATATCATCTGCTTTCTCTAGATCCACAAAGATAGTGCAACTCCTTCTGACCTTTTCTATACTTCTGCATCAACACTCTCAGAGCAAACATTGCATCTGTAGTACTCTTTCTTGGCATGAAACCATACTGCTGCTCACTAATGGTCACCTCTCCTGTTCACCTGGCTTCAACAACTGTTTCCCATACAGTGTTTCCCCTAGGTTTACAGCCTTGGGGGAGGAGGGGGCAGCATCAACAATGACAAAGTCGACAATGACAAAGTCTGCCTCCATACTTTTATTTTCAGTATTAAAAAAACATTTCAAACTGTAAGCCTAAAAAAGGGACAGAAAATATAATTCCACATTACAGAATTCTTCTGAGTTTTTTTTAATGTCAACAATGTTCTTATCTTTTTAACTTCATCTGTGTCTGTTTGGGTAACATTCTGTCACAGGGAGAGAGGAGGTGGATGTGTGTGGCGCTTTTCATGTTCAGTAACACACAAGGCAAATTACTGTTTTTACGTGTTATCAGAGGGTCACGGAAATTACCTCCATAACCAACGTCATGCCAGCCCAATGGGGACATGGTCC
This sequence comes from Pholidichthys leucotaenia, assembly GCA_020510985.1. NCBI lineage: Eukaryota > Metazoa > Chordata > Actinopteri > Cichliformes > Pholidichthyidae > Pholidichthys > Pholidichthys leucotaenia. Next base: position 30,789,038 of record CM035848.1, read on the forward strand.
CGGGGAAGGTGTGGAAGAGGCACGGGGACCTTCTGTCGACAGACCCCTGGGTGGACACGTACCAGCGGAGGCAGCCAGAGTGGCAGTGGACACAATTTCACAGCAGTTCTTCATTCCACGGGTACATACCAGGAAGGAAGTGTGGCTTTCTGCCTCATGTGACACCCTCAGCAAATGGTGATTTTGCCTCCCGCTGTATCCTCTGGAGAACGTCCAAGGTCTCATGGCATAAAATGTCGGGTGGCTGCCAATACAGCGTTTCAGTCTGCTTTTTCATTTGGTTAAAACAAAATCGTATAATTTTTCCTAAAATTATATTAGAAAGCTTCAGAGTCTGGATGAAGGACTCTCGGGGTCCGGATCTGGACCAGAGCCCACCAGTTAGTTACCCCTGCTTTACACCTACGCAATCCCGGCAACTTTATGGTATAACGTTTAAGCATTAAATCTTCAGTGTTATCTTTTTCAAGTCAAATTTGTCACTTTTCATTTCCTTGTTTTGTTCACAGAGTGCTCTGGTGACTGGTCATGATACTGCTTATTATCCAACCAGTATGGAGTCAATCCCAAACCCCACCCACACTTCCATAAGCCAGAGCATGAGGAGACAGAGCGGTGGCTAAACTTTTATTGATAAAAATTACATATTTTGACTTAACAATTCCATACTCAGGGATGCACACCCTCGTAACCTCAGCAAAGAACTTATAAAATCTGAGGTCAGTCTGATGAATGGTTTGATGTGAGGAACAGACACACACACAGAAATTCCTTGCATTTATAGATAGATACATGGTACATGGTACATGTTCATACCATGCAGGGTAACTAAATAGACGGTTATGCTGTTTAGTCCATCTAGCTACAATGCTCCGCACTGTGTATATATATTTATAAATTTATGTGTACATATGTATATTCATTGCTCTTATTTTCTTATCTTCTAAATTATTGCTCTGAGTGTTGCTATCCCTGTGCTGTTGCAATCCTGGAATTTCCCCATTGTGGGACTAACAAAGGCTTATCTTAGCTTATCTTATCTTATAGATAGATAGATAGATAGATAGATAGATGTCATGAACTGGGCTGATGTTTAGGCCCAGTTCTGTGACATGGTGGCTGTTCACTCTTTTGTGTATTTTGATGTCTTATTTTCCATCAGGTGCTCTCAGGGAGCTCTGAGGTCCGCTCGGCTCTCTGACAGTTTGGTCATGCCTCCCTCTCATGCCAGTTTGACCAGCTGTAATTCATTATCACTGTCACTCCCTTGTTCACGCGCACACACACACATACATACATTTTCTCCCATGCACACTCTTACACACATACACACACCCACTCATCCTCAACCACATGCTCACTGACGTCCTTTCACGCAGCTGTGTCCACTTGGTGCTGCCCACTCATTCTACACACTCACTTTCATTACACACACCAGCAATCTCTTTCCTCATTAGGGTTGGCATTATTTAGCCCTGCCTCTGCTGGAAGAGACTGCCGGATCATTGTTGTCTAACACTAGTCCTACACTGTGTAGTTTTCATCAGTGTTAGTACTCAGCCACTCATGTCTAGATGCCCTGCCAGCTTCTCGGTACTGCACCACACTGGGCAGCATTAATTATCTGTAACTGGTTGTTTGTGTTCGTCTGGATAACCACTTGGATCTACCCGGACTGTTCCAGCCTACATGAGTACTGATTGTTTAACCCCTGCCATCCAGTTCTACCTGGCGGTTCTGTTCCTGGGCTCTTCCCATTCCTCCTCTGCAGTCCCGTCTGCCATGGAACATTTTTTCCCTGTGTAGTACTCACTTGTTCTGTAGAGTGTCCTGGAGGACATCCTCGTGTATTCCGTACTACTCACCTGTTATGTTGAACTGTTGAATCTCATCCTGTACATCCATTTGTTATTCTGAACTGGTTGTCCACCTACTGCTAATAAAATGCACAACATACACCTGCGAGTGGATTTTCTCCTTTCTTTTGTGCGCTGCATAAAAGCGCACGGGGAAATCGTGACAGATAGATAGACTAACTTGACACTCTGGGAGGGCAGGAGGGTCCATTGGGGGGGGGGGGGTCTACCCCCCATACAATGGTCGGGGAAACACTGATATTTATGGTTTAAAAATATTTTAAAGTAAAAGTTAATTTATAATTAAGACAATAGATTCGTAACTGAGCAAAAAAAACAACCTAATTTATGAAATATTATTTGATTTGGGATCGATTCCACCCTTGACCATCGTGGGTTCGATCCCACCCCCAGACCATCGGTGACCCTTCTGTGTGGAGTTTGCATGTTCTCCCCGTGTCTGCGTGGGTTTACTCCGGGCACTCCGGTTTCCTCCCACATGCCAAAAACATGCAAGTTAGGTTAATTGGCATCAAAACTGGGGATTCTAAATTGTCCTTAGGTATGGATGTGAGAGTGAATGGTTGTTTGTCTCTCTGTGTTGGCCCTGCGATGGACTGGCGATCTGTCCAGGGTGTACCCTGCCTCTCGCCCAAAGATGCTGGGATAGGCTCCAGCCCCCCCGCGACCCGAAAGGATTAAGCGGTAGAAGATGGATGGATGGATGGATGGATTATTTGATTCAATGGTGAAACTGGAATTTTCCCTGGTGGAGGAAAGGGTTGTTTCCCTGCGCCTTTGGGATGGGAAACAGGTCCTGGCCATCATTTGTGTCTGTGCGCCAAATGATGGTTCAGAGTACCCACCCTTTTTGGAGTCTCTGACTGGGGTGCTAGAGGGAGCTCCTCTTGGAGACTCCATTGTCCTACTGGGGGACTTCAATGCGCACGTGGGCAACGACAGTGAAACCTGGAGGGGGGTGATTGGGAGGAATGGCCTGCGCGATCTGAACCCAAGTGGTGTTCAGTTATTGGACTTCTGTGCTAACCACAGTTTGTCCATAACAAACACCACATTCAAGCATAAGGGTGTCCATATGTGCACCTGGCACCAGGACAGCCTAGGTCGCAGGTCGATAATCGATTTTGTTATTGTGTCATCAGACCTGCGACCGTATGTCTTGGACACTCGGGTAAAGAGAGGTGCAGAGCTGTCAACTGATCACCACCTGGTGGTGAGTTGGATCCGATGGCAGGGGAGGATGTCATCAGACCTGGTAGACCAAAACGTATAGTGAGAGTGTGCTGGGAACATCTGGCTGAGGCCTCTGTCCGGGAGGTCTTCAACTCAACGGGCTGCACGGTGGCGCAGTGGTTTAGCACTGTGGCAGCACAGTTTTACCCTTGGCCAGGGGATCGCGGGGATCATGAGATCGTGGGTTCGATTCTAGCCCCCGACCAACAGTGAGCTGTGTGGAGTTTGCATGTTCTCCCCGTGTTGCGTGGGTTTACTCCGGGATTTCTCCGGTTTCCTCCCGCATACCAAAAACATGTAGGTTTAGGGCGCTCGCGCACGCAGCGACCAGCAGCCGTTGGCTTGTCACCAGACTGCAAACCAAGTCTACCTACGGGTACAAATAAGTAACAAAAAAAAAACAAAAAAAAACAAAACTCCCACCTCCGAAAGAACTTCGATCACATTCCGAGGTAGTCTGGAGACATGGAGTCTGAATGGGCCATGTTCTCCACCTCCATTGTTGAAGCAGCTGCCCAGAGCTGTGGCCGCAAGGTCATGGGTGCATCTCGTGGTGGCAACCCCTGAACCAAGCGGTGGACACCAGTGGTGAGGGGGGCCATTAAGCTGAAGAAGGAGTCCTATCGAGCTTGGTTGGCTTGTGGGAGTCCCGAAGCAGCTGAGGTGTACTGGCAGGCCAAGCGGAATGCAGCTCGGGTGGTTGCTGAAACAAAAACTCGGGTGTGGGAGGAGTTCAGTGAGGCCATGGAACAAGACTTCTGGCAAACTGTCCAGTGGCTCAGGAGGGGGAAGCAGCTCCTGTCCACACTGTGTATGGTGCGGATGGGGCGCTGCTGACTTCAACTGGGGATATCATCGTGTGGTGGATGGAATACTTCGAGGATCTCCTCAATCCCACTGATACGCCTTCCACAGAGGAAGCAGGGCTTGTGGATGTGGGGGACGACTTGTCCATCACAGGGGCTGAGGTTGCAAAGGTGGTTAAAAAGCTCCTTGGTGGCCAGGCCCCGGGGGTGGACGAGATTCGCCCTGAGTACCTCAAGGCCCTGGATATTGTAGGGCTGTCATGGGTGACATGCCTCTGCAACATTGTGTGGAGGTCGGGGACAAAGCCTTTGGCATGGCAAACCGGGGTGGTGGTTCCTCTTGTCAAGAAAGGGGACTGGAGGGTGTGCTCCAACTTTAGGGAGATCACATTCCTCAGCCTCCCTGGGAAGGTCTATTCCAAGGTACTGGAGTGGAGAGTCCAGTCGGTGGTCGAACCTCGGATTCAGGAGGAGCAATGTGGTCTTCGTCTTGGCTGTGGCACATTGGACCTGCTCTTTACCCTCTCGAGAATCCTCAAGGATTCGTGGGAGTTTGCCTAACCAGTTTACATATGTTTTGCAGACTTGGAGAAGGCATTCGACCACATCCCTCGTGGATTTTTGTGGGGGTGCTTCGGGAGTGTGGGGCATTGGGCTTGTTGTTACGAGCTATCTGGTTTCTATAAGACCGTTGGGAGAGTTTGGTTCATATTGCCAACACTTGATCGGACTCATTCCCAGTGAGAGTTGGACTCCGCCAGGGCTGCCCTTTGTCACCGATCCTGTTCATAATTTTTATGGACAGGATTTCTAGGCGCAGCCAAGGATCGGAGGGTGTCATGCTTAGTGACCACAGGATCTCATCTCTGTTGTTTACAGATGATGATGTCCTGTTGGCTCCATCCAGCAATGACCTACAGGTCTTAGTGGGACGGTTTGCCACTGAGTGTGAAGCGGCTGGGATGAAAATTAGCACCTGAAAGTCCGAGTCCATGGTCCTCATCCGGAGAAAGGTGGATTGTTCTCTCCGGGTCTGGGACAAGCTCCTGCCCCAAGTGGAGGAGTTTAAGTAACTCGGGGTCATATTCACAAGTGAGGGGAAAATGGAGCGAGAGATTGACAGATGGATCGGAGCATCATCTGCAGTGATGCGGACGTTGCATTGGTCCATTGTGGTGAAGTAGGAGCTAAGCTCGAAGGCAAAGCTGTCGATTTACCGGTCAATCTATGTTCCTACCCTCACCTATGGTCACGAGCTTTGGGTAATGACCGAAAGAATGAGATCACGGATACAAGTGGCTGAAATGAGCTTTCTTCGTAGGATTGCTGGACTCACCCTTAGAGATAGGGTGAGGAGCTCAGTCATCCGGGAGAGGCTTAGAGTAGAACCGCTGCTCCTTCACATTGGAAGGAGCCAGTTGAGGTGGTTTGGGCATCTGATTAGGATGCCTCCTGGACACCTCCTACTTGAAGCGTTTCGGGCATATCCTATTGGGAGGAGACCCCGGGGCTTGCTGGAGAGACTATGTCTCCCAGTTGGTCTGAGAACGCCTTGGTATCCTCTCTGAAGAGCTGGAGCAGGTGACTGGGGAGAGGGAAGTCTGGGCTTCTCTGCTTGAACTGCTGCCTCGGGGACCCGGACCTCCAAAAAAGCGGTAGAAGATGAATGGATGGATGGATGGATGGATGGATGGATGGTTTAAGACAGACTGTTTTGCCTTTATTTAATTTAAATAAATTAAATGCATTTACAATTCATATGAAATTATTTACTGTAAATGATGTTCAAAACTGATTAAAACTTGTAAATCACAAGTACAAAACTCTTCATTTCATGGCTGGTGATGCTATTCATTCTTAGCTCTTTTAGTAGAACTTAAATGCAGTACCAGAATATAGGCTGTAAGGGGAATACAGGTACATCTCAAAAAATTAGAATATCATGAAAAAGTTCAATATTTTTTGTCATTCATCTCAGAAAGTGAAACCCATATATTATATAGATTCATTACACAGAGAGTGATATATTTCAAGTGTTTATTTATTTTAATTTTGATGATTATGGCTTACAGCCCATGAAAACCCCAAATTCAGTTTCTCAAAAAATTAGAACATTACATAAAATTAATTTTAAAAAATAGTTTTTTCATAAAAATGTTGGCCGACTGAAAAGTATGTCCACGTACACACTCAGTACTTGGTCGGGGCTCCTTTTGGACTAATTACTGTATCAATGTGGCATGGCATGGAGGTGATCAGCCTGTGACACTATTGAGGTGTTATGAAGGTCCAGGTTGCTTTGACAGTGACCTTCGGCTCGTCTGCATTATTGGGTCTGGTGTCTCTCATCTTCCTCTTGACAATACTCCACAGATTCTCTATGGGGTTTACATCAGGAGAGTTTGCTGGCCAATCAAGCACAGTGATGCCATGGTCTCTAAACCAGGTTTTGATACTTTTGGCAGTGTGAAGGGGTGCCAAGTCCTGCTGGAGAATGAAATCAGCTTCTCCATAAAGCTTGTCAGCAGAGGGAAGCATGAAGTGCTCTAAAATTTCCTGGTAGGCGACTGTGCTGATTTTGGTCTTGATAAAACACAGCAAACCAGTCTTATTTCCTGCCCTCCCCCTCCCCCTCCCTCTGACTCTGGGCGGAATATACACTACCGTTCAAAAGTTTGGGGTCACCCAGACAATTTTGTGTTTTCCATGAAAAGTCACACTTTTATTTACCACCACGAGTTGTAAAATGAATATAAAATATAGTCAAGACATTGACAAGGTTAGAAATAATGATTTGTATTTGAAATAATAATTTTTTCCTTCAAACTTTGCTTTTGTCAAAGAATCCTCCATTTGCAGCAATTACAGCATTGCAGACCTTTGGCATTCTAGCTGTTTCTGACGCAATGAGCAAACACATTGTACCATTAGAACACTGGAGTGATAGTTGCTGGAAATGGGCCTCTATACACCTATGTAGATATTGCACCAAAAACCAGACATTTGCAGCTAGAATAGTCATTTACCACATTAGCAATGTATAGAGTGTATTTCTGATTAGTTTAAAGTTATCTTCATTGAAAAAAAAACAGTGCTTTTCTTTCAAAAATAAGGAAATTTCTAAGTGACCCCAAACTTTTGAACGGTAGTGTACATCTTCTTTGATACATTTAGGGCTTTGGGGTGGGCGTGTGCCGCACTGTGTTGGCGAAGGGGATACCTTTGCTGTGCGGTGGGGCTGCACTTACCTCAATTTTAATTGCATTTTAGACACAGGGCTTGGGGGGATGGGGGCCCTGCCGCCCATCACAGTGGCTAGCGGTGCTCCAATCACTTTCCCCCCAGTTTTAATTGCACTTTGGTAGTCCACACATTTACACACAATTACATCATATAACCGACATACACCCACCATGTTTTGTGCGGGGGAAAGGGGGGGTGGGGGTCTTCCCCCACCCCTGTTGCCCTGCTCCTGCTGGGGGCGTGGGGGCCCGGTGGGGAGCCTGGGACCTATCATGCTGTCAAAATCCCTGGGTGCTACTGAATGTATAGATACAACCAAGGGAGTGAGAGGGGGACTTAAGTGAGAGTGAGGGGGTGATGAATGGAGGTGATGACGATGGGTCGGTTTTGTGCGGCGCTTTGCATGTCGGGTGGCATCTCGGGGCGCCTGCGGTGGTCTGCTGATTGTTCGCTCAAGTGGACCCTGTTTGTGGGGGTCTGCTTCTGTGGCCTGCGCCAGTGGTCTCCCTGGTCACTGCCAGGCACTGATGCGTGTTCAGGCTCGCTGCATCTGCTTTGCAGCCGCTTTATGAAAAAAGGGTGAATGAGGGGTGAGTTTGAATGGGTACAGGAGTGAGAGAGAATGGGTTGGTCCAGGTGAGTGAGAGGGAGTTAGTGCATATGGGTGCGCATGGGAGCATGTGGGTGTGAAGGTGTGGGGACAGGTGTGTCTGCGAGTTGGGAGGTGCTGGATTAAGGGGGATAGTGCCTCTTGGCAATGTGGGCTCCCCTGGGCGGGGGGACTTCTTTGGGCATGGGGCAGGCCCGCTGTAGGGGTGCCTGGGGGGGCTTGCGCCACGGGGCACGGGCCAGTCTCTGCCCCGGGGGTTGGGGTCACTGGCCTCCTGGTGCCTGGAGCCCGTGGGCAGGCGTTGGCCCCGCTGGGATGGGGGGGGGGGGGGGTCGGGCGGGTCCGGGGTTGTGGGCTCACCGCACCGGCCACCGAGCAGCCTGGCCTCCCTTGATTGTCCCTCCGGGGGCGGATGCCCGGCTTTCCTGGGGCTTGCTGACCTTGGATGTTTGTGCCCTGTGGGGGTTGATGACGCTGCCTTGCCTGCTTGGGGTTCCCGGGGGGAGAGCTGCTGTGACCAGTCCTCCGCTTCGTATGTTTCCTGACAGACCACTCACATGCACACACTTAGTTTGCGCGCACTCTCATATACAGTATATGCACGCAGACGTACATGCACAAGTGTCTCTCCTTTAATAGGTGCGGAAACCAGACTCATGTTGAGACATCTTTGGTGGAAGAAGCAGTTTGTCTTTTGTTTGTTTTAGTTTTAGTTTTTTTGTTTGTTTGTTTGTTTTGTCTGTTCCCCTCCCTTCTCTTTCCCCCTCCACCTCCTTTCCCTCTTCCCCATCCTGTTGGGTCTTCCATGGGTAAAATAATTAAAATAAAGTATTAAAAGTTATTACAGGAGGAGTTTACAACAATATACAATACACAGTTAGATACAGTATAAGTTCCTCTTGGCAAAGTAAATCTGTTTTGGCACAATAAGGGTGACAGATCCCTGTTCTGTTTGCCTCGCTGCCTGACAGGACAAGGGGGAAAAAAAAAGTGTGAGTTCGCTGCATGGCATCCACACTCTGATTACCAACATAACATTTTGGCAATGAGAATAAACCATGGAGGCGTGTGGGCTACCTCCACCTCTGCCGTCTTTTCTGGAGTGTCCGGGAGAGCCAGCGAGCCTGTGGCCGGACTGGATGGCCATGCTTGGGGGATACATCGCTGGGCTGGGCCTGGGTAGACTCGATGGAGACCGAGGACGGGCACTCCTAGTCCGTCGTCTCGGCGTGGAGGGTCGGAGAATTCTCCGTACATTGGGAGAGACGGAGCTTTATGCGGATGCTGTCAGTCGGCTGACTGAAGATTTTGCCGAATGTACAAAGGACAAGAAGCTGTGGGTAGTGAAACTGTTGGCGTCAAGAGGAGCTAAGCTAGTTAGCTTGGAGGAGCTAATGGCTCAGTCTGTGGCAATGGTAAGTTTAGCCATAAAGCTAGGTGTGCGCCAAAACCAAGCTACAAGCTACCATCTGGGTATCTGGGGGAGGAGCCCCTGGTCACCGAGGACAGCAAGCCAGCTGAGGAGCTCAGCATGGTGCGTGACCATAGCGCTGGTGGTGATGATGACGCAGTGAGCAGCAGGAAGGGAGAGCAGTGATCGGACTCAACTGAGTTTTTCTGGCAGCTGGAGTCCGGGCAGCGGGAGAGCGGGAACAAGCACGCTGAAGGCCTCGGGGAGCAGCAGTGACAGCTGGAAGCAGAGGCAGCACAGCAGAGTGCCTCGGATGACAGAGAGGAGGTGCCGGGCGCCACGGAGGTTGGGCAGGACCTCAGTGCCGGAGCTCAAAGCACCTTGGACGAGGGTGTATTACGGCTAGGTGCCCAAGTTGATGGGTGACACCAACGAGCAAACTTTGGTTTTCCCCGGAGCTCGGCCACAGGGGGCCAGAGTGTCTGGGGCTACAACGGCGGCAGCTGCAGCAGTTTTGAAGGTGGGGGTGGACCAACAGGCATGGAGGGACTGCAGGCCAAGCAGCAGCACTGCAGATCCAGACGAGAGAAGCGGTCGGTGGTGAGAGGGGACATTCTCGCTGGGGAGGTCAGCTTCGATCCCGGGGGCAGGCTGCTGCCAGAGGTGTACATGCCGTGGGTCTGCCCTGGGCCCCCAAGCCGGTTTTATCCTTGGTGGCCCATGGACTGTGGTGTCACGTAAATAATTTTAATGTATATATGGTAAAAATAGTGTTGGTGTGCATGTGAATATGTGTTGTTGCGGGATTATTTTGGTATAGAGACATGGTCCTATCTTAGTTATTTTTTGTGTGTGACTGTGTTCGGCCATTATAGTTCATTGTTCCCTGTTGTTTTCTAAGTGCATGATTTGGGTCCTAAATTGGAGTGGGTCTGGATTGTGTGTATGTGTTTTGCACTTTTGTAAGGGGAAGGGGAATGTTGTGTGTAGAATGTGTGTGTGTGGCCCGTGGGGTTTGCCGTACCCGCCCTGTGTGGTGACGTCAAGCGGGCTAGGGCCAGACTGTATATAGTTCTGTGTTCTCTTAATAAAGTATGAACTCACTGCGTGGCATAAGACAGACTCCAGACTCTGATTACCGACATAACGCTAACCTCTTCCTATGAATACTTTCCTGTACCTCCTCATTCCACCACGGAGTCTCCTTGTCTTCCTTCCACTGTCCAGAGGATACACCACATACCTTTCTACCCATTTCCCCTCAATACTTTTGTTGTACTTTCCCAGTCATCTGAGAATTTTTCCCTACCACCCAGAGGCTGTATCATCTCCTTCCTGAACTCCGTGCAACCTTCTTCCTTCCATAACTTCTATCATTTATTGGAAATTTGCAACTTTTTTCACATAAAATATGTGACTTTCTTCCCATAAGTCAGCAATTTTTTGTCATACATTTGTGTCTTTTTTTTTCGTAAATCTAAAACTAGTGTTGTCACTACTGTAATTGTAATGTCTGAGGTAGTTTTGATGTTAGATATTTTCCCAGGTATCAGTATCTACTTTGGTACACTAGCATCGTGACAACCCTGCTAGTGCTACATAATTAAAATGAGCTGTAAAATGGGCAAGGTCTGACCTGTTTGTCTCGGAGGCGTTCTCCATGGATCAGGAAGCTTTTCCGTCCCAGCAGGTCTCCTCCCGTCAGCAACCTGCAGACGCCCACCCTACTCAAACATCCGTCCTGGGCCAACCAGCCACCACTGGAGTCGTCTCTGGTCATCACCACTGCTCTGACCCGAACTATGTAGCTGTCACTGCAGTGGGTAACAGATGTAATTAAAAGGGTCAGTTAGTGGAGTCAGAGTAATGTTAATGTAAAATCACCTACAATCAGAACTATCTACAGTCAGAGCAATGCTAATGTCAGATCAATCAAAGGAGTTGCCAACCTACTACTACAGTACCTACAGTCAGAGTGGTGCTAATGTCAGATCAGACAAGCATTCTACTACCTACAGTCAGACCAGGAGTCACCAACCAGCTACTACCTACTACCTACAGCACAGGTGTCAAACTCATTCCATGGAGGGCCAAGACCCTGCAGGTTTTACCTCCACCCAGTGTCTTCAACAGGTGATTTCACTAAATTTCTTCCCACTGATTGCTGATTAGTGAAGACACCTGCTGAAGACACAAGGTGGAAGTAAAACATGCAGGGTCTTGGCCCTCCATGGAATGAGTTTGACACCCCTGACCTACAGACTAGAGGACTCACAAATACTACTACTGACTGTGCAGAGACATTTCAGACAAATCCCACATCATGATGCAGCCATCCCCATGCCTAACAGCAATGTGAGGCCCATGATGATGAAGATAAGGATGATGATGATATTGAGGATAAAAATGATATGGATGATGATGGTGATGATGATGATGAGGATAAAGATGAGGATGATGATGATTATGATAAAGATGAGGATGATGATGTGATGATAATGATAAAGATAAGGATTATGATGTAATGATGGTGATTATGATTATGATGATGATGAGGAGGAGGAGGATGGTGATGATGATGAAGATAATGATATTGATGATTTGTGTGTTTTATTAAGATCCCCATTAGCACTTACACTTGCACAACCCTATACACACTTACAGATAATAGCAATGATAAAGATGAGGATGATATTGATGGTGATGATGAAGTTGGTGATGATGATGATAGTTATGATGATGAAAATGATGATGTTGATGAAGTTGAGGGTGGTGGTGATGATAATGACGGTGATGCTGATGATGATGCTGATGATGAAGATGGTGATGGTTATGATGAAGATAGTGATGGTGGTAATGTGATGATGGAGATGATGTTGAAGTTGGTGATGATGGTGATGAAGTTGATGATGAAGATGAAAGTGATGGTGTGATGATGATGATGATGATGATGATGATGATGGTGATGATAATAATGATGAAGATAGTGATGATGGTAATGGTGATGATGATGATGATGATGGTGATGATAATGATGATGTGATGGGGATGATAATGTGATGATGAGGATAATGATAGTGATGATGATGTGATGATGATAATGATGATGTGGTGGTGATGATGATGATGTAATGATGATGAGGGTGATGATGAGGATGATGATGAGGATGATAGTGATGATAGGGATGATGATGGTGGTGATGATGGTGATGATGATGATGGGGATGATAAGGATGATGATGGTGATGAGGATGATGATGTAATGATGATGAGGATGATAATGGTGATGGTGATAATGATGGTGGTGGTGATAATGGTGGTGATGATAAGAATGAGGATGGTGATGAGGATGATGTGATGATGATGATGATGAAGATGATGAAGTGATGATGACTGTGATGATGCTGATCATGAGGATGATGATGGTGATGAGGATGATGATGATGAGAATGATGATGTGATGAGGATGATGATGGTGACAAGATGATGATGATGATGATGATGATGTGATGATGGTGATGATAATGATGATGGTGGTGGTGATGAGGATGGTGATAACGAGGATGATGATGGGGATGGGGATGGGGATGATAATGATGATGTGATGAGGATGATGATAGTGATGTGCCGATGGTGATGAGGATGATGTGATGATGAAGATGATGATGTGATGATGACTGTGATGATGCTGATCATGAGGATGATGATGGTGATGAGGATGATGATGATGAGAATGATGATGTGATGAGGATGATGACGGTGATGAGATGATGATGTGATGATGGTGATGATAATGATGATGGTGGTGGTGATGAGGATGGTGATAATGAGGATGATGATGGGGATGGGGATGGTGATGATAATGATGATGTGATGAGGATGATGATAGTGATGTGCCGATGGTGATGAGGATGATGATGATTAGAATGATGATGTGATGAGGATGATGATGAGGAGGATGAGTGATGTGATGATGATGATGGTGATGTGCTGATGGGAATGTGGTGGTGATGAGGATGGCGATGAGGATGATGATGATGATGATGATGATGACTCACACCCTTCACGTGATGAAGAACCTCCTCTTCCTCCTCCTTCTTCACCTCCTCCTCATCATCATCATCATTATAGACTGTGCGTGTGCACGGTCACTCACTCGTCCGGGCGCGTGTGCTCGTTCATGTTTCTCCTCTTCACCTCCTCCCCCAGTACCGAGGAGTTCCCTCAGGTGTCTTCATGGCCTCTCCTCACTGTCCTCCTCCTTCTCCACTGGTTCTTCCCCCGGGGCGGACCTGGATGCGGTGGCTGAAAACGGAGCTCTGCTGTCGGTATGTGCGACTCCAGCTGAGCGACATCGTCACCTCCTCCTCCTCATCACCTCCTCATCCTCACGGATCCATGTTGGATTCAGGAGCAGCAGAGAGGGGAGGAGGGGGTGACGTCACACCCGGAGGACCGCAGAGACACGTGATACAACCACAATATAGTATAATATAATATAATATAATATAACATAATATAATATAATATAATATAATATAATGTAATATAAGTATTTTCTCAGCTAGACTCCCGTTTGTTGCACAAACTGGCAACACACCGCCGAAGTGAATTGTGGGAAAGAAGAAAGATGGCGGGATGTTCAAAGGGCCCATTGAGTTTAGTCTTTCTATCCGGATAGTCTTAAAACCGTTTAACTGAAACCGAGCTGACCTGCGGTTCTCTGGGTCTTTGCGGCTCAGCGGTACGGGACCATGAGCGGAGTCCGGGAGCGGATCACAGAACTTGCTGTTGCTCTGAACCGATCCCCGCTGGAGAATTCGCAGGCCGCGAAACCGAGAGCGAACCGGCTGAGGAGAAGCTCCAGACCGAGTCCGGTACCGGTTCCGGAAGGAGAGTCTCCGAGGGTCCGGGAGACAGGTGAGCAGCTCCGGTTCTGTTCGGTTTGTGCCTGAGCTAAAACGGCGCTGTGATGCTCGGACGGGGAGACACGCAGAACTGCTCTCAACTATCTGACAATTCTCACTTCAATCAGAAATTAAACCTTAAATCTGACATGTACGTCACAATTAATAATGATTTAAATTAGGTTTTAGTTTATTCTTAAGTTCGGCCTGGATCAAAGTTATAGTGTTTCCTGTTTAATGACGCTAATAATCAGATAAACACCCAAACTACACAAAGTAGATTTCTTAGTAAATTAAGCGTATAAAATCTGATACTTTGGTCACCTTCAGTTATATGTGTATTATAATCAGCATTGCTTACATTTCAGTTCGGCTTTGAATCAGGTTATCAATATGTACATATTATCCCGCATGGTTAATTTTTATACACTGAATTGCATTCAGATATCGCTTTGCTTTGCCTTTTACATTTTAAGTTTACGAACACTTTCTGTTCAGCGAAAATTCAACTTTTTTGGCGTCTAATAATCAGATAAGTCTGTTCTCCGAATTACTTAAACATAAATTTTTCATCTAAATAGAAAATCTGACTTATAGACCATATTTGGGTATGATTTTTTTATTAATAATTTGGAGAATTTAGAGAAACGTTCAGCAGTGGCTAACAGTGTTGCCTCAGCTGTAGGTTACGTGTGTGTGTGTGTGTGTGTGTGTGTGTGGACTGTCCCTGTTATCATCATAAACCCTTTATATCATGTTACGGAACTGAATTTTAAAAATCTCACAGATTTTTCACTTTTTCTGTAGATTTGCAGTGTTTTTTCTTAAAAAATTGTGATATTTTTCATAAATTTGTAATGTTTTCTCAAAAAAAAAAGTGACTTTTTCCTGATAAATTTACAAAAAATTTCCCACCAAAAATTTCAACTTTGATTCTAATAAATTTTCTATTTTTTTTTTCTGGTGAATTTGCAGGGTTTTTTACTATGACTTTTCTACTTTTTTCTTGTAGATTGGCAACCTTTTTCTCAAAAAAATTGCTATTTTTTACTGTTAATTTTCTCACAAATTTGTGACTTTTTACTCAAAAATTTGCATATTTTTGTCTTGTGAATTTCTTTTTTTTTTTCCAGTAAATTTTCTACTTTTTTCTCAAAAATTTGTGGCTTTTTTCTCATAAATTTTCTAAAAAATTTTAACAAACAAAATTCTTCTTAACCTTCAGTCAAGAATCAGGCAGGATCAAAGTTTCAGCAAAACAGTCTCAGAGCCTATTCGCGCATCATTCTGACTCAAACACACATCGCTCAGTGCTTTAAGCCCATTGTTATCCGAGAGGTGGAGGAGAGAATGTCCATGGTGATTGGTTCAGTACATCTGGTCAAAACTTGATGTACAGATTATCTCTTTCTCAGGTACCGACACACTCACTCAGCACCAGTCACACAGGAACAGGGCAAGTGAACTAAAACAAAGGGATAACAAAGTACAGCTGCATCAGCATCTTTAGCACTTTCACACAGACTCAGACAAAGCAAATCACAAATTTGAAACAAATATGAAACTTTCCTATCAATAAATTTGTAGTTTTTTTTCTTAAAATGCAGTTTTTTCTTTAAATCTTAAGTTTTTTTTCTCACAAATTTTGGTTCTTTTTCTCATAAATTTGCAACGCTGATTTGCAACGCTGATTTGGATGCCGATTGAAAACCTCTTACCATTCTGGTGTTCCGCCCGTAGGCTGGCCATTGGCTGGAAATTGGCAGGCATGGCAAGGGGTTACATTTTTAAATTGTAATTAAAGTGTAATTTGTGACTTTTTAATTTTTTTAACTGGTATATTTTATCATATCTTTGCATCTTTATTCTTGCAAATTTGTAGCTAATTTACATTTATACGTTTGTACCTCATGATAAATTGTTAAGAATCAGTTAATCACCTACTGGCTGTGCGGTTCCTGGTTTGAATCCCCTGGTTTGCTTGTGTAGGTTTCCTTCCACAGTTCAAAGAACTGCTGTTTGATTATTTGATGATTTGACTAAATCAGCATCTTTTTTCTTGGTAAATCTGGGGTTTTTGTCATCATGTGTGACCTTTTTTTTTTTTTTGGTCCTGTCAGAGTTTAAGACCCCCACCAGGATCCTGAGGTCCAGACCCGCGGCCATCTTGGTTCTGGAGTCTCCTCACAATGACTCTGACGTCCACCAGGACATCGTCTGGGACTGCAGCTCCCCTTCACCCCACAGGCTAGGTAGATATTCACCTTCACTCCTCTGAGTCTGAGCCGGATCAGGGGTCTCCAACCTGTAGCTCTTTAGATCATAACTGCCTGTCACTTTGAGGAAAAAAGAAAGAAAAGAAAGAAATTAAAAGCTGGCAAATTTAGAAGATGATAAAGAAATCAGAAGTTCTGGAATAAAAGGCAAAGTTTTCAGGGGAAAAAAAAGCCTGAAACTGATGAAATGAAAAGCACCAAGGTGCTGTGCCACAGTACCTGTGGCATGGTAGCATGGGGGGGCTGTAAAAAAAGTGGCACCCTGACCTCTACTGGCTCAGGATAGTTATTACATTTCTTTTTTTTTCACGGCTGCATTGACAGAAATGGTGAGTTAATTTTGTGTTTATTTTGAAAACAAAGCCTTTCCTCAAAATTCTGGCAAATCTTCCTTTTCAACCGTTTCTCTACATTCCGTGTACATCTGGGAAAGTGCCATCTGAGAGAAATATTTCTGGCCAGGGAGTTGGTAATGAGGGTCGGTTACTTTACTCAGCTGCTTAAATCTGACATTCTGTGCTCACCAGGAAGGCACTGCTTCAGGTGGTAAAAAAGAGTTGTAAAGAGTTGTCCCACAAAATCCCACCAGATTTTGTGGGAACATGCTTGTGACACAGTTTGCAGTGCACGCTAAGCTGCTTCTTATCAGACTTTAAATAGCTAAAATATCTCCATATTACTGAATTCCTCGGACCCTTCTTTTCAACAATCTCCTCGTCTATTGAGCATTGGGTGGCGTACATTTTGGTGTCTACTTTGGCAACACTGTCATGGACTTTTCATTAATGTTTCCTGTCGTCGTTTTCTTTTTAACCCACTCCAACTCCTACACGGCTGCGCTTGCCCAAACATTAGCAGGTGTGCTAAGGCACCCTGGCTGCGTGCTGGTCCTGCACGCCTACACGTGCTGTTGTGTATGTCAATCAAACATGACTTGCAGCCACATGATTGGTTTGGTGTGATGTATTCTTGTTTTCTTTTTTTCGTTTTGTTTTTCTTCTTTTTTTTTCAGTGGCTTTTGTGTTGTCTGTCAAAACACGAAACGAATGAGTTTTATCAAAGTTCTATTGAAAATATTTAATGTCTCCATCGAGGAAAAGTTATTTCACGATAATTATCGTTATCGTTCTATCGCCCAGCCCTATAACAGACTCGCACAACCACACACAGATGCATTAATAGACCACCGTTTGCCTCCTTTGCACTGAGGCATGAAAATAGTTACAAAAAACAGCAAATTTATAACAAAAAGTTGCACATGAGGAAAAAAATACACATGTATGGCAAAAAGTTGCACATAGTACTAGGGAAAAAAATGCACATGTATGGCAAAAAGTTGCACATATTAGGAAAAAAATGCAAATTTATGACAAAAAGTTGCACATATGAATTTTACATCATTGCAAGATATAATTCAATCTTGGTGACAACTTTATTAGCTGGATATCCTTGCTATTTTTGTCAGGTCAGGCATTGGCTTGCTTGCTACCGGATAACCATGAAAACCGGTACTACCTGTCTCATGGGTTGGGCCGTTGGCGACTCAACCGGCATCCCCACCCTTCTGAGGGCGTGGAGGGTGAAACAGGGCATCCTGGCAGAACTAAAAACAATATCTGCCACAGGTCTGTGGTGGCCCACTCCCAGTTACACGGGGTGAGACTGGACATCCTGGCAGATAAACACATCTGTCGCAAGGTCTGTGGTGGACTGTGCCGGTCGGTGCATTGTGACATGCACTACACAAAGAGCAGAGATAAACAAACCTATCATCTGGTCAGTCACTGCAACAGATACTGGAGTCAGTTTGTCTTGGTTTGTCCTTGCCACTGATAATACCTTTATCTGCCAAGAATGTGCTGCTAGTCCAGCAAAAGCTAGCAGTACTGAAATACTTTGCAAGCAGTTTCATGAAATGGTCAATCAGAAAGCAACTCATACCAGCTCGGATGTCGCCGGGGCTTATAATAGGGATGTGATTTTTCCGCTAATTCGCGGAATTCCGCTTTTTTTATTTTCCAAAAATTTTCAGACCAGATGGTGGCGCGTGCACAACGCGAGGCTCAACGTCTCTTCAGATTTTGTGGATTAGCAGCGATATTTCTGCTAATTTCGGGTCTGTTCGTTCAGAACAGCTTCGCTTTTACATCCTACACCCGAAATGAACTTTTGGACATTGGATTACAAAATAACGACCTTTTTATCAGCAACCTACGTTTCATCCCTGAGCTCTGGAGAACACCCGACGCTAGGTAAGCTACCCGGCCGACCGGAAGTGCTCGCAGGTGGCGTAGAGACCGTAAACAAAGGCGGGGGAAGCGCGGAGGGCTAAGAGCTAAGCTAAAGCTAACACCGCACCGGCTTTCTCTACCCAGCATTTTCCTCGCTAATGTACGGTCAGTGGCGAACAGAATGGATGAGCTACGGCTTCGGATCACCAACAATAAGAAACTTATGAACTGCAATATCATGATTTTCACGGAAACATGGCTACATAGTGAAGTACTTGACGGTGCTGTCGAGCTGGCCGGACGGCACACTCTCCGGGCAGACAGAGCAGCTGATGACTCCGGTAAGAAGTGGGGGAGTGTGCATTTATATTAACAAGGCTTGGTGCACGAACTCTGTCACTGTTGGGAGACACTGCTCAGCTAACCTGGAGTTTCTCATGGTTAAATGTAGACCTTTCTAGCTGCCACAGGAGTTCCCTTTTCACTTTTCTTCATCTTGCCTGCTGAAGATGTTTTGGACTTTATTTAAAAAATATTTTTAATGCCACACATGTGATGGATAATGCTTGTTGGAATATTTTAGGAATGCTATCTTCTTGGAACATAAGTCAATATTATACAGTAATAAGTGACATTCAGCTGTTTGTTTTATGTCATTTAAGCACAGTTCTGGTACTTAAAAATCATAAAAACCCAGGAGCTTCGGGGGGCTTCGTCCCCTTTGCCCCCCCACCGGGGCTCTGCCCCGGACCCCGCTGGGGGACTGCGTCCCCCACACCCCCTGCTAAATTTTCAGATAATTTCCCCAACCCCAAATCACATCCCTATTATAAGGTCCGCGCTGATCTGTTCACACTCCAACAGGTAAGTTACTAAGGAAAGTAAACTAGGAGCAGGAAGACAAAAGAAGAGGAAAACAGCAGCCTTGTGTAGTAGCAGAATGGAATGTACACACTCTGTGGGACAGAACAACATCACAGTGCCCAGAAAGACAGATCATGCTTGTGGCCCTGGAAATGAACAGGTACAATGTAGACATAGCTGTGCTTAGTGAAACAAGATTGCCTAGATATGACAGCTTGGAAAAACATGGGTGCATCTTCTTTTGGAGTGGGAGATCAACTCAAGAAAGGAGAGAAGCAGGAGTGGGCTTTGCAGTTAGAAAGGAGATAGCAGCAATGCTTGATGAGGAACCGGTGCCAATCAACAACAGGATAATGACTATGAGACTCCCACTACAGCGGAAGATGTATGCCACACTCATCAGTGTATATGCCCCAACAATGACCAACACAGAGGAGGTGAACGAAGAGTTCTACAGTGATTTACGTGAGACTATCAGGCGTGTACCGGCTGATGACAGGATGATACTCGTTGGAGATTTTAAAGCCAGAGTTGGTTCGGACACTGAGAAATGGAAAGGAGTGCTAGGCAGTCATGGAGTAGGCAAGTGCAATGCTAATGGAGAACTTCTACTTGCACTATGTTCAGAGTACAATCTTGTGATAACCAGCACTCTATTTAAGCACAAGGACACACACAAGAAGACATGGATGCACCCAAGATCCAAGCACTGGCACTTATTAGACTACATCATAGTCAGGCAGAGAGACATAAGGGATGTATTGGACACCAGAGCAATGAAAGGTGCAGACTGTGGTACTGATCATGTTATGCTGAGATCTAGATTAAGGATTTGCAGACGAAAACAGCACTGCAGGACAGGTGCGAAGCCACCACGGAAGCTAAACACTAGTGCACTGAAAGGCCAAAAGAAGCAGGAAGAACTTGCACAGGAAATGGATGAAAACTTGAAAGACTGGGACAGCAACAACTCAGAGAATGACATAGAAGAGAAATGGGCAACACTGAAGGATACAGACTGCAAGTGATGTATTAGGCCACCCTGAGAGGAAACATAAAGATTGGTTTGATGAGCATGATGAACACCTGAAGAAACTACTAGAAGCGAGTGTAACCCCTGCCTTATGTTAATTAGGTAAGGGAAATTATTAAGTGTAGACCAGTTGCTAGGTTCGTAAGGGTTACAATAGGGAATTAAAGTGAATGTGGAATGAAATAGCTGGAGGCAGGAAATGAGCAATTCATATCCGTTATTATTAAAGGTAAAAGGGACAAAATATACAAACAACTTACAAATATACAAATATAACAATGGCCGGCATGAAATAAAACCCCAAAAATGTCCTACTGAGCTCAGTGTTTGTTTGTCCGTTTGGTTTAGCCATTTGACCAGTCAAGATATCTTGTATCTCCCGGCTCAGGTTTCTTTTCCTCTTTTAAAGCGGCAGCTTGAGTTGTTACCACTTTAATGTTGTGCACTGGAGAGAGGAGGGATGCCCTTCAATCGAGACCTTGGTCAGACCTCTGTTCAATCTCGGTTCAATCTCGGGTCAGGCTCGCCATCTCCATTCGGAGAAAATCCAGGATCCAGAAGGTTTTTGGTCTGCAACCAAAAAAAACCTAGCCTGCACAACAATAATGGTATTATTGTTTACAGCTAGAGTAATTTGTTTTCCAATCCCTTGTTATATAACACCATAGCTTAGTGTTTAAATTCTTCTCTCATATTACTATTATCACAATCCAGCAATATAGTAATATCTTATATTTCACATCTTACATCTTACATGCATGTGTTCTTTTCCTTTTCTCACAATCTCTCTGGTAGCACATGAAATACCCTTTTTTCATGTAACCAATTAAATGAATTCCTCTGTTTATCTCTACATCACTTAACCATGAAATTATGATTAATCCTCTCTAACCTTGTCTTTGTAAATCATGAAATGAAATACAATTAATTTATCACATAACCAGGGAATATACTGTCCCATTACTTCCAAAATTCCCTTTTAAAAATCAGTAAAACCCTGTCTGAGCTACTGGGTTTAGCATAACCTATGAATTTACATAGGGGACCAACACCATGTGCTTTTAGCATCAAACTACACATTGCATTCGACAGAAATAGTGCATAAGAACTAAAAGTACTTCAGCATCCACTTTCACCTTTACTGTTTACTATGGCAATTGAACCTTTAGCGATAGCGATACGTTTACATTCACAAATATATGGAATTAAAGTTGGACCAACAGAACATAAAATCTCCCTGTACGCCGATGATATAATTTTGTTTATGTCGAATCTAAAAAAATCAATTCCAACCTTGTTGAATTTAATAAAGAATTTTGGGGAAATATCAGGATATAAAATAAATAAAACTAAATCTTCAATATTAATGCTAAATGAGACCCAGAGAAATTACCCAGCCCCTGAGGTAAATCAATTCAATGTTGTAAATCAGTTTAAATATTTAGGAATCCAAATTGTGCCTAAGCTAGAATCAGTCGCCAGTGTCAACTATGAAGCCTTAATGTCAGATATCAATGAGTTAACTCAGAGATGGATGTCACTACCAATGTCGATGATCGGGAGAATCAATATACTTAAAAGTAATATTTTACCTAAAATACTTTATTTATTTCAATACATTCCCTTATCACCACCTTTAGATCTATTCTCAAGAATAAAAAAAAAGTTAGTGGAATTTATATGGAACAACAGGAGGGCTAGATTACGTTTGTCTTTATTATATTTACCATTTGATCGTGGAGGTCTGAAATGTCCAAATTTTATGTTGTATTATTGGTCGGCACAACTGAGGTCTATGACATATTATTTTTCATCAAATGATCTCCCTCACTGGACTGAAATGGAATCATACAATTTACCTTTACCTCTTCCCATATTCATATACTCAGATTCGGCAAAAAAATTACAAAAACAAGTTAAAAATCCATTTGTAAAGCATATGATCAAAATATGGTGTGAAGCTAAAAACTATTTAAAAGAACCACAGTTATTGTCACAATTTAGTCCAATATGGGGTAATCAATATTTTAAACCAGGGAGAGCGGACGCTGTATTTAAAGTATGGAATTTAAAAGGGATACAAAAGATTCAGGATTTATATTTGCCATGTGCAGATAACATAATGTCTTTTGAAGAGCTGAGGATCAAATTTAATCTCAATAGAACACATTTTTTTAAATATCTTCAACTTAGAAACTTTATTCGATCAAATCAAAATAAAGCTCTCACTCGACCTATTTATTCATCCTTGGAAAAAATGATGATGAAAGATAGTAAAAGAAAGGGTATTATTTCAGAGTTTTATAACTCATTGACACTATCTTCAAGTGAAAATTCACTGAAAAGATTAAACTACTGGAAAGAAGATCTGCAAATTGAAATTTCAGAGGAACAATGGGAATTGGCTTGTACAGAAGCTCAAACCAAGTCAATAAATGCACGCCTCTGTGATCAGTCCTATTTGGCATTATTATTCCCCATGAAAATTCCTCCTGGCTGTCTGCAGACTGTGTTTTTTCAAAATCATGAGCACAAGGCCTTGGACAGCCAGCTGCAGTGCCAGATAAGACTGGGCGCCAGACAGACAAAACATCTTCTGCCAAGGGTCCTTGGGTCTCTCTTATTATCATCAACACTGCTCAACACCGCACACACATTGATTCATGAACTGATTAAAGATACTGTACACTGCTCTCTTGTGTCTCGTGAAATTCTGAGTTGTTGCTCTGTGCTATTGAGAGATTTTTTTTCATTGTAATCACAATCTGCTTAAAAATAAGCTGTATTTTGATAACGAAGTTTTTTTTCTCCTCCCCCCTTGTGTCGTTCCCTCCCTTCCCCTCCCTTTCTTATCTATCTCTGTTTGATGAGGCGCCTTTATGGCTGCCGTGTCGTTGTGTCGCGCGCATGCGCACCAATGTCAAGTCAAGTTCCTCGTGTGTTTTTTTTTTACATGCTTGGCAATAAAGTTTATTCTGATTCTGATTCTGATTCTGATACATTTCAAATGGTTAATGCGGATGTATGTTACACCGGAGGAGTTAAATAGATATAACAAAAATATACCAGATACATGCACAAAATGCATGGAAAGTAAAGGAACCCTATTTCATTGTTTATGGGAATGTAGATTAATAAGAATGTTTTGGGAAGAGGTGAGGGTAACAATTGAAAAAATAATCTCAAAACAAATCATATTGAATCCTAAACTGTTTTTTGTTGGGTCTGTACCCAGAAAAGCATAATTTTAATAAAAGTGAAAGAACATTCATAGACCTCAGTTTGCTTAATGCCAAAAAATGTATTGCACTATTATGGAAAAAGACTCATAGACCAGATGTGACTCAGTGGTTAAGACAGATGTTAACAAACCTTCCATTAGAAAGAATAACATATATACTGAAATCAAAGGAAATTGTGTTTGAGAATATATGGAGACCTTTTATTGATTATGTAAAAAATTTAAACATAACTCTTGAAGAAGAAGGTGAATGATGTGTGTGGACCTTGTAAATTCCAAACTGGTGAACATAATATGTATACTTATGTATTGGATTGTCTAGACTAAACAGAGGAGCATTGTTGAAGACTTGATTTTGTTGGTGGTTGTTGGTGTTTTTAGTGCATTTTTTTTTTTTGTAGTACTTTAGTGTTAGTGTTTGATTGTTTGTATCATGTTTGTTAAAAAAAAAAAAAGGGTTCAATAAAGATATTGTGGGAAAAAAAAGTACTTCAGCATACTGTTGGGAATTGAAATCACATTTAGGAAAACCATACGGACACAAAAATAGCCTTTTCCATTGCTTTTAAACAGAAAAAATCCACTCGCGATTAGCATTAGCATAATGCTAACATTAGCATGTATTGTTTGGTTTTCACTCCCCAAGATGAGGTATCAGTGTGAACACAGCAAAGGACACAGCCACAGTGCCCCTCACGCTCGTGCTCCCGTCAACTTAGGATAATAAAGGTTGCAAATTAGCGTTTGGAAAGTGTCTAGATCCATTTATAGCATTTTTCTGAATTAACTCACCAAGAAGAGGTATCAGTGTGAACCAGACCGCCCACAACCTCTCTCGTCCGCTCTCAGATCGTGAAAGACCAAACGACCAGCAGAGCGCCTCGGCACTCTGCTCGGAAGGCGGGGCTAATATCGCTCTTAATGAATGAAAAGACCCAGATTACCCAATGTGACCATAAAACGGGAATTTAAAAGTTGGATAACGAGGATCACACTTCCTCTTCCCAAAATAACCGTTTTTCAAAATAAAATCACACACTTTAATTAATACAAATGAAACCTGAGAAAAAGGCCCATTTTCTCAGCTGGGTTACACGAGGAATACAGCTAGGCAGGAAAACCTACAGTGTAACACAAGGTCGAAGAAGAAGAAATACTCAAAGGCTCAGAGTGAGCTACAGAAGTACACCAGAGAGATGAAGTCCAACTGACGGGATGAAAAAGCGGAGGAACTTCAAACTGCAGCAGACAGAATGGACATGAAAACATTCTTCACATTGTTTGAGAGAAATCTATGGCCCTAAACCAAGAGGATTGATCCAACTAAAGGCTATGGATGGTGAAACAGTTTTGCAGGAGAAAGACAAGATCCTGGACAGATTTACAGACCACTTTGACCAACTGCTAAACAACCCTGGAGATCTCACTGAAGAGGCTAAAGAAGCTCTAGTGTAGCGACCAGCTGTATCAAGTCTGGATGAACCACCAAATTTTGATGAACTAATGGCAGCTATCAGGACAACACAGGATGGTAAAGCTCCAGGAAGGGATGGAATTCCAGCAGAAATGTGGAAATTTGGTGGTGTTCAGCTGACCAACTGCCTGCACAAGCTCATCCAAGAGATATGGGATGCCCAGAAAGTACCTCAAGACTGGAAGGATGCAAGTATTGTGCCTTTGTTCAAGAAAGGTGACAGGAAAGATTGTGGAAATTACCGAGGTATACTGTATCACTGCTAGCCACTGTTGGTAAGATTCTCTCACGTGTACTACTGAACAGACTCAATGAACACATCTTGCAGAATGTACTACCGGAAACCCAGTGCGGCTTTAGAAGTGGAAGAAGCACAATAGACATGATTTTCTGCTTGAAACAGGTTCAAGAAAAGTGTATCGAACAGAACATGCCGCTTTATGTATCTTCATAGACTTCAGTAAAGCCTTCGATACTGTTTTGCGACAAGGACTTTGGCAGGTACTCAAGAAATATGGCTGTACAGAGAAGTTTGTCAGCCTGATCGAGGCACTCCATACAGGTATGCAAGCAAACGTGGCAATGAGTGGTTCAGTATCTAAAGACTTTTCAGTAAGCAACGGGGTGAAACAAGGGTGTGTGCTGGCACCTACACTCTTCTCGCTATATCTGGCAGCCATGCTTGAGGTGGCCTTCAAAGACACTTCAGAAGGAGTCTACATTCAAACAAGAAAAGAAGCAGACTTGTTCAATGTGGCACAGTTTGAAGCCAAGAGTAAGACATCAATAAAGGTAGTAAGAGAAATGCTCTTTGCCGACGTCAGTGCTCTAGTTGCACACAGTGCGGAAGATATGCAATCTTTAGTGGAGAAATTTGCAAGAGCAGCTAGCCAATTCAGCCTCCAAATCAACATCAAGAAGACAGAGTGCCTTTATCAACCACCAAAGTTCCAATTATCAACATCACTATCAGAAGAGATCAGCATTGGTACAGAGCCACTAGTTTAGTGCAAGACTTTCAAGTACCTAGGGAGTACTGTTTCAGAGAATGCTAGGCTGGAGGATGAACTATCTCTCAGAATGGGAAGAGCAAGTGCTGTGTTTGGAAACTTGAGGGAGAGACTGTGGAACAATCGACATGTGTCTATCCGTGTGAAATGCAAAGTGTACAGAGTGACAGTACTGGCAACTCTATTGTATGGTGCTGAAACTTGGACTGTCTACAGAGTGCAGGTGAAGAAACTCCACGCGTACATGATGTGACACCTTCGAGCCATAATGAACATCTCATGAAAACAAGATAAGACAAGATAACCAACATAGAAGTGTTGAAACGAGCTGGTCTACCGTCAGTGGAGGACATGCTAATACAGATGAACCTGAGATGGCTCGGACATGTTGAGAGGATGGACCACCAGCGTCTCCCTCGTTAGTTACTCTACTCACAGTTATGTGAGAGCAAACGCAATC
Organism: Pholidichthys leucotaenia; assembly: GCA_020510985.1. NCBI lineage: Eukaryota > Metazoa > Chordata > Actinopteri > Cichliformes > Pholidichthyidae > Pholidichthys > Pholidichthys leucotaenia. The sequence continues at coordinate 30,815,714 of CM035848.1, forward strand.
AGGGTAGACCAAGGCTCAGATTTAAAGACACTGTAAAAAGAAACTTGAAGAAGTTGGACATAGACAGGAGTTCCTGGCAGTGGAAGGCTAAGGACAGAGCTGTGTGGAGGAATCTGATCAGACCTAAATGAAACAGTCATTGTCGCCCACGACAGACTGCTATGATGATGATGATGATGATCCTTGCTATATGCTGCCCCCCGTGCCTCTGTTATTACAAATGGCCTGAGGTCCTCCACATTCTCAGTGAGACGTGGTTCTAGACAGGGCTGCCCGGTCTCACCAATTCTGTTTGCCCTTGCTATGGAGCCCTTAGCGGAGGCCATTAGATGTGATTCCTTGGTAACAGGTATAGATGTGGGTTCCACAAATCATAAAATTTCCCTTTATTGTGATGATGTCTTCCTCTATCTAAGTAACCCAGAATGTTCTATTTACAAGAGTTGTTTTAATAATTAATTCTTTTGGCCATTTTTTCAGGTTATAAGATTAACTACTCTAAATATGAAGCCATGCCCCTTACTCCTCAGGTATCTTGGTCTCCGCTGTGCTCTACCCCCTTCCGCTGGTCTCCATCAGGTTTTGTGTATTTGGGCATACACATTACTCCCTCTCTTTCTGGCTTATATAAAGCCAACTTTGTTCCTGTAATTCGTAGAATCAAGGAGGACTTGGCCCGCTGGACCGCCTTGCCTCTATCTCTCTTAGGAAGGGTCAACCTTGTCAAAATGGTTATACTTCCTCAGTTATTGTACCCCTTCCAGATGATCCCAGCTCTCTTAACAAGAAAATCACTTGCTATTCTTAATAGGTCTTTGACGTCTTTTCTCTGGAGGAACAAGCGAGCCAGGTTCAAACTTAGCACATTACAGCACCCACTGGATGAAGGAGGCCTGGCAGTACCAGATTTTAGGCGCTATCAAATTGCTTCTCTCTCTATTTACATTTGGCACTGGTTTAAAAATGATCCGACATCCACCTGGCTTAATATAGAGGCAGCTCCGGTGGCCCCTATCCCTCTTAGTCACATATTATATGCATCTAAGAAATGCGTTTGTCTCAAATTAAAGGGGAATTTTATTTTACAGAATACTTTAAAAGTTTGGAGGATGGTAAAGAAGCTTGGAAATCAGGATGGCTCCTTTTCCACCCTCACACCTATTTATTTAAACCCGGATTTTCCGACTTCCGGTCTGGACACCATGGTGATTGCAGCTTAACGCTGAAGCTCCCAGACCCAATCCAGTAAAATACCTTGAAAATCAGATTTAACGGATTTTTGGAAGAGTGAAAATCAAAGGACAAAGTCATCATGCCTAAAGGAAAACAGAAGAAAACGACATTTACCAGGCCAGGACACGCATCGGCCGAAGAATCTGATCCGGAGGATTTCCATTCAGAAGACGAGGAGCTGAATGAAGCTAACAAAAAGGTTAGCTTGAAAATGGTATATAATGAATTAAGACGATTTCGCCGAGAGTGTTGGGCCGAATTTCGTGAATTCAAAGAAGAATTAAAAAGGACAAACAGCAGAGTGGACCAGGCCGAGAACCGAATCTTGGAAGCAGAGGTTTACTGCTCTCCCATCGAGTTTCCCAGTTTCGACTAGTAAACAGCAAGCTAACACGTGTGGTGCAGGCCTCAATGATGACAAGATGTTTCCTTTTATCTCGTTTATTGAAGCTGCCCCACAAGGAACTCAACGTGATGTACACTCGTCTTTAGGGTTTTACATCCGTTTAGATTTGTTCCTACATCCGTGTAAAACTGCAACAAAGTAAGCATATACACGCCGTCAATGATATGGTCACCGTATTTAGCTTAGCACATATTAGCGTTAGCTCTAGCTTAGCTTGGTAACAATGATGGCAACAGACTAGTCAGATCGCTTAAAATACACCAATGCAACCATGCAGTTCTCATTGTAGCTGTTAACACTGTCAAACCATGCACATACTCACAGACTAATGATGTCCAAGGCGCCGATAATTAACAACATCAACAGCGCTCGTACAATGAGTGGCGTTCTGCATCCGTCCTCCAGTTATATCATTACTGCGCATGTGCAATACTTTGTGTCTCAGTTCAAAACGATGCTTTCCCTACACCACTAGAGGGAGCCAAACTCCCTTACATGAAATGCTGTAATGGGAACTCTTAACTTGATACATGGGGGCAGCATACTCCCCGTCTGGTGCAATAACATTGTACCACTATTTAGCCTTACAACATTTCAAACAACAGTGCATAACAATGTTAATAAATATCGTTATCTATTATTCCCTTTCTGCTATCAGTAAAACCATTTCTGTAATTGGTCTCAGAAACACTTTAACAGTCCCATCTCTTATTATCTTCACCTCCGCTTTTCGTACTTTATTGTCCCTTCCGTGAAATGTCTTCACAATCCGCCCATGGGCCAGTCATTTCTGTGTGCTTGCCCATCCTTGAGCAAAACGACATCTCTAACATTGATGTTCGGTTTCTCATCAGTCCATTTTCTTCGGCTCTGAAGAGTCACAAGATACTCTTGTCTGTGGTTGGATTGTGCTAACATCTTTTGTGCGTTTGTCGGGATGTCAACAGCTTCTTCTGGTGTGGCTGTGGAGGCTAATCCATCATCTACATAGAAATGTCTCATTATGAACTGTGTTATGTCATGTCCATGCTCTTTCTCGCCTTCAGCTGCAGCACGTCTCATGCGGTAAACAGCCACGGCTGGAGAAGGGCTATTGCCGAACACATGCACTTTCTTTCTGCAGTCTCTTACTTCTTTGTCCATGATGTCAATAAAAACTTGGTCTTCTATTGACAGCACTGGTTTATCGTCGTCCTTTGGTTTATCAAAGACTGTGTTTCCTAAGTGGTCTGTGTCTCTCTCACCCTGCAAGGCATATGGTAGTATGCTGTTGGGGCGTGAGGTGGAGCAACCTGAAACCTCTTTGACAAGAAATGTGTTTGGGCATGGGCTGAGGGATGATGCACGACCATTGTAGAGCACTTGTGTCTTCAGCACGTTAACAGTCGCAGGCTTGTGTGTTGTCCCTGAACACGTTTCTCCCACAATAACCCATCCCAAGTCCAAGCGCTGTGCATAGGGCGTACTGTGAGGCCCATTTATTTGTTCCCTCACCTTGTGTACCTGTAGGATGTCTCTTCCCAGCAATAGGAGGATGGGAGCATGTTCATCTACAGGTGGAATCTTGTCTGCGACTTTTCTCAGGTGTGGATGCACAAGTGCGTCCTTTGGAGATGGGATCTCCCTCCTGTCATCGGGGATCACGTCACACTCGATCAAGTTTGGAAGCTGGAGCTGTACTTTTCCATCCATTGATTCTATCATGAAGTTTGGAGCTCTCCGCCCCCCAAACCGTAGTAGCCCCTGAGCACGTTTTCAGTGGGTAGGGGTCGGAAGGTGCTCTAATGTTGAACAGCTGGAAAAACTCTGATTTAGCGAGTGATCTGTTGCTTTGTTCATCGAGCAGTGCATACATTTTCTGGGCTTCTTCTCTGTGTCCTGCAGGATAAACTAACACAGGGCTAATTTTTGAGCAGGATCGTGGGTTTTCTGCATTACCGCAAACTTCTGTGCATCTAGACGTGACTAGTGTGCCCTCATAATCATGGTGCTCCCCGCCATGATCCGTCTCAGCTTCCTGAGGCTCCATGGGAGGAGGAGAGGGGTCAGGATGTAGTGCTGCTACATGTCTATCACTACCACAGTCAGAGCACTGGATTAACTGCCTACAGTCTTTTGCCAGATGCTGAGTGGACCCACAACACTTAAAGCAGATGTGATTCTCTCTCAAGAACAGTTTGCGTTCTTCTATTGGTTTTGCTCTAAATGTTTTACATTTCTTTAATGGGTGTGGCCTTCTGTGTATTTGCATTGTTTATCTGGGCTTTCTGTTGTTTCACGTGTGTGGTTACCTGTAGCTGCGGGTGAAGCTGGTGGGATGTCTGTTTTGTGGACACTGATGAGGTGCTCACTGGCGAACTTAGGGGCCTTTTCAACTCTGGTGTTCATGTGGGCCGGTGGAGAGAAACTGAAACTTGGGTCATTTCTTATTTTGGCTTGTCGTCTGACATAGCTGGAAAAAAAGCTGAAAGGAGGAAAGGCGACCTTGTGTGTTTCTTTGTATTTGGCGCCTGCTGCAATCCACTTCTCCTGTAGGCTGTAGGGCAGTTTCTCGACGACAGGATTCACTCCACGGGCTGTGTCCAGGTATGCGAGCCCAGGTAGGTATCCGCCATCCTTTGCACATTCGAGCTCCTGTAGAACGTCACCAAGTTCTCTCAGCTTGAGTGCATCTTTGTTGCTGATTTTGGGAAAATCAAGCTTTTTTAGCAGTGCATTTTCTATTACTTCGGGTGACCCATAACACTCTTCTAGCCTTTCCCAGACTAAGTTAAGGGCTGCTTTTGGGTTGAAGACATGTGCAGAGCGGATCCTCTTTGCTTGTTTTGCTGATTCTGTGCCGAGCCATTTTATCATCAGATCCAATTGCTCGTGGTGTGAGAGGCTGAGGTCTTGTATGGCGTTCTGGAAGGATGCTTTCCATGCCCAATAATTCTCTGGGAGGTCATCAAACTGTAGGAATCCCGTGCTCAACATCTCCCGGCGTGTGAGATATTTGGTCAGATCCTGAATGCTTTGTACTTCGGCATAATGTGTTGCGGGGGCATAATAGGGTCGTAACATTGGGGGATTAATTGTCTCTGCAGCTCCCTGCTCCTCCTTTATGTTGACGCTGACCCTACTCTTACCATCTACAGTATTAGATGGGATGAATGGTACATTTGTGGCCATTTCAAACTGTTCACACTGGATCTTAGAGGGGGTGGCTGGATCAGTTTTAAATGGAGTTTCCTCAAAGCGCATATTAAGGTGCTTCTGTACATACTCAGATGTGTGTTGTGCTGAGCCAACTGGCAAGTCCATTAATGCTTGGCTGAATTCACTTCTTGCACATTCCTCTGCTTCTTCATAGGCCGCGGCTTCAGCTTCTGCAGCTGCAACAGCCTTCTGATGGTTCAAAATGTGCATTTGTGCCTCAAGATTAGCCTTCTGTGTGATGAGGGCTGCTTCTTTCTCTGAATAAGCTAATTCAGCTCGTGCAGCATCTGCTTTAGCTCTAGCTCTTATGGCTGAGGAGGTAACTGAAGAAGCCTTGCTTGACTTGAAGCTACGTGAGTATAATGAGCTAGCTCGTGCAGCTGTAGCCAAGGGAGCTGTGTGTCCCGTCTCCATGACTCCACTTCTGAGTTGGGGAGTTGGCTGATGCTGCTCTCCTGCCCTGAGGCTCATTTGCCGTTTGTTGTTGTTTATCGGGCCCGCCGCGCTGTTAGTCTTTTTACTTTACTGCTCTCCCATCGAGTTTCCCAGTTTCGACTAGTAAACAGCAAGCTAACACGTGTGGTGCAGGCCTCAATGATGACAAGATGTTTCCTTTTATCTCGTTTATTGAAGCTGCCCCACAAGGAACTCAACGTGATGTACACTCGTCTTTAGGGTTTTACATCCGTTTAGATTTGTTCCTACATTCGTGTAAAACTGCAACAAAGTAAGCATATACACGCCGTCAATGATATGGTCACCGTATTAAGCTTAGCACATATTAGCGTTAGCTCTAGCTTAGCTTGGTAACAATGATGGCAACAGACTAGTCAGATCACTTAAAATACACCAATGCAACCATGCAGTTCTCATTGTAGCTGTTAACACTGTCAAACCATGCACATACTCACAGACTAATGATGTCCAAGGCGCCGATAATTAATAACATCAACAGCGCTCGTACAATGAGTGGCGTTCTGCATCCGTCCTCCAGTTATATCATTACTGCGCATGTGCAATACTTTGTGTCTCAGTTCAAAACGATGCTTTCCCTACACCACTAGAGGGAGCCAAACTCCCTTACATGAAATGCTGTAATGGGAACTCTTAACTTGATACATGGGGGCAGCATAAGAGGAAAGAATAAAAGCGCTGGAAGATTCCGTGCTGGATCTACACAAAAGGCAGTCAAGACTAGAGGCTAAGCTAACCGACCAAGAAGGAAGACTGAGAAGAGACAACATAAGAATTCACGGTCTGAAAGGAGGAGTCGAGGATGGTTTCACCACAATGGCGGCATGTGTGGAATCCTTACTGAGAGAGAAGTTGGATATTCCCCAATCCACCGATTTGAAGATAAAAAGGGCGCACCGTACATTAGCCCCTAGGCCGGCGGCGGAAGTGCCTCCACGTTCGGTGGTGGTGAAGTTTTCCAACTCCAAAATAAAAGAAGAGGTTGTAAGACTGGCTTGGCAGAAAAAAGGATTTATGCACCAAGAGAGAAAAGTCTTCGTGGAACACGATTACGCCCCAGAGGTCCTTAAAAAGCGTCGGGAATACAACGACGCTAAAAAGGTACTACGAGAGAAAAAAATTGCGCTTCCAGACGCCATTTCCGGTGAAGTTGAGGGTTTTCTACGGGGAAGAGACATGTCTATAACTCGGCGGAAGAAGCAACCGAAGATATGGCGAGAAGAGGACTCCCGGTAACGGTGTTTAAACCCGCAGCAGACCCAATCGAAAAAATCAAGGCTCAAACGTGGTCCACACAGAGACCCTCAAAATCCACGGGCCAGCAGCGGGAAACCCAGCGTCAGAGCTACAAGCAAAAACTGGCCGTTTACAGGAGGGAATAACGTTTTTTTTTTTTTAAGTCAGTCTGCACACCCAACCCCCCTCCTACAAGGTAACAAACATTAAAGGAGATGCAGATTCAGCATGTGGTAAAACATTTCATGGAACAGTCATAATATTAGAAACAAAATAAGTCTTAAAAAAAAAAAAAAATTAAAAAAATAACTTGTTAAAATAGAAATGTGACAATGGTCCACATGTTCTCCCCACACTAACAAATACTGTATTAACGTGAATGTTTGCTGTGATGGTGGTGGGAGGGTGCACACAATTTCATAGGGTACAGGCATAAAAAAAAAAAAAAAAATCATTACAAGTTCGGATTGGGATCTGAAATTCACGTTAAAAACATGGGACAACTTACAGGGGTAAGAGAGGGCCCTCAGCACGTAACAGAGTTTGAGGAATTTCCCTCAGAGCCTACACTCCATCAAGGCTCTTCTAAGGTCACTAAAAAGACCTCAGCTCAGGAAGTTCTTTTGTCAGTTTTTTGTTTTAAAGTTTTTTTACACTATGTTCTTAATGTTTTTTATGTTCTTAATGTTCTTTCAGTTTCTGAGTAGCATAAAAAAGGGCCACCACACTGTTATACTAATAAGACAACACAATGGAGAAACAGGGTGTAGCCAAAAATAATCTCATATAATGTAAAGGGGGATCCTGAATCCAGTCAAAAGATCCAAGATTCTAGGCAAAATGAAAAAAGACAAAGCAGGAATAATATTTTTACAAGAAACCCATCTACGTGGAGCACACTAAACTCAGTAGACAAGGGTTTAATATGATCTCTTCATCTTCATATAAGTCAGGGAGGAGGAGGGGAGTAGCGACATTGATCTCAACCAAAATTACATTTGAAAAAAAGTCAGAAAACAAAGATACAGAAGGGAGATACAGTTTGGTAATTGGGCGGCTAGAGGGAGAAGATATCACCCTGCTGAATGTATATGCACCTCCAGGGGCTAACTGGAAATTTTATAAAAATGTGTTTGACCTAATGATAACTAAAGCCCAAGGTTTAGTGATATGTGGTGGAGACTTCAATCTAAGACTGAATCCATACTGGGATGCATCAGGTAATTCTCCACATCAAAATAACACTCAAAGTAGAAGAACTCGGATGCTACTAAAAGAAATGGGAATCTGTGATGTGTGGAGGGAATTCAACCCCAGTGTAAAAGATTATACATTTTACTCAGCGCCACATTCACCATACTCAAGGATTGACTATTTTTTTATGTTTAATAGAGACATTGGAAGAGTAAAAACATGTAAAATAGGACTGATGGATCTCTCCGACCACAGTCCGATCTATATGGACTTAAGTACCCAAAAATTCACAAATAATACATTTTCTTGGAGGTTGAATTCAAATGTCTTGAAAGGACCACTGAAAGATGAAGTGGAATCAGATATTCTCAGATATTTGGAAGAAAATGATAATGAAGAAGTACCCCCTTTAATACTGTGGGATGCATGCAAAGCTGTAATAAGGGGAAAGATTATCGCAAAACTGGCAATCCAAAAGAAACTGAGACAAGAAAAACTAACCACATTAGAGTCAGAACTTAAGAACCTAGAAAAAGAGCACAAAGACAACACTCATTCTAATGACTCGCTCAAAATTAAGGAAATTAAAAAACAAATAAATGAGATCTACACAATAGAAATCCAGAAGAAACTTACATTTCTGAAACAAAAATACTATGAAGCAGGCAGCAAATCGGCAAAATTACTAGCCTATAAATTGAGGAAACAACAAACGGAAAGAGCAATCTACAAAATCAGAGACCCAGTATCAAAGGAAATAAAATTCAGAATTCAGGATATTCTTAAAAGCTTCGAGAACTACTATAAGAACTTGTACTCCCTCAAAAAACATAAAAAATCATCCGAAGCATTCCTAAACACATTAAGCCTTCCCCAACTTACTGAGTCTCAAAATAAAACACTACTGTCAGAAATACAACCTAAAGAATTAGAAAAAGCAATTATGAAACTTAAAGCTAACAAATCCCCAGGAGCAGATGGCTATACAGCAGAGTGGTACAAAACCTTTAAACAGCAACTATCTCCTCTCCTCCTGAAAACATTTAACTATGTCCTCCACACAGGGGAAATCCCCCCCTCCTGGAGAGAAGGGGTCATTGCAGTCATACCTAAACCTGAAAAGGATAAACTAGAATGCTCCAACTACAGACCAATCAGTGTATTAAATCAGGACTATAAGCTTTTTACCACTATCCTTGCCAAAGGTTAGAAAATATACTGACAGACTTAATTCATTTAGACCAAACAGGTTTTATAAGACAAAGACAGACACAAGACAACATTAGACGCACTTTACACATAATTCATCATATAAAAAAATATAACTTAAATGCAGTCATATTGGGATTAGATGCTGAAAAAGCATTCGATTCGGTTAACTGGTCTTTCCTATATAGAATCTTATCCAGTTTCAATTTTCATAACAACTTCATTAGAACTATACAGGCATTATATAAAAAAAACAACAGCCAAAATAAGGATTAACGGTAATTTATCATCTTCTCTTGAGCTGGAAAGAGGATGTCGTCAGGGCTGCCCCTTTTCTCCACTGCTGTTTGCAATCTTCATAGAACCTCTGAGCCAATGGATAAGACAGAATCAAAAAATTCAAGGTATTACACTTGGTCAGAAGGAACATAAAATAGCACTCTTTGCTGATGACATTTTAATATACCTGGGGCAGCCGGACACCTCTTTTCCAGAACTATTCTCAGTTTTTTCAGAGTATGGAGATTTATCGGGGTACGAACTAAACATGCATAAAACCCAAGTTTTAACTTTCAACTATGACCCAAATCAATATTTACTAAGCAAACTCAAAATTAACTGGGAGATGGAATCATGAAATATCTGGGGGTCAACATCCCGAAACAACTCAACAAAATTTTAACACTAAACTATGATCCACTGGTGGCAAAAATAAAATCTGATCTAGCAAGATGGAATATGATACCATTCTTGGGTACTGCACAAAGAATTGAAGCAGTCAAAATGAATATATTTCCACGTCTTCTATACCTTTCCAAACAATACCGGTAGAACCTCCCAAAAAAACATGGCAGGAACTGGACAGAAGGATCTCAAGATTCATATGGCAGGGCAAGAGACCTAGAATCAAATATAGAACCCTACAGCTAAACAAAGACAAAGGTGGGCTTGCGCTGCAAATATCAGGGACTATTTTAAAGCCGCACAAATTAAAACTTTAGTAGAGATATGTAACCCAGTCTACACTGCACAATGGAAGGAGATGGAATGCCAAATAACAAGTGACATCCCCCTACAGGCGATAATAGGGAACAATGCCTTACCTAAACTTTTGGACAACACTAACCCCTGGATAGAGACCCCGCTAAAAATTTGGTTTAAGATAGTCAGAGAGAATCAAACTAAAGAGCCCTATCGATTTCTGCAATGGATTGCCTATGATCAAGACTTTACTCCTAATAAAACAGACACTAGATTTAAAAAGTGGAAGAGAACGGACTGATAAAAATATTACGATTTTTTTAAAGGGCAAATTTTAAGAAGTTTTGAAGATTTGAAAAAACAAGGTCTAATAAATCAAGACCTTTACAGGTTCTTTCAGCTTAGACACCACATAAACAAGATACTTAAAAAGGAGGATTTGGAAAGGGCCCAGTCAGGTGTTCTGAAGGTCTTCTTAATGGCATATAAAGGGATCCCAGGGATCAGATACATCTCTAAAATATACCAAGGTCTTCAAGACTTAAAAGGAGACAACACATCATATATAAAAGAGAGATGGGAAAAAGATGGGAATTTCACTTTACAACTGGAAATATGAGAAAAGCTAAATAAACAGCAATGGAAAAGTACCTCATCCCTGCAGTGGAGAGAATTTGGATGGAAAAATTTGGCAAGATTTTTCAGAACACCTGCACAAAACAAATTTACTCATAAGGGGTTGAATTGTTGGCGCTTGTGTGGTGAAGAGACTGCAAATCATTTTCATGTGTTTTGCTCATGCCCAGTTATCCACCAATATTGGACCAATGTACAGACAATATTGGGGAAAATATTCAAAATAACAGTTCCCTTTTCTTTTGTAACTTTGTATTTGGGCTTACTACCGGATTCACTGGAAAGACGAGGAGAAAAATACTTATTCACTGTTTTAATATTGGCAAGTAAAAAGCCCTAACTAAAAAAATGGATGTTGAAGGACTGTCCTACACCTGAAGATTGGATTAACGTGATTCAAGACATTTACTCGATGGAAAAGTTGACATTCGCATTGAGACAGGACATGGATGGGTTCTTGAACTTTTGGCAACCCTGGATCGCATATGTGTCTTCCATTAGATCTAATCTTTGACAAATACCATTTCAATAATGGCACCGCTCTTTGTTCCAACACTACTCAGATGCTCTTTTATTTTTATTTATTTATTTTGTTTGTTTGTCCATTTTTTTCTCTTTTGTTTGTTTTTTGTTTTTTTTGTTCTCTTTAATTTCACTTTTTCCTTCACTTAAAAAAAAGGGGTGTTGTAATAATTATTCTTCCATTGTTGTCAAATAACAAAAAATAAGGGAACATGTGATGAAAATGTAAACAATGCAATGCTGTAATGACGTGTATACCCTTTACAAAAACTTAAATAAAAAAAAAAAAACAACCCAGATTTTCCCCCTGGTCTGGCTGACCAAGCCTTCTCGTTGTGGTTTGATAGGGGAGTAAAAACTGTAGGCGACTTGATGACGGAGGGCACTCTGCTGTCTTTCGAGCAGCTCAGAGAGAAGTATAACCTCCCACGGACTAACTTTTTTTAGGTATCTGCAAATTTGTAGTTTTATTTCTTCATCTATTAAGCTACATCCTAATGGGGTCTCTTTTTCATCTATGGAGGAGGTGATTCAGAAACCAGACACTAGAAAACTAATCACTAGGTTCTACAAGACCCTCTCAGTCCCATCCAGTGATTGCACAGCTCATGTCAGATCTCTTTGGGAAGTGGATTTTGGAGAATCATTTTCACCTGATATATGGGATGATGTGCGGTCAGATAGTGCAAACTACCTTTTTACTACCAAAGCTAGGAGAGCTTACATTCAAGATCATACACAGGCTTCATATTACCTCCAGTGAAACGCAATAAGTCTAACCCTCTATTTTCAAAATTTTGTAATAAGGTAAAATTTCTGAAGGTTCAGATTTTCATATTGTTTATTTAAATGTCCTCCAATTAATGACTTCTGGGTAAAAATTTGTAAAGAAATGATATTATATTCAAGAAAAATCTAGCCCTCACTCCTCTCAGCTGCATTCTAGGAGTAAATCCTAACCCCACTGAATCTTCGCTCCTCCGCACTCAAACTGTTGCAGGTGCTTCTCTTTAGTGCAAGAAGATGTATATCTTTCTTCTATGGACCTCAGACTCTGCTCCTACAGGTTACACATTGGATTCGTGGTGTGATGGAACTTATCCCTCAGAAGCTATTAGCTTCTGGTTCAAAGACAAACCTTTTCGGTTTTTTGATATATGGGACCGCCTTTTTGAGTTATATAGGAGGAGATGGCGTCCAGGCCCTCCGGAGTGACCTCTATGGTCTTGCTTGGACTGAGAGGTCAAAGTGCATTGTCAAATAGACCACCATTATTTCTAATTGTGCTCTTATGATGCAATTCTTCTGCTTCTGACAAATTTGTATTGTATTGTGGTATTTATTATTTTTCATGTTTTTTTTTGTTTTGTTTTTTTTTTTGTTTTTTTGTTTTTGTGTGTGGAGGTGGGATGATGGGGTGGGAGTTTGGGGGTTGAAAAAGAGGGTTCTCTTTGTCATTTCTTGCTGTTTGCTTTTTCTGTATTGCTTGTGGCCCTCAAAAGCTCAATAAACATAAGAGAAAGATAAGGCTTTGTTTTCAGAATAAACACAAATGTAACCCACCATTTCTGTCAATGCAGCCAAGAAAAAAGGTATTGTAATAACTATGCTGGGCCACTAGAGACGGCAGTGTGGCTTTTTTTTTTTTTTTACAGCACATGATGGACCACTCCAGTGACATCACAGGTTGGTTAGTGCTCAGAGGTCTGCATTAGCTACTGTGGAGAGTTTTTACAACACCAGGTTAATGGATGATTATTAGACCTAAACTAAGAACAGATGTAAGGGTGGTCATTATTACATTACCCCGACTGTAGTGGTATATTTTATGTGGCCAAAACAAGGAGAGATCACCTGCTTTATTTTATGACCTCTTCAACAGCTGACTGATGTCTGTACTGAAATGATGGAGCTGCTGTTAGCTGCGACGCTAACATGTACACCGATCTTTTATGTTAATGTGACGGGGGTTTTGAGTCAGAGGGACCAATGGTTCATCAGATAAAAAGGTCTCAATTCTGATCCTACTGTTCTCTGATTTTTGTCTCTGATAAAGTCTGGTGTCCACAGATCACTGCACAGACTGTTAGCATAAAGGTAATGAGTGCTGACATCAGTTCAACTTTTCAACTAAACTCTTTTTAGTCTCAGCAGAAAGTGCCTCCTCTGTGGTGATTTATGCAAAATAGATCACCAGTTTTCTATTCTTTTTAAATGTAATAATTAGCTCATGTACAGTGTTTCCTCTGGCTTAAAGACCTTGGCGTGGTGGCAACATATTCCCCCTGGGGGGGGGGCAGTAAACATACCGGAATATGTTAATTTTCCATCCATCCATCCATCGTCTACCGCTTTTCCGGAGGTCCGGGTCGCAGAGGCAGCAGTTCAAGCAGAGAAGCCCAGACTTCCCTCTCCCCAGCCACCTGCTCCAGCTCTTCAGAGGGGATACCAAGGCGTTCCCAGACCAGCTGGGAGACATAGTCTCTCCACCGAGTCCTGGGTCTGCCCCGGGGTCTCCTCCCAGTGGGACGCGCCTGAAACACCTCAAGTGGGAGGCGTCCAGGAGGCATCCTAATCAGATGCCCATACCACCTCAACTGACTCCTTTCAATGTGGAGGAGCAGCGGTTCTACTCTGAGCCTCTCCCGGATGACTGAGTTCCTCACCCTATCTCTGAGGGTGAGTCCAGCAATCCTACGGAGAAAGCTCATTTCACCCGCTTGTATCCGCGATCTCGTTCTTTCGGTCATTACCCAAAGCTCGTGACCATAGGTGAGAGTAGGAACGTAGATTGACTGGTAAATCAACAGCTTTGCCTTAGAACTAAGCTCCCTCTTCACCACAACAGACCGGTACAATGTCCGCATCACTGCAGATGCTGCTCCAATCCGTCTGTCGATCTCTCGCTCCATTTTCCCCTCACTCGTGAACAAGACCCCAAGATACTTAAACTCCTCCACTTGGGGCAGGAGCCTGTCCCCAACCCGGAGAGGACAATCCACCTTTTTCCGGCTGAGGACCATGGACTCGGACTTGGAGGTGCTGATTCTCATCCCAGCCGCTTCACACTCAGCGGCAAACCGTCCCAGCAAGAGCTGTAGGTCATTGCTGGATGAAGCCAACAGGAAAACATCATCTGCAAACAACAGAGATGAGATCCTGTGGTCACCAAGCATGACACCCTCCATTCCCTGGCTGCGCCTAGAAATCCTGTCCATAAAAATTATGAACAGGATCGGTGACAAAGGGCAGCCCTGGCGGAGTCCAACTCTCACTGGGAATGACTCCGACCAAGTGTTGGCAATACGAACTAAACTCTCACAACGGTCGTACAGAGACCGAATAGCTCGTAACAACAAGCCCGATACCCCATACTCCGAAGCCCCCCCCACAAAAATCCACGAGGGACGCGGTCAAATGCCTTCTCAAGTCCACAAAACACATGTAAACTGGTTGGGCAAACTCCCACGAACCCTCAAGAATTCTCGAGAGGGTAAAGAGCTGGTCCGATGTGCCACGGCCAGGACGAAAACCACATTGCTCCTCCTGAATCCGAGGTTCGACCAACGGCCGGACTCTCCTCTCCAGAACCTTGGCATAGACCTTCCCAGGGAGGCTGAGGAGTGTGATCCCTCTAAAGTTGGAGCACACCCTCCGGTCCCCTTTTTTGAAGAGAGGAACCACCACCCCGGTTTGCCATGCCAAAGGCACTGCCCCCGACCTCCACGCAATGTTGCAGGGGCGTGTCAACCATGACAACCCAACAACATCCAGGGCCTTGAGGTACTTGGGGCGAATCTCGTCCATCCCTGGGGCCCGGCCACCAAGGAGATTTTTAACCACCTTGGCGACCTCAGCCCCTGTGATGGGCGAGTCATCCCCCTCATCCCCAAACCCTGCTTCCTCTGTGGAAGGCGTATCAGTGGGATTGAGGAGATCCTCGAAGTATTCCTTCCACCGCCCGACGATATCCCCAGTCGAAGTCAACAGTGTCCCATCCGCACCATACACAGTGTGGACGGGGAGCTGCTTTCCCCCTCCTGAGCCGCCGAACAGTTTGCCAGAATCTCTTTGAAGCCCGACCGAAAGTCTTGTTCCATGGCCTCACCGAACTCCTCCCATTCCCCCCGGGTTTTTGCTTCAGCAACCACCCGAGCTGCACTCCGCTTGGCCTGCCGGTACACCTCAGCTGCTTCGGGAGTCCACCAAGCCAACCAAGCTTGATAGGACTCCTTCTTCAGCTTAATGGCCCCCCTCACCACTGGTGTCCACCACTTGGTTCGGGGGTTGCCACCACGAGATGCACCGACCACCTTGCGGCCGCAGCTCTGGGCCGCCGCTTCAACAACAGAGGTGGAGAACATGGCCCATTCAGACTCCATGTCTCCAGACTCCCTCGGAATGTGGTTGAAGTTCTTCCGGAGGTGGGAGTTGAAGCCTCCCGGACAGGGGCCTCAGCCAGACGCTCCCAGCCACCCTCACTATACGTTTGGGTCTACCAGGTCTGAATGGCTCCTCCCCTGCCATCGGATCCAACTCACCACCAGGTGGTGATCAGTTGACAGCTCTGCACCTCTCTTTACTCGGGTGTCCAAGACATACGGTCGCAGGTCTGATGATACGATAACAAAATCGATCATCGACCTGCGACCTAGGGTGTCCTTGGTGCCAGGTGCACATATGGACACCCTTATGCATGAACATGGTGTTCGTTATGGACAGACTGTGGTTAGCACAGAAGTCCAATAACTGAACACCACTCGGGTTCAGATCGGGCAGCCGTTCCTCCCAATCACCCCCCCCTCAGGTTTCACTGTCGTTGCCCACGTGCGCATTGAAGTCCCCCAGTAGGACCTGGGAGTCTCCAGGAGGAGCACCCTCCAGCACCCCAGTCACAGACTCCAAAAAGGGTGGGTACTCTGAAACATCATTTGGTGCATAGGCACAAATGATGGTCAGGACCCGTTTCCCAACCCGAAGGCGCAGGGAAGCAACTCTTTCGTCCACTGGGGAAAACTCCAATATAGAGGCAGCAAGGTGGGGCGATACAAGAATACCCACCCCTGCTCGTCGCCTCTCGCCCGGGGCAACTCCAGAAAAGGCCAAGCTCCAGCCCCTCTCCAGGAGACTGCTTCCGGAACCGGAGCTGTGTGTTGAGGTGAGGCCGACTATATCTAGCCGGTATCGCTCAACCTCGTACACCAGCTCAGGCTCCTTCCCCACCAGAGAGGTGACATTCCACGTACCAAAAGCCAGTTTAGAAAGCTTGGGATCAGTCCACCAAAGTCTCCGCCTTTGACCGCCACCTAATCCACATAGCACCGGACCCCCATGATCCCTCCTGCAGGTGGTGAACCCACTGGAGGGCGGACCCATGTAACTCCTTCGGGCTGAGCCCGGCCGGGTCCCATGGGTGGAAACCCGGCCACCAGACACTAGCCTTCGAGCCCCTCCCCCAGGCCTGGCTCCAGGGTGGGGCCCCGGTAACCCCATACCGGGCGGGGTACACTGAATCCTTGATATACAATTTATCATGAGAGTCTGTTGGATCGTTCTTAGTCTGGCCCTTCACCCAGGACCAGTTATTGCCCCAGACAACATAGCTCCTGGGATCACTGGGGCACGCAAACCCCCCCCACCACGATAAGGTGACGATCCATGAGGGGGATGTTAATTTTATACTATTTATTTCTTTTTAAAATTTTACACAGTAACGTTGCATATGGAACTTACCATTTGAAGTATTGTACAACCGAGGCTTGAATATTGGGCCGGTTGGGGTCCCACCCAGACATCCTGTGTTTAGACTTTGTAGTGGTGTTATCCGTCTCTCCTTCCTCTGCCTGAACACTTTCCCCTCCTTGGCTCCTCTCTTCTGTCTCGTCTTGCCCTCTCTGAGCTCTGTCTAATTCAGGTTCTCTCTCTGTCTATGGTGGTATACAAACAGGTTAGAAAATATCAAGTGTCATGTTTTGTCCTGCAGGATTTTTTTGTCATGGTTTACATAAATGACAAAAATATGTGTGTTTTTTGTATTTTTATTCTAGTGTTTCTTTTTTTCCATTGAGAGAGTAGGGAAGGGAAATTCATAATAGTAATGTACTCATGCATACTTAAATTATATGATCAGGTGGGTATAGTAGCCAGAAATTCTACTCATGTAAAAGCAATGCTTTGAAATTAATTAAAAGTAGACAGCCAAAAATTTCTACTTGAGTTAAGGGTACAAAGAGCACCCACTTAAAAACTTGAGTAATGACTGCACTCTCGAAGGTTTGAGGTTTATCTCCAAAATTTATAACAATTTTCTTATAGTTTTCTACTCTTCTCTGTAAATCAAAAGTTGAAACCATGTTCTTCTAATTTGTAATTTCCTCTTGTAAAATTGACTTTTCTTGTACATTTGAAACTTTATTATAAATTTGTGGATTATTTTATGACTAATTTTTGTCTGTTTTTTAAAAAAATAAAATTACTGTATTTTTTTTTTAATTTAAGTTTTTGTAAAGGGTATACACGTCATTACAGCATTGCATTGTTTACATTTTCATCACGTTTCCTTATTTTTTGTTATTTGACAACATTGGAAGAATAATTATTACAACACCCCTTTTTTTTAAGTGAAAGAAAAAGTGAAATTAAAGAGAACAGAAAAAAACAAACAAACAAAAGAGCAAAAAACAAACAAAAAGAAAAATAAATAAAAATAAAAGAGCATCTGAGTAGCGTTGGAACAAAGAGCGGTGCCATTATTGAAATGGTATTTGTCAAAGAGTAGATCTAATGGAAGACACATATGCGATCCAGGGTTGCCAAAAGTTCAAGAACCCATCCATGTCCTGTCTCAATGCGAATATCAACTTTTCCATCGAGTAAATGTCTTGAATCACGTTAATCCAATCTTCAGGTGTAGGACAGTCCTTCAACATCCATTTTTTAGTTAGGGCTTTTTTACTTGCCAATATTAAAACAGTGAATAAGTATTTTTCTCCTCGTCTTTCCAGTGAATCCGGTAGTAAACCCAAATACAAAGTTACAAAAGAAAAGGGAACTGTTATTTTGAATATTTTCCCCAATATTGTCTGTACATTGGTCCAATATTGATGGATAACTGGGCACGACCAAAACACATGAAAATGATTTGCAGTCTCTTCACCACACAAGCGCCAACAATTCAACCCCTTATGAGTAAATTTGTTTTGTGCAGGTGTTCTGAAAAATCTTACCAAATTTTTCCATCCAAATTCTCTCCACTGCAGGGAAGATGTACTTTTCCATTGCTGTTTATTTAGCTTTTCCCATATTTCCAGTTGTTTAAAGTGAAATTCCCATCTTTTTCCCATCTCTCTTTTATATATGATGTGTTGTCTCCTTTTAAGTCTTGAAGACCTTGGTATATTTTAGAGATGTATCTGATCCCTGGGAACCCTTTATATGCCATTAAGAAGACCTTCAGAACACCTGACTGGGCCCTTTCCAAATCCTCCTTTTTAAGTATATTGTTTATGTGGTGTCTAAGCTGAAAGAACCTGTAAAGGTCTTGATTTATTAGACCTTGTTTTTTCAAGTCTTCAAAACTTCTTAAAATTTGCCCTTTAAAAAAAATCGCAATATTTTATCAGTCCGTTCTCTTTCCACTTTTTTTTTTTTTATTTAAGTTTTTGTAAAGGGTATACAGGTCGTTACAGCAATGCAGTGTTTACATTTTCATCACATGTTCCCTTATTTCCTGATATCTGACAACATTGGAAGATTAATTCTTACAACACCCCTTATTTTATTTTTTTTTTAAAGTGAAAGAAAAAGTGAAAAGAGAAAAAAAAACAAACAAAAAACAAATAAAAAAAACAAACAAACCAGTAAAAAACAAACAAAAAGAAAAAGTAAGTAAATAAAGATAAAAGAGCATCTGAGTAGCTTTGGAACAAAGAGAGGAACCATTATTGAAATGGTATTTGTCAAAGATTAGATCTAATGGAAGACACATATGCGGTCCAGGGTTGCCAAAAGTTCATGAACCCATCCATGTCCTGTCTCAGTGCGAATGTCAACTTTTCCATCGAGTAAATGTCTTGGATCACGTTAGTCCAATCTTCAGGTGTAGGACAGTCCTTCAACATCCATTTTTTAGTTAGAGCTTTTTTGCTTGCCAATATTAAAACATTGAATAAGTATTTTTCTCCTCGTCTTTCCAGTGAGTCCGGTAGTAAACCCAAATACAAAGTTACAAAAGAAAAGGGAACTGTAATTTTGAATATTTTCCCCAATATTGTCTGTACATTGGTCCAATATTGGTGGATAACTGGGCATGACCAAAACACATGAAAATGATTTGCAGTCTTTTCACCACACAAGCGCCAACAGTTCAATCCCTTATGGGTAAATTTGTTTTGTGCAGGTGTTCTGAAAAATCTTGCCAAGTTTTTCCATCCAAATTCTCTCCACTGCAGGGATGAGGTACTTTTCCATTGCTGTTTATTTAGCTTTTCCCATATTTCCAGATGTAAAGTGAAATTCCCCTCTTTTTCCCATCTCTCTTTTATATAAGATGTGTTGTCTCCTTTTAAGTCTTGAAGACCTTGGTATATTTTAGAAATGTATCTGATCCCTGGGATCCCTTTATATGCCATTAAGAAGACCTTCAGAACACCTGACTGGGCCCTTTCCAAAACCTCCTTTTTAAGTATATTGTTTATGTGGTGTCTAAGCTGGAAGAACCTGTAAAGGTCTTGATTTATTAGGCCTTGTTTTTTCAAATCTTCAAAACTTCTTAAGATTTGCCCTTTAAAAAAATCGTAATATTTTATCAGCCCCTTCTCCTTCCACTTTTTAAATCTGGTGTCTGTTTTATTAGGAGTAAAGTCCTGATCATAGGCGATCCATTGCAGAAGTCGATAGGGCTCTTTAGTTTGATTCTCTCTGACTATCTTAAACCAAATTTTTAGCGGGGTCTCTATCCACGGGTTAGTGTTATTCAAAAGCTTAGGTAAGACATTGTTCCCTATTATCGCCTGTAGGGGGATGTCACTTGTTATTTGGCATTCGATCTCCTTCCATTGTGCAGAGTAGACTGGGTTACATATCTCTACTAAAGTTTTAATTTGTGCGGCTTTAAAGTAGTCCCTGATATTTGGCAGCGCGAGCCCACCTTTGTCTTTGTTTAGCTGTAGGGTTCTATATCTGATTCTAGGTCTCTTGCCCTGCCATATGAATCTTGAGATCCTTCTGTCCAGCTCCTGCCATGTTTTATTGGGAGGTTCTACCGGTATTGTTTGGAAAAGGTATAGAAGACGTGGAAGTATATTCATTTTGACTGCTTCAATTCTTTGTGCAATACCCAAGAATGGTATCATATTCCATCTTGCTAGGTCAGATTTTATTTTTGTCACCAGTGGATCATAGTTTAGTGATATAATTTTGTTGAGTTGTTTCGGGATATTGACCCCCAGATATTTCATAGATTCCGACTCCCAGTTAGTTTTGAGTTTGCTTAGTGAATAATGATTTGGGTCATAGTTGAATGTTAAAACTTGGGTTTTATGCATATTTAATTTGTACCCCGATAAATCTCCATACTCTGAAAAAACTGAGGTTAGTTCTGGTAAAGAAGTGTCCGGCTGCCCTAGGTATATTAAAATGTCATCAGCAAAGAGTGCTATTTTATGTTCCTTCTGACCAAGTGTAATACCTTGAATTTTTTGGTTTTGTCTTATCCATTGGCTCAGAGGTTCTATGAAGATTGCAAAGAGCAGTGGAGACAGGGGGCAGCCCTGACGACATCCTCTTTCCAGTTCAAAAGATGATGATAAATTACCGTTAATCCTTATTTTAGCTGTTGGTTTTTTATATAATGCCTGTATAGTTCTAATGAAGTTGTTATGAAAATTGAAACTGGATAAGATTCTGTATAGAAAAGACCAGTCAACCGAATCGAATGCTTTTTCAGCATCTAATCCTAATATGACTGCATTTAAGTTATATTTTTTTATATGATGAATTATGTGTAAAGTGCGTCGAATGCTGTCTTGTGTCTGTCTTTGTCTTATAAAACCTGTTTGGTCTAAATGAATTAGGTCTGTCAGTATATTCTCTAACCTTTTGGCAAGGATAATGGTAAAAAGCTTATAGTCCTGATTTAGTACACTGATTGGTCTGTAGTTGGAGCACTCTAGTTTATCCTTTTCAGGTTTAGGTATAACTGCAATGACCCCTTCTCTCCAGGAGGGGGGGATTTCCCCTGTGTGGAGGACATAATTAAATGTTTTCAGGAGGAGAGGAGATAGTTGCTGTTTAAAGGTTTTGTACCACTCTGCTGTATAGCCATCAGCTCCTGGGGATTTGTTAGCTTTAAGTTTCATAATTGCTTTTTCCAATTCTTTAGGATGTATTTCTGACAGTAGTGTTTTATTTTGTGACTCCGTAAGTTGGGGAAGGTTTAATGTGTTTAGGAATGCCTCGGATGCATTTTTATGTTTTTTGTGGGAGTATAAGTTCTTATAGTAATTCTCGAAGTTTTTAAGAATATCCTGAATTCTGAATTTTATTTCCTTTGATACTGGGTCTCTGATTTTGTAGATTGCTCTTTCTGTTTGATGTTTCCTCAATTTATAGGCTAGCAATTTTGCCGATTTACTGCCTGCTTCATAGTATTTTTGTTTCAGAAATGTAAGTTTCTTCTGGATTTCTATTGTGTAGATCTCATTTATTTGGTTTTTAATTTCCTTAATCTTGGGCGAGTCAGTAGAATGAGTGTTGCCTTTGTGTTCTTTTTCTAGGTTCCTAAGTTCTGACTCTAATGTGGATAGTTTTTCTTGTCTTAGTTTCTTTTGGGTTGCCAGTTTTGCAATAATCTTTCCTCTTATTACAGCTTTACATGCATCCCACAGTATTAAAGGGGATACTTCTCCATTATCGTTATCTTCCAAATATCTGAGAATATCTGACTCCAATTCATCTTTCAATGGTCCTTTCAGGACATTTGAATTTAACCTCCAAGAAAATGTATTATTTGTGTATTTTTGGATATTTAAGTCCATGTAGATCGGACTGTGGTCGGAGAGATCCATCAGTCCTATTTTACATGTTTTTACTCTACCAATGTCTCTATTAAACATAAAAAAATAGTCAATCCTTGAGTAAGATGAATGTGGAGTTGAGTAAAATGTATAGTCTTTTACACTGGGGTTGAGTTCCCTCCACACGTCACAGACTCCCAATTCTTTTAGTAGCATCCGAGTATTCCTGTTTTGGGTGTTATTTTGATGTGGGGAATTACCAGAAGCATCCCAGTATGGATTCAGTCGTAAGATTGAAGTCCCCACCACATATCACTAAACCTTGAGCTTTAGTTATCATTAGGTCGAATACATTTTTATAAAATTTCCAGTTAGCCCCTGGGGGAGCATACACATTCAGCAGGGTGATATCTTCTCCCTCTAGCCGCCCAGTTACCAAACTGTATCTCCCTTCTTTATCTTTGTGTTCTGATTTTTTTTCAAATGTAATTTTGGTTGATATCAATGTTGCTACTCCCCTCCTCCTCCCTGATTTATATGAAGATGAAGAGATCATTTTAAATCCTTGTCTACTGAGTTTATTGTGTTCCACGTCTGTTAGGTGGGTTTCTTGTAAAAGTATTATTCCTGCTTTGTCTTTTTTCATTTTGCCTAGAATCTTGGATCTTTTAACTGGATTCAGGATTCCTTTTACATTATATGAAATTATTTTGGTTACACCCTGTTTCTCCATTGTGTTGTTTTGTTTAGTATAACTGTGTGGTGGCCCTCTTTTGTGCTACTCAGAAACTGAAAGAACATTAAAAACAAGAAAAACATTAAGAACATAGTGTAAAAAACTTTAAAACAAAAAGCTGTCATAAGAACTTCCTGAGCTGAGGTCTTTTTAAAGACCCTGTAAGAGCCTTGATGGAGTGAAGGCTCTGAGGGAAATTCCTCAAACTCTGTTACGTGTTGAGGGCCCTCTCTTACCACTGAAAGTAGTCCCATGCTTTTAACGTGAGTTTCAGAACCCAATCCAAACTTGTAATGATTTTTTTTTTTTTCCTTTTATGCCTAAACCCTGTGAAATTGTGTGCACCCTCCCACCCCCATCACATCAAACATTCACGCAAAAACAGTATTTGTTAGTATGAGGAGAACATGTGGATTATTGTCACATTTCTATTTTAACAAGTTTTTTTTTTTTTTTTTTTTTATTACAAAGACTTATTTGTTTCAAATAATATGATTGTTCCATGAAATGTTTTACCACATGCTGAATATGCATCTCCTTTAATGTTTGTTACCTTGTATGAGGGGGGTTGGATGTGCGGATTGATTCAAGAGGAAAAAAAAAAAAAAGGTCGCTATTCCAACCTGAAAACGGATAGTTTATCCGCGACGCTCTGGTGCTGGGTTTCCCGCTGCTGGTCCGTGGATTTTGAGGGTCTTTGTGTTGTCCATGTTTGCGCTTTGATCTTCACACTCGGGTCTGCCGCGGGTTTAAATACCGTTACCGGGAGCCCTCTTTTCGCCATGTCAGCTGTTGCTTCTTCCGCCGAATTATAGAGACACGTTTCATCGCCGTAGAAGACCCTTAACTTCGCAGGAAATGGTGTCTGAAAGCGCAATTTCTTCTCTCTTAACACCTTTTTCGCGTCATTGTATTCCCTGCGCTTTTTAAGGACCTCCGGGGCGTAATCGTGTTCCACGTAGACTTTTCTCTCCTGGTGCATAAATCCTTTTTTCTGCCAGGCCAGTCTTACAACCTCTTGTTTTATTTTGAAATTGGAAAATCTTACCAACACCGAACGTGGGGGCGCTTCCGCCGCCGGCCTAGCGGCTAATGAACGATGTGCCTTTTCTATCTTCAAGTCGGTGGTTTGTGGAATATCCAATTTCTCTCTTAGTAAGGATTCCACGCATTCTGCCATTGAGTTAAAACCATTTTCGGTTCCTTCTATCAGACCATGAATTCTTATGTTATCTCTTCTTTGTTTTCCTTCTTGGTCGGTTAGCTTAGCCTCTATAGCTGCTTGTATTTTGCGTAGGTCCAGCACAGAATCTTCGAGCACTTTTATTCGATCCTCTGTTTCCAAGATTCGGTTCTCGGCCTGGTCCACTCTGCTGTTTGTCCTTTTCAATTCTTCTCTGAATTCCCGAAATTCGGCCGTAACATCTCGGCGAAATCGTCGTAGTTCCTCAAATAGTGATTTCAGGCTAACCCTTTTGTTAGCTATCACCAGCTCCTCGTCTTCTGAACGGGGATCTTCCAGTTCAGATTCTCCGGCCGATACGTGTCCTGGCCTGGAGAATTTCAGTTTCTTCTGTTTTCCTTTAGACATGATGATTTTGTCTTTTGATTTTCACTCCTCCAAAAATCCGTTAAGTTTGATTTTCAAGGTGTTATCCTGGATTGAGTCTGAGAGCTTCAGTGTTAAGCTGCAGTCGCCATGGCGTCCAGACCGGAAGTCCCTCTTTCCACTTTTTAAATCTAGTGTCTGTTTTATTAGGAGTAAAGTCTTGATCATAGGCAATCCATTGCAGAAATCGATAGGGCTCTTTAGTTTGATTCTCTCTGACTATCTTAAACCAAATTTTTAGCGGGGTCTCTATCCACAGGTTAGTGTTATTCAAAAGTTTAGGTAAGGCATTGTTCCCTATTATTGCCTGTAGGGGGATGTCACTTGTTATTTGGCATTCCATCTCCTTCCATTGTGCAGTGTAGACTGGGTTACATATCTCTACTAAAGTTTTAATTTGTGCGGCTTTAAAATAGTCCCTGACATTTGGCAGCGCAAGCCCACCTTTGTCTTTGTTTAGCTGTAGGGTTCTATATCTGATTCTAGGTCTCTTGCCCTGCCATATGAATCTTGAGATCCTTCTGTCCAGTTCCTGCCATGTTTTTTTGGGAGGTCCTATTGTTTGGAAAAGGTATAGAAGACGTGGAAGTATATTCATTTTGACTGCTTCAGTTCTTTGTGCAGTACCCAAGAATGGTATCATATTCCATCTTGCTAGATCAGATGTTATTTTTGCCACCAGTGGATCATAGTTTAGTGTTATAATTTTGTTGAGTTGTTTCGGGATATTGACCCCCAAATATTTCATAGATTCCATCTCCCAGTTAGTTTTGAGTTTGCTTAGTAAATATTGATTTGGGTCATAGTTGAATGTTAAAACTTGGGTTTTATGTATGTTTAGTTCATACCCCGATAAATCTCCATACTCTGAAAAAACTGAGATTAGTTCTGGAAAAGAGGTGTCCGGCTGCCCCAGGTATATTAAAATGTCATCAGCAAAGAGTGCTATTTTATGTTCCTTCTGACCAAGTGTAATACCTTGAATTTTTTGATTCTGTCTTATCCATTGGCTCAGAGGTTCTATGAAGATTGCAAAGAGCAGTGGAGACAAGGGGCAGCCCTGACGACATCCTCTTTCCAGCTCAAAAGATGATGATAAATTACCGTTAATCCTCTTTTTAGCTGTTGGTTTTTTATATAATGCCTGGATAGTTCTAATGAAGTTTGTTATGAAAATTGAAACTGGATAAAATTCTATATAAGAAAGACCAATCAACCGAATCGAATGCTTTTTCAGCATCGAATCCCAATATGACTGCATTTAAGTTATATTTTTTTATATGATGAATTATGTGTAAAGTGCGTCTAATGTTGTCTTGTGTCTGTCTTTGTCTTATAAAACCTGTTTGGTCTAAATGAATTAAGTCTGTCAGTATATTTTCTAACCTTTTGGCAAGGATAGTGGTAAAAAGCTTATAGTCCTGATTTAATACACTGATTGGTCTGTAGTTGGAGCATTCTAGTTTATCCTTTTCAGGTTTAGGTATGACTGCAATGACCCCTTCTCTCCAGGAGGGGGGGATTTCCCCTGTGTGGAGGACATAGTTAAATGTTTTCAGGAGGAGAGGAGATAGTTGCTGTTTAAAGGTTTTGTACCACTCTGCTGTATAGCCATCTGCTCCTGGGGATTTGTTAGCTTTAAGTTTCATAATTGCTTTTTCTAATTCTTTAGGTTGTATTTCTGACAGTAGTGTTTTATTTTGAGACTCAGTAAGTTGGGGAAGGCTTAATGTGTTTAGGAATGCTTCGGATGATTTTTTATGTTTTTTGAGGGAGTACAAGTTCTTATAGAAGTTCTCGAAGCTTTTAAGAATATCCTGAATTCTGAATTTTATTTCCTTTGATACTGGGTCTCTGATTTTGTAGATTGCTCTTTCCGTTTGTTGTTTCCTCAATTTATAGGCTAGTAATTTTGCCGATTTGCTGCCTGCTTCATAGTATTTTTGTTTCAGAAATGTAAAGGGCCTTTTCCACTAGCACGCTTTAGCGCGACACGGGACGGCTCAGCACGCTTTGTACGCTTTTCCACAAGCCCCAACACGGTTTAACAGCTGCAATTCTCAGCCCCGCTGAAGGGCAGGGTACAGCAGTGCTGAGCTGTGCCGTGTTGTGACGTTAACAGACTGGTCGCCGCTGATTGGTCAGGTCGTAACCGGCGCTGATTGGTCAGGTTGTAACCGCCCCTCTCCTCCTCCTCATCTACCAAATCTTCACGACCTTCTCAATAAAGTTTTTGAAAAAAAAAAAAAAAAAAGAATCTTCACGACTGCCTTTATTCAGCACGCAACCACTGTTGGCGGTTCCTTTCAGTGTATTGCTGTGCTATTTTCATTTATTCTCTATCAAAAATGGCTTCGCGTAATAAGGGTGTTCCATGGACCAATAAGGAGGTGCAGTGTCTGCTCACTGCATTGTCAGACGAACGTATGCAGCGCGAGTTAGACGGAGCTTCCCGGAATGAAAAAATATACCGGGAGGTCTCGACATCAGAGTCCTTTAACGGTGAGTTTTAATTTTTTTTATTGTGCGTTTTTTCGCAAATATATTCGGTAAGACGCTCAGTTTATTTATGCAATAAAAAAGCTTTTCATTTGTGGATGATGATCTCTGCTTAATTGCAGCACACTGCGGACTCAAGCTTTTATTTTAATTATTCATGTGAACAATACGCTGAAATAAGCTTATGTATTCTTGTTAAAAACTATTGTGCTGTATTTTATTGTGTGCATTTTCCTTGTAGAATCATCCCACGCGTCCGCCGCGACAGCCCGTCCGGATTATTCAACCGAGCCATCCTGACCCACAGCTGGCAGAGACGCCTTCATTCATCCGAGTCGTGACCCAGTTTGGGAAGCTGGTGTAGACACTCAGTGGTCGGCGTGTATAAAATGTCGATTAACCTTCATGTTGTGTTGCAAAGTTTTTTTTTTCTTTTAATATTTTGTATATAATAAAATGGAATTGTTTTGGAAAGTGTGGTTTGTCTGTTATAACACTGAATTATAAAACAGTATAATTTCATAGAAATTCCATTGCCTAATCTGATCAAAATGATACTGATCTTCCTGTCAGGGTCAACCATTGTAAAGGTAATGTAATTTTTAACTAGACCAAAAAACAAATGTTTTTGTAAGCTTTCTGTTCTTTTTATTGAAATATCATAAAAAATTAGCCCCACATGATCCAGTTCTAAACTTTGGGTACATTTTTTATGTTAACTTATAAGAAGTTGCACAGTTGGACTTTAAAATGCAGCAGGAGAGACTGATCAAGCTTACAAGTCAATGTAAAAAAGTAAGTATATGTAAATTGAATGTTCTATCGGCATTCCAAATTCAGAGAATTACAATACTTTAGAAGGAGTGTAGCATCATCTAAACGGAAAATAATAATACTGTTGTTCCAAACGTTGACCTGAAGGTGAAAAACATGAATTTTTTTTAATTCAGTACATCCAAAATGCCCTAGGATGTAAAAAATAATAATTTGGTGTAGGCCAGTGTGCCACGTCTCATTATTTAATACGAATAAAAACAAGTTTCAGCTCTTTATTTCTAGGTCATTTGGCAGTTAATTCAAAACAAAAGTGACTTGTGTTGTTGCAGCTTAATTATGAGATAAAATTAATTGTGAGATAAATCCACAGAGCGAGCAAGGCAATGATCCTTGAATCCTTTTTTGTCTAAATAAGGACTCAGTCAGGTGCGTAACGTCACGGGAGTGTGGCCCTGCCTCGCTCAGAATCTGCTGCTGCCCCGCTTCTAAAACCTCCTAACAAACCATCACAGCACAAGCACAACACCAATGGAGACAGAAGCATTCCGAGCCGTACTGAAGTGAACCGAGCCGTACCGAGGTGTGCTGGGCTAGTGGAAAACAGGCTTATGTTTCTTCTGGATTTCTATTGTGTAGATCTCATTTATTTGTTTTTTAATTTCCTTAATTTTGAGCGAGTCATTAGAATGAGTGTTGTCTTTGTGCTCTTTTTCTAGGTTCTTAAGTTCTGACTCTAATGTGGTTAGTTTTTCTTGTCTCATTTTCTTTTGGGTTGCCAGTTTTGCGATAATCTTTCCCCTTATTACAACTTTGCATGCATCCCACAGTATTAAAGGGGATACTTCTCCATTATCATTTTCTTCCAAATATCTGAGAATATCTGATTCCAATTCATCTTTCAGTGGTCCTTTCAGGACATTTGAATTCAACCTCCAAGAAAATGTATTATTTGTGAATTTTTGGGTACTTAAGTCCATATAGATCGGACTGTGGTCGGAGAGATCCATCAGTCCTATTTTACATGTTTTTACTCTTCCAATGTCTCTATTAAACATAAAAAAAATAGTCAATCCTTGAGTATGGTGAATGTGGCGCTGAGTAAAATGTATAATCTTTTACACTGGGGTTGAATTCCCTCCACACATCACAGATTCCCATTTCTTTTAGTAGCATCCGAGTTTTTCTACTTTGAGTATTATTTTGATGTGGAGAATTACCTGATGCATCCCAGTATGGATTCAGTCTTAGATTGAAGTCTCCACCACATATCACTAAACCTTGGGCTTTAGTTATCATTAGGTCAAATACATTTTTATAAAATTTCCAGTTAGCCCCTGGAGGTGCATATACATTCAGCAGGGTGATATCTTCTCCCTCTAGCCGCCCAATTACCAAACTGTATCTCCCTTCTTTATCTTTGTGTTCTGACTTTTTTTCAAATGTAATTTTGGTTGAGATCAATGTCGCTACTCCCCTCCTCCTCCCTGACTTATATGAAGATGAAGAGATCATATTAAACCCTTGTCTACTGAGTTTAGTGTGCTCCATGTCTGTTAGGTGGGTTTCTTGTAAAAATATTATTCCTGCTTTGTCTTTTTTCATTTTGCCTAGAATCTTGGATCTTTTAACTGGATTCAGGATCCCCTTTACATTATATGAAATTATTTTGGTTACACCCTGTTTCTCCATTGTGTTGTCTTATTTAGTATAACAGTGTGGTGGTCCTTTTTTATGCTACTCAGAAACTGAAAGAACATTAAGAACATAAAAAACATTAAGAACATAGTGTAAAAAACTTTAAAACAAAAAACTGGCAAAAGAACTTCCTGAGCTGAGGTCTTTTTAGTGACCTTAGAAGAGCCTTGATGGAGTGTAGGCTCTGAGGGAAATTCCTCAAACTCTGTTACGTGTTGAGGGCCCTCTCTTACCCCTGTAAGTTGTCCCATGTTTTTAACGTGAATTTCAGATCCAAATCCAAACTTGTAATGATTTTTTTTTTTTTTTAATGCCTATACCTTATGAAATTGTGTGCACCCTCCCACCACCATCACAGCAAACATTCACGTTAATACAGTATTTGTTAGTGTGGGGAGAACATGTGGGTCATTGTCACATTTCTATTTTAACAAGTTTTTTTTTTTTTTTTTTAAAGACTTATTTGTTTCTAATATTATGACTGTTCCATGAAATGTTTTACCACATGCTGATTCTGCATCTCCTTTAATGTTTGTTCCCTTGTAGGAAGGGGGTTGGATGTGCAGACTGACTAAGAAAAAAAAAAAAAAAACGTTATTCCAGTGCTTCTCAATTATTTTTTGCAAAGCCCCCCCTAGGAAAGAGAAAATATTTCGCGTCCCCCCCCAACTCGCCGCAGTGACTATAAATAAGATCATTATCTATAAAAATTGTATAAGTATACCTAAAATTGTATCCTTTTTAACATTAACAAAAGAAAAAAGCAATATAAATCAACTTTCAACAAATATTAACTTTATTTTGCCACACAGAAACACTGTTATAGTCTAAAACAGAAAAAAAAAAAAACTTTAAAGTGCATCAAAGTGCCTGAAATAAAAAAAATATGTCAATCCTTATTTAAACTAGAAACATTTTTGACCAACTGAACCATTTGATGCTGAGAAAAATAATTCAATCAATAAATAATATTAAATGTAAATTGATCTGGAACATTAACACAGGAGTACCAATATATTTAACATTTTAGTCTGAAGAAAAAGGTAGAAAAAGGCAGTATCAACTCCTCTGCAATTGTGTGGGGTTTTTTGCACTGCGCAATTTGGTGCGCCACTTTAAATGATGCTAAAAGTGCTCGCTGGTTTACTGATGTAGCGTTCACAAAGCGGGATGATTGTTGGACGTACTCTGCACGTTTTCGCTGAAAAAAATCAAGCGGCTTATCAACGTGTTGAGGATGTAATGTCTGTAGGTGACGTCTTAATTTATTTGGCTTCATGCTGTCCGCTGCCAACACACAGTGAACACACCGGTCTTTCCTCGTCTCCCATAGTCACAGTGAAGCCAAGCGCGAGATAAGCTTCGTCATATTTCCTCGTCTTAGCTTTTGGGAGACTTTCATTTGTCTCTTTACCTCTGTCTCTCTCCGCCTTTCTTTTCGTTACTGTTAAATATTTCTCCATGGTGTCTCTCGAGAGGTTTGTTGACAGCAATTTAAAAAGTTTTAAACTCCCGCACAGACTTTGACAATGAGAGCGCCACTGCACCACCTGCTGCCGTGGATGTGCAATTACACTTTACACGGCAAAAGCAAAGCCTGTTCCCCGGGGTCACACGCGCCCCCCCCGGCATCGCATCGCGCCCCCCCAGGGGGGCGCGCCCCACTATTTGAGAAGGACTGCGTTATTCCCTCCTGTAAACGGCCAGTTTTTCCTTGTAGCTCTGACGCTGGGATTCCCGCTGCTGGCCTGTGGGTTTTGTGGGTCTCTGTGTGGATCACGTTTGAGTCTTGATTTTTTTCTATCGGGTCTGCTGCGGGTTTAAACACCGTTACCGGGAGACCTCTTCTCGCCATATCTTCGGCTGCTTCTTCTGCCGAGTTATAGAGACATGTCTCATCGCCATAGAAAACCCTCAACTTCGCCGGAAATGGTGTCTGGAAGCGCAATTTTTTCTCTCGTAGTACCTTTTTAGCGTCGTTGTATTCCCGACGCTTTTTAAGGACCTCCGGGGCGTAATCGTGTTCCACGAAAACTTTTCTCTCTTGGTGCATAAATCCTTTTTTCTGCCAAGCCAGTCTAACAACCTCTTCTTTTATTTTGGAGTTGGAAAACTTCACCACCACCGAACGTGGA
This sequence comes from Pholidichthys leucotaenia, assembly GCA_020510985.1. Taxonomy (NCBI): domain Eukaryota; kingdom Metazoa; phylum Chordata; class Actinopteri; order Cichliformes; family Pholidichthyidae; genus Pholidichthys; species Pholidichthys leucotaenia. The sequence goes on from CM035848.1 coordinate 30,847,269, forward strand.
GGCGCTTCCACTGCCGGCCTAGGGGCTAACGTACGGTGTGCCCTTTCTATCTTCAAGTCGGTGGATTGGGGAATATCCAACTTCTCTCTCAGTAAGGATTCCACGCATGCCGCCATTGTGTTGAAACCATCTTCGACTCCTTCTTTCAGACCGTGAATTCTTATGTTGTCTCTTCTCAGTCTTCCTTCTTGGTCGGTTAGCTTAGCCTCTAGTCTTGACTGCCTTTTGTGTAGATCCAGCACGGAATCTTCCAGCGCTTTTATTCTTTCCTCTGCTTCCAAGATTCGGTTCTCAGCCTGGTCCACTCTGCTGTTTGTCCTTTTTAATTCTTCTTTGAATTCACGAAATTCGGCCCAACACTCTTGGCGAAATCTTCTTAATTAATTATATACCATTTTCAAGCTAACCTTTTTGTTAGCTTCATTCAGCTCCTCGTCTTCTGAATGGAAATCCTCCGGATCAGATTCTTCGGCCGATGCGTGTCCTGGCCTGGTAAATGTCGATTTCTTCTGTTTTCCTTTACGCATGATGACTTTGTCCTTTGATTTTCACTCTTCCAGAAATCCGTTAAATTTGATTTTCAAGGTATTTTACTGGATTGGGTCTGGGAGCTTCAGCGTTAAGCTGCAATCACCATGGTGTCCAGACCGGAAGTCTCAAAATTACTGTTTTTTTTGTTTTAAGATAAATTTGAAACAGACTGTGGTAATTTTTTTTTTTTTAACCTTTTCCTTATAACAATTTACATTTTTGACCATAGTTTTGCAGTCAGAACAGAACAATAATTTAACTCTGATTACAAAGAAAAATATTAATAAAACTGTATTTAATGAAATAAATTAACTTAAATGACCAAGGATGTCGTTATTTCTGTTATAATATTTCTTTATATTTATAGTGTTTTGTTTTGTTTTTTTAGAAATCTCCTCCCCACCCAGACAGCAGGAAAAACCTCCCTTATTTTGAAATCAAATGTTGACACGTTTAGTTTGTCTGGAGGCTGCTGACTGATTAAAGTCATTGACTTTGTGAATTTCGGTCATCTTGTAGAAGATGTGCTCAAATGATGAGGCTGAGTTTAGTCGTAAACCAGCTTTATTGACAGAACACAGCTTCTAGCATTCTCAAAGCAGGAAAGAGAAAGAATCATATCTCATCACCCTTTTATATGTTTCCAGCATCAGAATTCAAGTCACATGGTGTTTTCAGTAAACATACAGTCACAAAGCATCCCTTTGAATCTTCACCATTGTCTCTCATTTCCTGATGAACCGGAAATCTCTCCGGGGCATCTTCTGTGGGACAAAGAGACAAATCTCACACCTCCTTGTTATCTTCTGCAGATTCGAGTCCTCTGTCCTTGCAGACGTGACACCCTCAATACACATGCAGTCCTGTCTCTGTGGAAACGTGAGCCCACAATGTGTGTCGCCCACACTACCCCCCCCCAAACGTCTAGTAAGGCAAAACCTGCATGGCATAAAAAAAAGAAAAACACAAAACACTCCATACATCGCTAATCAATCCACCAACTGCCTAGGTTTTAACTTTCTGCGGAATCTGCTGCAACCTGGCTTGGCTGCACCTGCAACATCTCTCTGCACCTGTGGATTAAAGCTGTTAGCACCTTTCTGTGAAGATTTTGGAGAATGTCCTCTCGGCGGCCTGCCACGGCGGGGGGGCCTCGCGAGCTGCACTTCCTCATCAGCCAAAACAAAGGCGGGTTTGAGCCTGTTTATGCAAATCAACTCCCTTCTGCCCCCTAAATCTAGCAGAAAATGCTTCTGCCCGGTCTCCAGCACTCGGAACGGTCCATCATAAAACGGCCGCAAACTTGGACGCTGAGCATCATGTTTAACAACAACAAACTCTGCATTTTTTAAAGCCTTTGGCACAAAAATGTGTGGTAAACTGTGATGGACCGGGCCAGGGTGCGTGTTTGCTCCCGAGTCGCTCTGCCACGGCTGAGCAGGGGGGCCATTTGGTGCGGGATTATTGGGGAGAAATTCCCCCGGCAAACGGAGAGGCTGTGCAAAAACTAACTCAGCCGGGGAAGCATGCAAATCTTCCTTAGGTGCAGAACGCAACCCCAGTAAAACCCATGGAAGTTTGTCCACCCAATTTGTATCCGTCAGCGACGCTCTGAGGGCTGCTTTCAATGACCTGTGAAAGCGTTCGCATAAACCATTAGTCTGGGGGTTATACGCGGTAGTGCGATGAATCTTCACCCCCAAGCTGCGGGCCATCGATGACCATAGTTCGGAAATAAATTGGGGACCTCTGTCGGACGTTATGTCCGACAGTACACCGAAACGCGCAACCCACGCTGCTAAAAATGCTCGCGCAACTTCTTCCGCTGTAGTTGATGTCAGAGGAATCGCCTCTGGCCAGCGCGTGGTGCGATCCACCATCGTCAAAAGATGTGTGTGCCCGTGTGATAATGGAAGCGGGCCCACCAAGTCAACATGCACGTGATCGAACATAAAATCTCCCTGTACGCCGATGATATAATTTTGTTTATGTCGAATCTAAAAAAATCAATTCCAACCTTGTTGAATTTAATAAAGAATTTTGGGGAAATATCAGGATATAAAATAAATAAAACTAAATCTTCAATATTAATGCTAAATGAGACCCAGAGAAATTACCCAGCCCCTGAGGTAAATCAATTTAATGTTGTAAATCAGTTTAAATATTTAGGAATCCAAATTATGCCTAAGCTAGAATCAGTCGCCAGTGTCAACTATGAAGCCTTAATGTCAGATATCAATGAGTTAACTCAGAGATGGATGTCACTACCAATGTCGATGATCGGGAGAATCAATATACTTAAAAGTAATATTTTACCTAAAATACTTTATTTATTTCAATACATTCCCTTATCACCACCTTTAGATCTATTCTCAAGAATAAAAAAAAAGTTAGTGGAATTTATATGGAACAACAGGAGGGCTAGATTACGTTTGTCTTTATTATATTTACCATTTGATCGTGGAGGTCTGAAATGTCCAAATTTTATGTTGTATTATTGGTCGGCACAACTGAGGTCTATGACATATTATTTTTCATCAAATGATCTCCCTCACTGGACTGAAATGGAATCATACAATTTACCTTTACCTCTTCCCATATTCATATACTCAGATTCGGCAAAAAAATTACAAAAACAAGTTAAAAATCCATTTGTAAAGCATATGATCAAATATGGTGTGAAGCTAAAAACTATTTAAAGAACCACAGTTATTGTCACAATTTAGTCCAATATGGGGTAATCAATATTTTAAACCAGGGAGAGCGGACGCTGTATTTAAAGTATGGAATTTAAAAGGGATACAAAAGATTCAGGATTTATATTTGCCATGTGCAGACAACATAATGTCTTTTGAAGAGCTGAGGATCAAATTTAATCTCAATAGAACACATTTTTTTAAATATCTTCAACTTAGAAACTTTATTCGATCAAATCAAAATAAAGCTCTCACTCGACCTATTTATTCATCCTTGGAAAAAATGATGATGAAAGATAGTAAAAGAAAGGGTATTATTTCAGAGTTTTATAACTCATTGACACTATCTTCAAGTGAAAATTCACTGAAAAGATTAAACTACTGGAAAGAAGATCTGCAAACTGAAATTTCAGAGGAACAATGGGAATTGGCTTGTACAGAAGCTCAAACCAAATCAATAAATGCACGCCTTAAATTGATACATTTCAAATGGTTAATGCGGATGTATGTTACACCGGAGGAGTTAAATAGATATAACAAAAATATACCAGATACATGCACAAAATGCATGGAAAGTAAAGGAACCCTATTTCATTGTTTATGGGAATGTAGATTAATAAGAATGTTTTGGGAGGAGGTGAGGGTAACAATTGAAAAAATAATCTCAAAACAAATCATATTGAATCCTAAACTGTTTTTGTTGGGTCTGTACCCAGAAAAGCATAATTTCAATAAAAGTGAAAGAACATTCATAGACCTCAGTTTGCTTAATGCCAAAAAATGTATTGCACTATTATGGAAAAAGACTCATAGACCAGATGTGACTCAGTGGTTAAGACAGATGTTAACAAACCTTCCATTAGAAAGAATAACATATATACTGAAATCAAAGGAAATTGTGTTTGAGAATATATGGAGACCTTTTATTGATTATGTAAAAAATTTAAACATAACTCTTGAAGAAGAAGGTGAATGATGTGTGTGGACCTTGTAAATTCCAAACTGGTGAACATAATATGTATACTAATTTATTGGATTGTCTAGACTAAACAGAGGAGCATTGTTGAAGACTTGATTTTGTTGGTGGTTGTCGGTGTTTTTAGGGCATTTTTTTTTTTTTTTTTTTTTGTAGTACTTTAGTGTTAGTGTTTGATTGTTTGTATCATGTTTGTTAAAAAAAAAAAAAAAAAGGTTCAATAAAGATATTGTGGAAAAAAAAAAACATGCACGTGATCAAAACGCTTAGCGGGAATGTGAAAAGGTTCCAATGGGGCCTTAGTGTGTCTGTGTATTTTGGCTCGCTGACACGCTACGCAGGCTGCCGCCCATTCCTTGACCTGTTTGCACAACCCAGGCCAAACAAATTTCTCCCCCACCAACTTAATCGATGCGCGCACCCCCGGGTGCGCGAGAGAAAGGACCGAGTCAAAAACGCGGCGACGCCACGCGGCTGGCACCACGGGGCGGGGCCCTCCCGTGGAGACATCGCAGATTAGTGGGGGCATAACACTTTGTTGCTCCCTGTGCTCCAGCCTTAACCCTGTTGGTCCAGACTGGAGCGCGCGCACGTCCGCGTCGTTAACCTGCTCCGCAGCCATGGCTGCATAATCTAACCCAACACAGACCGGGGCTGCGCGCGCTGCCGCGTCGCTGCCCGGGCCCGCGGCCACGGCTACAGAGTCTGCCCCTATGGGGCTTGGTGGTGCTACCGCGCGCGAGAGGCAGTCTGCCACAACATTGTGTTTACCCGCAACATGCTGAATATCAGTAGTGAACTCCGATATTGCGGCTAGTTGCCTTTGTTGCCGGCCTGACCAGGGTTCTGAAATTTTGGCCATCGCAAACGTTAGCGGTTTATGATCCACAAACGCGGTGAAACGCCGCCCCTCTAACCAGAACTGAAAATGACAGATGGCCAAGTGTAGGGCCAAAAGCTCCCTGTCAAACGCACTGTATTTACACTCACTATCGCACAAAGTCCTGCTGAAAAACGCGAGGGGTTGCTAGGTACCTGCCACAAACTGTTCAACTACCGCCCCCACCGCTACATCGGAAGCGTCAGTGGTGAGCGCCATGCGGGCCGTTGGAACTGGGTGAGCTAACAAAACTGCGTTTGCCAGGGCTGATTTGACCTGGGCAAAAGCGCGCTCCCGCTCCGGAGACCATTCAACTTTATTTGCGGGCTTTTGTTTTTTTTAACGCGGTGTACAATGGCTGCATGAGCTGTGCTGCGCTTGGGAGGAACCGGTTGTAAAAATTAACCATCCCTAGAAACTCCTGAAGGGCCTTGACCGTTTGAGGTTGCGGAAAATCCGTTATGACACGCACTTTATTTGGAAGAGGAACCGCTCCTTCTGCCGAAACGCGATGTCCCAAAAAATCAATCTGCGCCACCCCAAACTGGCACTTCGCTGGGTTAACTATTAACCCGTGCTCTGCCAGCCTCCGAAAAACTGCTGTGAGGTGTTTTTCGTGCTCGCCCTCGGACGCGCTGGCTACCAAAATATCGTCCAAATAAACGAACACGAAAGGAAGGTCGCGTAAAACAGCATTCATCATGCGTTGGAAAGTCTGCGTGGCCCCCTTGAGGCCAAAAGGCATGCGCAAAAACTCAAAAAGGCCGAAAGGGGTTATGACCGCTGTTTTGGGTACATCTTGCGCGCGCACTGGAACCTGGTGGTAACCGCGCACCAAGTCTATTTTAGAAAAAATGCGCGCCCCCGCCAAATGAACAGAAAAATCCTGAATGTGCGGAATCGGGTAGCGGTCATGAGCTGAAACGTTGTTCAACCTGCGGAAATCGCCGCAAGGTCGCCACGAGCCGTCAGCCTTTGGGACCATGTGTAACGGCGAAGCCCAAGAGCTCTTGGAGCGTCTAACAATGCCCAGTTTTTCCAGATTAGTGAACTCCTCGCGCGCGATGGCCAGTTTAGCTGGGTCCAAGCGCCGAGCTTTTGCAAAAACGGGAGGGCCGGTGGTTGTTATGAAATGCTCCACCCCATGTTTAGCCACCGTTGCCGAAAACGTGGGGACTGTGAGTGCTGGGAACTGAGCAAGCAATGTGTGAAACTTACCACCCGCAGCTGAGATGCTGGCATGTGCAGTTGGCGGGACCACCCGAGCTGTGCAGGGAATAGAATGAAAGGACAGTGCATTAATCAGACGTCTATTAGCGAGGTCAACCAATAAACCATGTGAGCACAAAAAATCAGCCCCTAACATGTTGAAACTGACTGCTGCTACAATAAATGTCCACTCAAATGAACGGCCCTGTAAGGACAGAAGCATGGTCCTCTCACCGAACGTTTTAATTGTGGAGCCGTTCGCTGCTGACACTGACACCCAGGGAGCTTTAGAAGGCATCAGCTGTTCCGCGTAGGTGGGTGTGACGAAACTCAGCTGAGAGCCCGTGTCCACGAGGAACTGTTTCCCCGAGCGTGCATCCGTCAGGTAAAGCAGCCTGTTCTCGTTGCCGAGGGTCGCAGCTGCTACCGGCCCTCGGTCTTGGCGTTTCCCTGGCGCTTAAAGTTGCACGGTGGGACGCACCTGTGCGCTCTCTCTGCAAAACGGCGGTGGTAGAAGCACGGGCCGTCCTCCGCTCCGCGTCGTCTGGCTCCCGTCGCCGCTGTCGTTGGTGCGTCTGGCGCCGCGGCCGCTGGACCTGCGCTGTCTCCGGATGCCATTCCCGGGCTAGCCGCCGCGGCCGAAACCGCGTTCCGCTTGTGGGCGTCGACCAACCGCTGCGCCTCTTTGCTCAACCCATGGTAGTCTCGCCTGGCCAATCGGGGCGACTCTGCCAGGGCCACTCTCACTGCTGGCGGCAGGGTTCGAAGGAAAAGGTGGGCGAAAATGAATTCGCCATCCTCAGAGTCTTTGAGCTTCAGCATCTTCACCATCAGGTCCGCAGGTCTATCGTTTTCTGACTCCGTCAACGTCAGGAGTCCCTCTGCTCGTTGTTGGACTGAAGGGGTGAAATGGCTGATCAGCGCGTCCTTCAATGCGCTGTACT